>CM055118.1:305054567-305422067 GCA_029206835.1 Rana muscosa | reverse complement strand
CTGATTGGTGGACACGCTAGGCATTTTTTCTAAACCCTGTATGGCCTCTGACGGTCCGTCTTGCAGTGAAAACACTCACCAGAATAGACCGGACCATTCTAAGCGTTCCAAACTGTACCGACCCAAACTGTTCCGCTCAGTGGAAACGAGGCATTATTGTCATGTCCAGCTAAAGTAACAATGGTGTTAAGGTACATTCGTTTGTAGCCACATGGAGGTAATTTTACTATTTGCACACAGGACCCAGGATGAAACTAGGATGGGCTCCTTACAAAGTTGTTCTCCATAACTAGGTGTCAGTCATGCCCCTCTTTCCTCCTATCCAGAAGTTCCATCACGCCTTTGTGAGAGCACTTGCTCAACCTGCACCTATTTATGCACTTTGACAGACAGTCTTAGTAGGTGCCTCTTAGTAGGTGCACAATCACATGTGAGGCTGCAACAAAATCTTTGAATCATCCTTCCCCAGATTACTCCTGATTGGTCACCACGCCATTAGGCCTAAGGCTCGATTCACACCTATGCATTTTTAGTGCTTTTTGCATTTTGCAGATTTGCACGACAGTCCATTCAACATGGTTCCCTATGGAACACGTTCTGTAGTGCAAATCTGCAAAATGCAAAAAGCACTAAAAATTCATAGATGTGAATCCAGCCTAATGCAGCGTACACACGACCGTTTTTCATGACGAGAAAAATGCAATTTTTAAAAATGGTCGTGAAAAACGGTGGTGTGTATGCTCCAGAGCATTTTTCTTGACGAGAAAAATGGGCGAAAAAAAATTAGAACCTGCTCTATTTTTTCACGTCGTTTTCACGTTGTTCTTTTTAACGTCGTAAAAAACAGACGTGTGTAGGCTTTTACGAGGGGAAAAAAAATTGCGCATGCTCAGAATCAAGTATGAGACAGGAGCGCTCGTTCTGGTAAAACTAGCGTTCATAATGGCACATTCGTCACGCTGTAACGGACTGAAAAGCATGAATCGTCTCTCACCAAACTTTACTAACACGAGGATTGGCAAAAGCGTCCCAAAGGGTGGCGCCATTCGAATGGAACTTCCCCTTTATAGTGCCGTCGTACGTGTTGTACGTCACCGTGCATTTTTTTTCATGAGCGTGTGTATGCAAGGCAGGCTTGAGAGGAAACACGAAAAATCACGTCGAGAAAACGTTGTTTTTTTCCATGACAAGAATAACGGTCATGTGTACGCAGCATTAGGCCTGATCCACACCTATGCAGGTTGCAGTTTGCATATTTCAGGTGCATTTTGCGCTTTTCAATACACGTTTTTATTCCATTGAAGTCTATGGACCCAAAAAACTGAAAAAAGTCCCTGGCCCTTTCCATAAAATGCACACATGTGAACTACATCCATAGGAAACCATGTTAAATGGACTGTAGTGTGTTTCTGCAAAACTGAAATCGCACAAAAAAATGCAAAGGTGTGAACCAGGCCTTAGAGGCAGAAAACAAAAAGTCAAACATTTCTAAAAGTGGCGTTTTTAAGACCCAGTGTGCATGAGGCCTTAAGCCTCGTACACACGGTCGGATTTCCATTGGACAAAGCCGTGGAATTTTGTCCGAAGGGCGTTGCCCGTGGACTTGTTCTGCATACAGATGGCAAAACTTTGTCAGCCAACAAATACGAAACTACGTGGTTTTTCAGCTCTTTAGCGCCACCCTTTGGGCAACTTATGTTAATGTTGTGCTATTAACCATTGCTTCTGAGCATGCGTGTTTATACTTTGGATTTTTTTTCGACGGACTTATACACACGATCGGATAATCCGACATCATGTTGTCGGAAAATTTTAAAGCATGCTATCCAACATTTGTTGTCGGAAAATCCAACAACAATTGTCCGATGGATATATATATATATATATATTTTTTTTTTACATGACTGCAGATTCATTGTAATGCTAACTGACCTTGTTGTTTTATAGTGCAGATAAATATTTAGTCCGATGCCATATATTTAATAAACAATTACATTTTGATGGTCCCACTTTTTACATACCATAGACAAAAATAAAGTAGAGGTCTGTTTTTTTCAGCTCAAATTAATCTCATAAGAGGGAAAGAGGGAGAAATCAGATTTATTTACAAAGTGCTTTCTCACTGCCACAGTCTGGCGTGCTATCACTGTGATTATACATCTGGGAACTATGCTGACTGGCTGTGGGCCATTACTAGCATAGGATCACAGCTGTCCAGCGACACCAGCATCCCAGGGCTCCGGTGCACACTTGGAGCCACACACTCTGGAATCGCAATAATTGAATTTTATCTCCTGTAAGAGAGAAGACTTTTTTTTGTGACAGACCTACTGCACACCGTCATGAAGTTTACTAAACTTTGCTTTCTTGTTCATGGTACACTGACATTTCTCCTTCTCCACCCTGGCACTTCACTTGGACCTATAACTAAACTAAAGCTGGCCATAAACAAGTACAATTTTGTTCGCTATATTTCTTGTGAATAATATTCGTTTAATTTTCTGATCGTTAGCAGGGTCAAATCAACGTTCATTTTCAACCAAAGTGATGAGAAAATTTAACCACTTCAGCCCCGGACCATTTTGGCTGGTTAAAGACCAGGCCCCTTTTTTTGCGATTCGGCACTGTGTCGCTTTAACTGACAATTGCGCGGTCGTGCGACATGGCTCCCAATCAAAATTTAGGTCCTTTTTTTCCCATAAATAGAGCTTTCTTTTGGTGGTATTTGATCACCTCTGCGGTTTGAATTTTTTGCTCTATAAACAAAAATAGAGTGACAATTTTGAAAAAAATTACATATTTTTAACTTTTTGCTATAATAAATATCCCCAAAAAATATATAAAAAACATTTTTTTCCTTTAGTTTAGGCCGATACGTATTCTTCTACATATTTTTGGTAAAAAAATCGCAATAAGCGTTTATTGATTGGTTTGCGCAAAAGTTCTAGTATCTACAAAATAGGGGGTAGTTTTATGGCATTTTAATTAATATTTTTTTTTTTTTACTAGTAATGGCGGCGATCAGCGATTTTTATCGTGACTGCAACATTATGGCGGACACATCGGACACTTTTGACACATTTTTGGGACCATAAAAATATAAATATATAATAATGCACTGATTACTGTGAAAATTACACTTGCAGTGAAGGGTTTAACCTCTAGGTGGCGTTGTAGGGGTTAAGTGTGACCTAATGAGTGATTCTAACTAAAGGGGGCGTGGCTTGGCGTGTGTAGTCACTGATCGTCGTTTCCTATGACAGGGAACAGACGATCAGTGACACTGCCACTAGGAAGAACGGGGAAAGGTTACACTTACCTCTCCTCGTTCTTCAGCTCTGTGACTCGATCGCGGGACACCGGCGGCGATCGGGTCCACGGGTCCCGCAGGCGCGGTCACGGAGCTTCGGACAGGTTCTTAAAGGGGACGTACCTGTACGCCCTTGTGCCTGTCCGTGCCATTCTGGCGACGTACATCGTCGTGCGGTGGTCTTTAAGTGGTTAAGG
The DNA here is from genome assembly GCA_029206835.1 of Rana muscosa. Classification (NCBI taxonomy): domain Eukaryota; kingdom Metazoa; phylum Chordata; class Amphibia; order Anura; family Ranidae; genus Rana; species Rana muscosa. The sequence goes on along the minus strand of CM055118.1, from coordinate 305,418,560 downwards.
AAGCTGGCTGGAAATTTTTTCTCAAAGGAGCAAATTTCCATATGTGGTTTTTGGGAAAGTCTATTCACTCCAAAAGTGAATGGTAAAAGAAAATTACGTTTTGAAGTCCTTTCGAACACCATTCATCAGGTCATCAAATGTGCTGAGAACTTCTCATTAGAAAATCTACTAGTGCATGGTCCGATTAACACTTTTTCATTCTAATTACTCTGGTTCTTACAAATACTACATGCCAAAAAAAAAGCCATGTAATGCTTCATGCCCTAAAAGACCTTCACTGAACAGTGGCTGGTCATATGACCAAATGCCTAGGTATCTGCAGAAGGGGCTTAGGAGCTGATACCCAGATAGAGCTGACTAATCAGTGGCTCAACCTGAACTCCTCAATCTCTTTTTGTAAAAGTTTGTAGCGGCCTCACCCTCTCTCTCTTCTTTAGCGGTTACTTTGGCTTCGGTCTAGGGGTACCTTGAAGGGGAGAGCGAGGTGCGCCACGGCCCATGTCCTCTAGATTACTGCATGTAGAGGTGAAGGCCAGCATCTAATTACACTCGGGCTGTGTATATGCTCAGAGCCAAGTCTGTTCTGCTGATAACCCCCTTTGCTCCCAGTAATTGGAGTACCACACACTGAAAAAGTCCAACACTTATTTATTCCATAACGGCAAACAAATAGTCCTTTGCGAGCAGACAGTTTGAGACCCATAGAACAGTTCAGTATTGGTGGGGAGTAGGTCAAGGCACAATCCTCAAAGAAACTAAACCGTTGAGGTTTCACCTACGGTTGCTAATTTTTGGCTTCAGAGTCTCTTCCAGCGACTCTAGTGAACAGGAACTGGAGTTACCTTCGCTACGTTGCAGCCCCTGTCAGGGGGAAGACATCCCTCCAAGAGGGTTACCAGAGGCCCCGCCGTCACCGGATTCATGCTGTACCGGGCTATTCGGAAGGGTTACACTCCCCGGCCTCCTCACCTCAGATACGACTCCTCCACCCTCGCGGAACCCAGTCGAAGTTACTGGGCCCCAGGCCTTGGTCATAGTACCTCACCCCAGGCTTAAGGTGCCTGGGATGGACGCCATCCCTCGCTCCGGCCAGGTCAAGGGCACCTGAGCCCGGAACTCCGGAACGCCAGCACCCAGGCTGAAGGTGCCTGGGCGCGGCCGCGTCCTCCAACTCTGAACCCCGAGGTCAGGGCGTCCGCCCCTTTTATCTCCTCTCCCTTTGCGTCACAGCGGGTTCCCCGCCCCGCTGTACCGGCGCCAGGAAAGGACAAAAAGGAACAGTCTTGCGGTGCAGGTTCAGCTCCGGCCCAGGGCGACAATGCCACCTGCAGGCCACTGGGAACCTTGCACCACCAGAGTCCTCCAAGAACCACAAAAAGGATTCTCAGATTCCCTAACAATTAGTACATCTGGGTTGAATAACCCAGATGCTCCCCCCCCCAAATTTAAATGCCCGCTACAATTTCATATTTTTTGCTGCAATTTTGTTCCATTTATCATTATGTTAAAACAACGTTTATGGCACAAAGCATGATGTAATTTACACAATAAAGAAAAACATTTGGTGGATTTTTTTTATGTAACACTACTAAACAAAGACAAAATTTATTTTATAAGCGTAAATACAAAAAAGTAAAACAATGGCAGAAAAAGGACTAGTAGCATCTTGGCTTCCTTGCAGTGAGGCTACTTGGTTTATATTAATTATAACAGCCTTTATCAACATTTTCGAGTTTGTTTATACATGTCATTTCACCCTTATGCTTATCCTGAAAATACCACAAGGATGTTTACCAGGGGACATGTCAATGTATGCTAATGTCGTGTTATTTGTGTTGGCTTTGATAGGAAAACCCTATAAAAGGGTATCTGAATTTTTATGAGATCAGAGCATACTTGTATGTGTGTGCTCTCCGTAATTATGTAATGTAATTGCGTAACAAATAAACACGATTTGGAACTCTCTCAGTCTGTAGGTTGATTTTACAGGTTTCCTATAAGATAGGGAACGTGAGATAAAAATTCTCTAATCAATATCTACAACTCATGATACATTAGTGTGATGGTCAATGGGAAGAATGTTCCTTACATTTGTGGTTATTGGGAAGAATTACCCCCTTACAGATAGCTAAAAAGATCAATGTCGTCAGTGAGAACTTATCTAGAAGGAAGAAATTGATCATTGCTCAAAGAACCCCTAGCAACCTCTGGAAGAACCCTGGTTAAGAAACCCTACATTAAATACACTCTGGTTTTCTTCATTGGACCAATAGTCAATGGATTGTACCCTTCAACCTCTCCAACTATGTGATAATTCGTAAACACGATAGGTACACCTGCTGGTTTACACTTTCTGTTCTCTATTATAAACATATATATATATATATATATTGTGAGGGGGTTAGCTCGGCAGCGGGTGTGTGTGACCCCCGGGATGGGCTCCCCACACAAAACAGGCCCAGCAAACGGAGGTTGTGGTTTTCAAAATCAAAAAGGTGCGGTTTATTTTCTATTTACAGTGACAAAACACAGCAAAGCAAAAGAAACATAAACAAAATAAATCCTGGTCAACTTGACCTCTGACTAAACATACAGGTTTCCTAACTAACAACTGGGATCAGCCTAGTGCTGTCCTAGTCCCTAAGTCCCTGGTTTTAAATGTCCAAGCAAATAGCCACACAGGCTTTGTCTCACCGCACAGGGGTTCACTCTCCCTAGACAGTCCACACAGGTCTGGTTCCAGGCATGAGCTAACACCTAATGAATCTGGGAGTTCTTATAGAGGCCTAAATGAGCTGACAAGCTTCAGCTGGTCTCATCAACTCCCTGTCTGCACGACGCCCCACACTCTCCCTAGAGGTATGAGTCATCCATGAGCCCACTAGCCTCAGCTGGGCTTATACAACTCTCCACCTAGTTGTATAAGTCGGCGTAAAGCCTGAATCTGGGCGAAATATATCTACCCCCCTGGATGCAACCAGGTGACTTTACCTTCCTGCTGTCACATACCCCCCCCCCTCTTGTTTTAACCTCGGGGTTGGAACACCAGCAATCAGGCATTCATGTACTCGAGACAAAGCATCCACATTCCCCATTTGAACGCCAGGGCGATGCTTTACTGTGAAGTTGAATTCCTGGAGGGCCAGGAACCACCTATTCACTCTTCTATTTGTTTCCTTGTTTTGAGCCATCCATTTTAACGGAGCGTGATCCGTAACCATGTCAAAGTGCCTACCTAGCAGGTAGTACCGAAGGGAATCTAGAGCCCACTTCACCGCTAAACACTCCTTTTCAACGGTGGCGTAATTTACCTCATGGGACTTCAACTTCCTGCTGAGGTAAATGACTGGGTGCTCTTCCCCGTTCCAGACCTGGGACAATACTGCTCCTAACCCCACATCTGACGCATCACTTTGTACGACAAAGTCTTTAGAGAAGTCGGGTGAGTACAACACTGGCTGGCTACATAAGGCTTGTTTCAAGAATTGGAATGCTGCCTCAGCCTCGGGGGTCCATTTAATCATGACCGACCCTTTCCCCTTCGTCAGGTTGGTTAGGGGCACAGCCTTAGAAGCAAAGTGGGGAATGAATCGCCGATAATACCCAGCGATTCCCAGAAAGGCTCGTACCTGCTTCTTGCTGTTGGGACGTGGCCAACTCTGGATGGCCTCGACTTTGTTGAGTTGGGGTTTTATTACTCCCCTCCCAATGGTGTACCCAAGATATTTGGCCTCCTCCTGCCCAATGGTACACTTCTTGGGGTTAGCCGTAAACCCCGCTTCCCGAACAGAGTCCAGGACTGCTTGCACTTTTGGCAGATGTGAGGCCCAATCTGTGCTATGGACAATTACGTCATCCAGGTAAGCCGCAGCATACTTCCGATGGGGCCTCAGCATCTGGTCCATTTTCCGCTGGAATGTGGCCGGCGCATTCTGTAACCCGAACGGCATTCTTTTATATTGGAACGCCCCGTCTGGGGTTACAAATGCGGTTTTCTCTTTGGCCGACTTGGCCAGGGGGATTTGCCAATACCCTTTTGTGAGGTCAAGAGTCGTCATGTATCGGGCTGTTCCCAGCCGGTCGATCAACTCATCTATACGTGGCATGGGGTAGGTGTCAAATTTTGTAACTTTGTTCAACTGACGAAAATCGTTACAAAATCGCCAGCTCCCATCCGGTTTAGGCACCAACACAATGGGACTAGACCAATCACTTTGGGACTCCTCTATCACCCCTAAGTTCAGCATTTTCTGTACTTCCTCCCGTATTGCCTCCCGTCGGGCCTCTGGGATCCGATAGGGTTTTAACTTCACCCTTTCACCGGGCGGGGTAATGATGTCATGCTCTACCCCAGATGTTTGTCCCGGCAGCTCAGAGAATACCTCCTTGTTGCGAAGCACAAACTCCTTAACCTCTTGTTGTTGGGGTTGTGACAAGGTGGCTGCTATTCCAACCTCAGGAATCACGCAACCAGTTTGAGCTGGTGACCAAGTGTCTGCGACTAGGGACTCTCTATCCCTCCAGGCTTTCAACAGATTAACGTGATAGATCTGTTCGGGCTTTCGCCTTCCTGGTTGTCTGACCTTGTAATTCACTTCGCTCACTTTTTCCATTATCTCATAGGGGCCTTGCCATTTGGCAAGGAATTTACTTTCAACCGTAGGGACAAGTACCAGTATCCTATCCCCCGGGGAAAAGGTACGGGTCTTGGCTCCACGGTTGTACACTCTCTGCTGTGCTAACTGCGCTTGGGCCAAATGTTCCTTCACGATGGGCATTACCTGTGCAATTCGGTCTTGCATCAGGGCGACATGCTCAATCACACTCCTGTGGGGAGAACTCTCACTTTCCCAAGTTTCCTTGGCAATATCCAACAGCCCTCTTGGGTGTCTCCCATACAGTAACTCAAAGGGGGAGAATCCCGTAGAGGATTGGGGCACCTCCCTAATAGCAAACATCAGATAAGGAAGTAGACAGTCCCAATCCTTTCCATCTCTATCCACCACTTTCTTCAACATTTGTTTTAGGGTTTTGTTGAATCTTTCAACCAGCCCATCGGTTTGGGGGTGATACACAGATGTACGTAATTGCGTCACTTTGAACAATTTACACAGCTCCTTCATAACCCGGGACATAAAGGGTGTACCTTGGTCCGTAAGCAGTTCTTTACAAATACCCACCCGGCTAAACACAAGAGATAGCTCTTTGGCTATGGTTTTGGCCGAGGTATTTCGGAGAGGGATCGCTTCTGGATAACGGGTGGCATAGTCCATTATAACTAATATGTACTGGTGCCCCCTAGCGGACTTGATTATAGGCCCTACCAAATCCATGGTGATCCTCTCAAACGGGACCTCAATGATGGGTAGAGGGACCAGCGGGCTACGGAAATGTGGCATCGGGGCCGACCTCTGACACACAGGGCAGGAGGAACAATAATTTTCTATGTCCTTCATCACCCCCGGCCAATAGAATCTCTGTAATACCCTCTCTCGGGTTTTCTCTGTCCCCAGATGACCTCCAAGAATGTGCCCATGGGCCAACTCCAACACCAACTTCCTGTAAGGTTTGGGCACCACAAGCTGCTCAACGGTTTCTTCTGCCCTTTTTGCCACCCGATACAGTAGGTCCTTCTCTACGCTGAAGTATGGGTAAGTGCAGGTATTATCTGGGTTCACTAACTCGCCATCTATTTTCACTACGTTTTCCCGTGCCTTTATTAGGGCGGGGTCTTTCAACTGTTCTGTGGCAAAGTTTTCCCTGTGAACCTCAAGATCAGAAAACTCCACAGACGGTAGGTTTTCGTCTGAGGAGGTGGACTCCTCTCCAGTTTCTTGAGTCTCCCCTGCCAATACTGATAAGGGAAATTCCGGAGAGTCCTCACCACTCTCAGGGGAGTTCTGGCTATCACATTCCTGGTACATAGGGGCACCAGTGGGGGGCTCAGGATCATCCCACAGTTCCCAGAACTTCGGAAAATCCCTTCCCACAATGGCGTCATGCGGTAACTGAGATACTAAGCCCACTGGATGAGAGAGGGTACCTTTGGGGGTCTCGAAACACACTGTAGTCACTGGATACTCTCGGGTGTCCCCATGCACGCAAATAACAGCTACCTTGCTATTCCCAAAGACCTCTGTTTTAACTAACTCAGCCTTTATCAGGGTCACAAGGCTACCTGAATCCAGCAATACCACAACATTTCTACCATTAACACACATTTTGCATAAATGTTTCTCAGTTCCTCGAATGGCAGTGCATGCGACTGTCGCACACAGCGACTGACGTCTGCCCGTCAGAAAGTCACACTGCATGGGTTCCTCCACAACCGGGCAATTGGCTGCAATATGTCCCGCTTGCCGGCAGCGGTAGCAAACGATCCTTCTTGCCGCCTCTTGAGCCGCTGATTTCCCAGGCTGTTCTCGCCAAACTTGGGGTAGAGCTCCCACCCTCTCACTCTCTCCACCCTCACCCCTTGGAATCCTCTTATCCGCCCCTGGGGATGGTCTGGTCTTAGGGTGGAAAGTCCGAGTGTCTCTGGAAGAGGCCGTCAGGTTCTCTGTAGCCAAGTATTTCTCCACACGATCCACAAGACCATCGGCCGTCTCTGGGTCTCCATGGCTTACCCACTTTTGGATGGCAGTAGGAAGAGCTCTCAAAAACCGATCCATTACAACACGTTCCACAATCTTTGGTGCGGACAAAGTCTCTGGCTGTAGCCACTTTCTGCTCAGGTGAATGAGATCATACATTTGAGACCTGGGGGGTTTTCCAAGCTGGAAAGTCCAGTTATGCACACGCTGAGCCCGGACAGCCTGGGTGACACCCAGCCTTGCCAAAATTTCAGCTTTTAGCATCACATAGTCTTTTGCTTGGTTAGGCTCTAGGTCATAGTAAGCTTTCTGCGATTCACCAGTTAACAGAGGAGCCACCAGTCCAGCCCACTGCTCCTCAGGCCACTTTTCTCTTTCAGCGGTCCTTTCAAATGTGGTCAAAAATACCTCTGGATCATCCTCTCCAGTCATTTTTGTCAATAAACGACTCACCCCAAAGGACGCGGTATTAGTGGGACGGCTTTCCTCACTGGTCTGCGGACATTGCTGCATTACTGCTTCCATTTGTTGTAGTCTCTGCTCTTGCTTCTGTAACAGGTCTATGAAGCGGGCCTCAGATTGCTGCTGGGCTTGTTGCTGAGCTTCCAGACTCTGTTGGTGAGCTTGCTGCTGGGCTGCAAGGCTCCTTTGCAAACCTGCATTTGTCTGCTGTTGATTGGCATTTGCTAGAGCCAGCTGTTTCAGTATCTCCTCCATGCTGGCTTAAAAAAAAACTGCCACTGGTTCTCCACCAACTGTGAGGGGGTTAGCTCGGCAGCGGGTGTGTGTGACCCCCGGGATGGGCTCCCCACACAAAACAGGCCCAGCAAACGGAGGTTGTGGTTTTCAAAATCAAAAAGGTGCGGTTTATTTTCTATTTACAGTGACAAAACACAGCAAAGCAAAAGAAACATAAACAAAATAAATCCTGGTCAACTTGACCTCTGACTAAACATACAGGTTTCCTAACTAACAACTGGGATCAGCCTAGTGCTGTCCTAGTCCCTAAGTCCCTGGTTTTAAATGTCCAAGCAAATAGCCACACAGGCTTTGTCTCACCGCACAGGGGTTCACTCTCCCTAGACAGTCCACACAGGTCTGGTTCCAGGCATGAGCTAACACCTAATGAATCTGGGAGTTCTTATAGAGGCCTAAATGAGCTGACAAGCTTCAGCTGGTCTCATCAACTCCCTGTCTGCACGACGCCCCACACTCTCCCTAGAGGTATGAGTCATCCATGAGCCCACTAGCCTCAGCTGGGCTTATACAACTCTCCACCTAGTTGTATAAGTCGGCGTAAAGCCTGAATCTGGGCGAAATATATCTACCCCCCCTGGATGCAACCAGGTGACTTTACCTTCCTGCTGTCACAATATATATATATATATTGTGACAGCAGGAAGGTAAAGTCACCTGGTTGCATCCAGGGGGGTAGGTATATTTCTCCCAGATTCAGGCTTTATGCCGACTTATACAACTAGGGAGAGAGTTGATGAAGCCCAGCTGAGGCTAGTGGGCTCATGGATGATTCATACCTCTAGGGAGAGTGCTGGGCGTCGTGCAGGCAGGGAGTTGATGAGACCAGCTGAAGCTTGTCAGCTCGTTTAAGGCCTCTATAAAAACTCCCAGCTTCATTAGGTGTTTGCTCATGCCTGGACCCAGACCTGCGTGGACTGTCTAGGGAGAGTGAACCCCTGTGCGGTGAGACAAAGCCTGTGTGGCTATTTGTTTGGACATTTACTAAACCAGGGACTTAGGGACTAGGACAGCACCAGGCTGATCCCAGTTGTTAGTTAGGGAAACCTGCATGTTTAGTCAGAGGTCAAGCTGACCAGGATTTATTTTGTTTATGTTTCTTTTTGCTTTGCTGTGTTTTTGTCACTGTAAATAGAGAAATAAACCGCACCTTTTGATCTTGGAAACCACAACCTCCGTCTGCTGGGCCTGTTTTTGTGTGGGGAGCCCATCCAGGGGGTCACACACACCCGCTACCGAGCTAACCCCCTCACAGTTGGTGGAGAACCAGTGGCAGTTTTTTTTTAAGCCAGCATGGAGGAGATACTGAAACAGCTGGCTCTAGCAAATGCCAATCAACAGCAGACAAATGCAGGTTTGCAAAAGAGCCTTGCAGCTCAACAACAGAGCTTCGCAGCCCAGCAACAAGCCCAGCAGCAATCTGAGGCCTGCTTCATAGACCTGTTGCAGAAGCAAGAGCAGAGACTACAACAACAGATGGAAGCAGTAATGCAGCAACGTCCGCAGACCAGTGAGGAAAGCCGTCCCACTAATACCGCGTCCTTTGGGGTGAGTCGTTTATTGACAAAAATGACTGGAGAGGATGATCCAGAGGTATTTTTGACCACATTTGAAAGGACTGCTGAAAGAGAAAAGTGGCCTGAGGAGCAGTGGGCTGGACTGGTGGCTCCTCTGTTAACTGGTGAATCGCAGAAAGCTTACTATGACCTAGAGCCTGACCAAGCAAAAGACTATGTGATGCTAAAAGCTGAAATATTGGCAAGGCTGGGTGTCACCCTGGCTGTCCGGGCTCAGCGTGTGCATAACTGGACTTTCCAGCTTGGAAAACCCCCCAGGTCTCAAATGTATGATCTCATTCACCTGAGCAGGAAGTGGCTACAGCCAGAGACTTTGTCCGCACCGGAGATTGTGGAACGTGTTGTGATGGATCGTTTCTTGAGAGCTCTTCCTACCGCCATTCAAAAGTGGGTAAGCCATGGAGACCCAGAAACGGCCGGTAAACTTGTGGATCGTGTAGAGAGATACTTGGCTGCAGAGAACCTGACGGCCTCTTCCAGAGACTCTCGGACTTTCCACCCTAAGACCAGACCATCCCCAGGGGCGGATAAGATGATTCCAAGGGGTGAGGGTGGAGAGAGTGAGAGGGTGGGAGCTCTGCCCAGGGTTTGGCGAGAACAGCCTGGGAAGTCGGGGGCTCAAGAGGCAGCCAAAAGGATTGTTTGCTACCGCTGCCGGCAAGCGGGACATATTGCAGCAAATTGCCCGGTTGTGGAGGAACCCATGCAATGTGACTTTCTGACGGACAGACGTCAGTCGCTGTGTGCGACAGTCGCATGCACTGCCATTCGGGGAACTGAGAAACATTTATGCAAAATGTGTATTAATGGTAGAAATGTTGTGGTATTACTGGATTCAGGTAGCCTTGTGACCCTGATAAAGGCTGAATTAGTTAAAACAGAGGTCTCTGGGAATAGCAAGGTAGCTGTTATTTGTGTGCATGGGGACACCCGAGAGTATCCAGTGACTACAGTGTGTTTCAAGACCCCCAAAGGTACCCTCTCTCATCCAGTGGGGTTAGTATCTCAACTACCGCATGATGCCATTGTGGGAAGGGATTTTCCGAAGTTCTGGGAACTGTGGGATGATCCTGAGCCCCCCACTGGTGCCCCTATGTACCAGGAAGGTGATAGCCAGAACTCCTCTGAGAGTGGTGAGGACTCTCCAGAATTTCCCTTGTCAGTATTGGCAGGCGAGACTCCAGAAACTGGAGAGGAGCCCACCTCCTCAGACGAAAACCTACCGTCTGTGGAGTTTTCAGATCTTGAGGTTCACAGGGAAAATTTTGCCACAGAACAGTTAAAAGACCCCGCCCTAATAAAGGCACGGGAAAACGTAGTGGAAATAGATGGCGAGTTAGTGAACCCAGATAATACCTGCACTTACCCATACTTCAGCGTAGAGAAGGACCTACTGTATCGGGTGGCAAAAAGGGCAGAAGAAACCGTTGAGCAGCTTGTGGTGCCCAAACCTTACAGGAAGTTGGTGTTGGAGTTGGCCCATGGGCACATTCTTGGAGGTCATCTGGGGACAGAGAAAACCCGAGAGAGGGTATTACAGAGATTCTATTGGCCTGGGGTGATGAAGGACATAGAAAATTATTGTTCCTCCTGCCCTGTGTGTCAGAGGTCGGCCCCGATGCCACATTTCCGTAGCCCGCTGGTCCCTCTACCCATCATTGAGGTCCCGTTTGAGAGGATCGCAATGGATTTGGTAGGTCCTATAATCAAGTCCGCTAGGGGGCACCAGTACATATTAGTTATAATGGACTATGCCACCCGTTATCCAGAAGCGATCCCTCTCCGAAATACCTCGGCCAAAACCATAGCCAAAGAGCTATCTCTTGTTTTTAGCCGGGTGGGTATTTGTAAAGAACTGCTTACGGACCAAGGTACACCCTTTATGTCCCGGGTTATGAAAGAGCTGTGTAAATTGTTCAAAGTGACGTAATTGCGTACGTCTGTGTATCACCCCCAAACCGATGGGCTGGTTGAAAGATTCAACAAAACCCTAAAACAAATGTTGAAGAAAGTGGTGGATAGAGATGGAAAGGATTGGGACTGTCTACTTCCTTATTTGATGTTTGCTATTAGGGAGGTGCCCCAATCCTCTACGGGATTCTCCCCCATTGAGTTACTGTATGGGAGACACCCAAGAGGGCTGTTGGATATTGCCAAGGAAACTTGGGAAAGTGAGAGTTCTCCCCACAGGAGTGTGATTGAGCATGTCGCCCTGATGCAAGATCGAATTGCACAGGTAATGCCCATCGTGAAGGAACATTTGGCCCAAGCGCAGTTGGCACAGCAGAGAGTGTACAACCGTGGAGCCAAGACCCGTACCTTTTCCCCGGGGGATAGGATATTGGTACTTGTCCCTACGGTTGAAAGTAAATTCCTTGCCAAATGGCAAGGCCCCTACGAGATAATGGAAAAAGTGAGCGAAGTGAATTACAAGGTCAGACAACCAGGAAGGCGAAAGCCCGAACAGATCTATCACGTTAATCTGTTGAAAGCCTGGAGGGATAGAGAGTCCCTAGTCGCAGAAACTTGGTCACCAGCTCAAACTGGTTGCGTGATTCCGGAGGTTGGAATAGCAGCCACCTTGTCACAACCCCAACAACAGGAGGTTAAGGAGTGTGTGCTTCGCAACAAGGAGGTGTTCTCTTAGCTGCCGGGACAAACATCTGGGGTAGAGCATGATATTATTACCCCGCCCGGTGAAAGGGTGAAGTTAAAACCCTATCGGATCCCAGAGGCCCGACGGGAGGCAATACGGGAGGAAGTACAGAAAATGCTGAACTTAGGGGTGATAGAGGAGTCCCAAAGTGATTGGTCTAGTCCCATTGTGTTGGTGCCTAAACCGGATGGGAGCTGGCGATTTTGTAACGATTTTCGTCAGTTGAACAAAGTTACAAAATTTGACACCTACCCCATGCCACGTATAGATGAGTTGATCGACCGGCTGGGAACAGCCCGATACATGACGACTCTTGACCTCACAAAAGGGTATTGGCAAATTCCCCTGGCCAAGTCGGCCAAAGAGAAAACCGCATTTGTAACCCCAGACGGGGCGTTCCAATATAAGAGAATGCCGTTCGGGTTACAGAATGCGCCGGCCACATTCCAGCGGAAAATGGACCAGATACTGAGGCCCCATCGGAAGTATGCTGCGGCTTACCTGGATGACGTAATTGTCCATAGCACAGATTGGGCCTCACATCTGCCAAAAGTGCAAGCAGTCCTAGACTCTATCCGGGAAGCGGGGTTTACGGCTAACCCCAAGAAGTGTACCATTGGGCAGGAGGAGGCCAAATATCTTGGGTACACCATTGGCAGGGGAGTAATAAAACCCCAACTCAACAAAGTCGAGGCCATCCAGAGTTGGCCACGTCCCAACAGCAAGAAGCAGGTACGAGCCTTTCTGGGAATCGCGGGTTATTATCGGCGCTTCATTCCCCACTTTGCTTCTAAGGCTGTGCCCCTAACCAACCTGACGAAAGGGAAAGGGTCGGTCATGATTAAATGGACCCCCGAGGCTGAGGCAGCATTCCAATTCTTGAAACAAGCCTTATGTAGCCAGCCAGTGTTGTACTCACCCGACTTCTCTAAAGACTTTGTCGTACAAAGTGATGCGTCAGATGTGGGGTTAGGAGCAGTATTGTCCCAGGTCTGGAACGGGGAAGAGCACCCAGTCATTTACCTCAGCAGGAAGTTGAAGTCCCATGAGGTAAATTACGCCACGGTTGAAAAGGAGTGTTTAGCGGTGAAGTGGGCTCTAGATTCCCTTCGGTACTATCTGCTAGGTAGGCACTTTGACATGGTTACGGATCACGCTCCGTTAAAGTGGATGGCTCAAAACAAGGAGACAAATAGAAGAGTAAATAGGTGGTTCCTGGCCCTACAGGAATTCAACTTCACAGTAAAGCATCGCCCTGGCGTTCAAATGGGGAATGTGGATGCTTTGTCTCGAGTACATGAATGCCTGATTGCTGGTGTTCCAACCCCAAGGTTAAAACAAGAGGGGGGGGGTATGTGACAGCAGGAAGGTAAAGTCACCTGGTTGCATCCAGGGGGGTAGGTATATTTCTCCCAGATTCAGGCTTTATGCCGACTTATACAACTAGGGAGAGAGTTGATGAAGCCCAGCTGAGGCTAGTGGGCTCATGGATGATTCATACCTCTAGGGAGAGTGCTGGGCGTCGTGCAGGCAGGGAGTTGATGAGACCAGCTGAAGCTTGTCAGCTCGTTTAAGGCCTCTATAAAAACTCCCAGCTTCATTAGGTGTTTGCTCATGCCTGGACCCAGACCTGTGTGGACTGTCTAGGGAGAGTGAACCCCTGTGCGGTGAGACAAAGCCTGTGTGGCTATTTGTTTGGACATTTACTAAACCAGGGACTTAGGGACTAGGACAGCACCAGGCTGATCCCAGTTGTTAGTTAGGGAAACCTGCATGTTTAGTCAGAGGTCAAGCTGACCAGGATTTATTTTGTTTATGTTTCTTTTTGCTTTGCTGTGTTTTTGTCACTGTAAATAGAGAAATAAACCGCACCTTTTGATCTTGGAAACCACAACCTCCGTCTGCTGGGCCTGTTTTTGTGTGGGGAGCCCATCCAGGGGGTCACACACACCCGCTACCGAGCTAACCCCCTCACAATATATATATATATTGTGACAGCAGGAAGGTAAAGTCACCTGGTTGCATCCAGGGGGGTAGATATATTTCTCCCAGATTCAGGCTTTATGCCGACTTATACAACTAGGGAGTTGATGAAGCCCAGCTGAGGCTAGTGGGCTCATGAATGACTCATACCTCTAGGGAGAGTGCTGGGCGTCGTGAGGCAGGGAGTTGATGAGACCAGCTGAAGCCTGTCAGTTCGTTTAAGGCCTCTATAAAAACTCCCAGCTTCATTAGATGTTAGCTCATGCCTGGAACCAGACCTGTGTGGACTGTCTAGGGAGAGTGAACCCCTGTGCGGTGAGGCAAAGCCTGTGTGGCTATTTGTTTGGACTTTTACTAAACCAGGGACTTAGGGACTAGGACAGCACTAGGCTGATCCCAGTTGTTAGTTTAGGAAACCTGCATGTTTAGTCAGAGGTCAAACTGACCAGGATTTATTTTGTTTGTTTCTTTTTGGCTTTGCTGTGTTTTTGTCACTGTACATAGAGAAATAAACCGCACCTTTTGATTTTGAAAACCACAACCTCCGTCTGCTGGCCCTGTTTTTGTGTGGGGAGCCCAACCAGGGGGTCACACACACCCGCTACCGAGTTAACCCCCTCACAGTTGGTGGAGAATGCGGGCAGTTTTTTTTAAGCCAGCATGGAGGAGATACTGAAACAGCTGGCTCTAGCAAATGCCAATCAACAGCAGACAAATGCAGGTTTGCAAAGGAGCCTTGCAGCCCAGCAGCAAGCTCATCAACAAGCCCAGCAGCAATCTGAGGCCCGCTTCATAGACCTGTTACAGAAGCAAGAGCAGAGACTACAACAAATGGAAGCAGTAATGCAGCAACGTCCGCAGACCAGTGAGGAAAGCCGTCCCACTAATACCGCGTCCTTTGGGGTGAGTCGTTTATTGACAAAAATGACTGGAGAGGATGATCCAGAGGTATTTTTGACCACATTTGAAAGAACTGCTTACGGACCAAGGTACACCCTTTATGTCCCGGGTTATGAAAGAGCTGTGTAAATTGTTCAAAGTGACGCAATTGCGTACATCTGTGTATCACCCCCAAACCGATGGGCTGGTTGAAAGATTCAACAAAACCCTAAAACAAATGTTGAAGAAAGTGGTGGATAGAGATGGAAAGGATTGGGACTGTCTACTTCCTTATTTGATGTTTGCTATTAGGGAGGTGCCCCAATCCTCTACGGGATTCTCCCCCTTTGAGTTACTGTATGGGAGACACCCAAGAGGGCTGTTGGATATTGCCAAGGAAACTTGGGAAAGTGAGAGTTCTCCCCACAGGAGTGTGATTGAGCATGTCGCCCTGATGCAAGATCGAATTGCACAGGTAATGCCCATCGTGAAGGAACATTTGGCCCAAGCGCAGTTGGCACAGCAGAGAGTGTACAACCGTGGAGCAAAGACCCGTACCTTTTCCCCGGGGGATAGGATATTGGTACTTGTCCCTACGGTTGAAAGTAAATTCCTTGCCAAATGGCAAGGCCCCTACGAGATAATGGAAAAAGTGAGCGAAGTGAATTACAAGGTCAGACAACCAGGAAGGCGAAAGCCCGAACAGATATATCACGTTAATCTGTTGAAAGCCTGGAGGGATAGAGAGTCCCTAGTCGCAGAAACTTGGTCACCAGCTCAAACTGGTTGCGTGATTCCGGAGGTTGGAATAGCAGCCACCTTGTCACAACCCCAACAACAGGAGGTTAAGGAGTTTGTGCTTCGCAACAAGGAGGTGTTCTCTGAGCTGCCGGGACAAACATCTGGGGTAGAGCATGATATTATTACCCCGCCCGGTGAAAGGGTGAAGTTAAAACCCTATCGGATCCCAGAGGCCCGACGGGAGGCAATACGGGAGGAAGTACAGAAAATGCTGAACTTAGGGGTGATAGAGGAGTCCCAAAGTGATTGGTCTAGTCCCATTGTGTTGGTGCCTAAACCGGATGGGAGCTGGCGATTTTGTAACGATTTTCGTCAGTTGAACAAAGTTACAAAATTTGACACCTACCCCATGCCACGTATAGATGAGTTGATCGACCGGCTGGGAACAGCCCGATACATGACGACTCTTGACCTCACAAAAGGGTATTGGCAAATTCCCCTGGCCAAGTCGGCCAAAGAGAAAACCGCATTTGTAACCCCAGACGGGGCGTTCCAATATAAGAGAATGCCGTTCGGGTTACAGAATGCGCCGGCCACATTCCAGCGGAAAATGGACCAGATGCTGAGGCCCCATCGGAAGTATGCTGCGGCTTACCTGGATGACGTAATTGTCCATAGCACAGATTGGGCCTCACATCTGCCAAAAGTGCAAGCAGTCCTGGACTCTGTTCGGGAAGCGGGGTTTACGGCTAACCCCAAGAAGTGTACCATTGGGCAGGAGGAGGCCAAATATCTTGGGTACACCATTGGCAGGGGAGTAATAAAACCCCAACTCAACAAAGTCGAGGCCATCCAGAGTTGGCCACGTCCCAACAGCAAGAAGCAGGTACGAGCCTTTCTGGGAATCGCGGGTTATTATCGGCGCTTCATTCCCCACTTTGCTTCTAAGGCTGTGCCCCTAACCAACCTGACGAAAGGGAAAGGGTCGGTCATGATTAAATGGACCCCCGAGGCTGAGGCAGCATTCCAATTCTTGAAACAAGCCTTATGTAGCCAGCCAGTGTTGTACTCACCCGACTTCTCTAAAGACTTTGTCGTACAAAGTGATGCGTCAGATGTGGGGTTAGGAGCAGTATTGTCCCAGGTCTGGAACGGGGAAGAGCACCCAGTCATTTACCTCAGCAGGAAGTTGAAGTCCCATGAGGTAAATTACGCCACGGTTGAAAAGGAGTGTTTAGCGGTGAAGTGGGCTCTAGATTCCCTTCGGTACTATCTGCTAGGTAGGCACTTTGACATGGTTACGGATCACGCTCCGTTAAAGTGGATGGCTCAAAACAAGGAGACAAATAGAAGAGTGAATAGGTGGTTCCTGGCCCTACAGGAATTCAACTTCACAGTAAAGCATCGCCCTGGCGTTCAAATGGGGAATGTGGATGCTTTGTCTCGAGTACATGAATGCCTGATTGCTGGTGTTCCAACCCCAAGGTTAAAACAAGAGGGGGGGGTATGTGACAGCAGGAAGGTAAAGTCACCTGGTTGCATCCAGGGGGGTAGATATATTTCTCCCAGATTCAGGCTTTATGCCGACTTATACAACTAGGGAGTTGATGAAGCCCAGCTGAGGCTAGTGGGCTCATGAATGACTCATACCTCTAGGGAGAGTGCTGGGCGTCGTGAGGCAGGGAGTTGATGAGACCAGCTGAAGCCTGTCAGTTCGTTTAAGGCCTCTATAAAAACTCCCAGCTTCATTAGATGTTAGCTCATGCCTGGAACCAGACCTGTGTGGACTGTCTAGGGAGAGTGAACCCCTGTGCGGTGAGGCAAAGCCTGTGTGGCTATTTGTTTGGACTTTTACTAAACCAGGGACTTAGGGACTAGGACAGCACTAGGCTGATCCCAGTTGTTAGTTTAGGAAACCTGCATGTTTAGTCAGAGGTCAAACTGACCAGGATTTATTTTGTTTGTTTCTTTTTGGCTTTGCTGTGTTTTTGTCACTGTACATAGAGAAATAAACCGCACCTTTTGATTTTGAAAACCACAACCTCCGTCTGCTGGCCCTGTTTTTGTGTGGGGAGCCCAACCAGGGGGTCACACACACCCGCTACCGAGTTAACCCCCTCACAATATATATATATATATTAGGGATGAGCTTCGAGTTCGAGTCGAACTCATGTTCGACTCGAACATTGCCTGTTCGCCCGTTCGCCGAACAGCGAACAAATTGGGGTGTTCGCGGCAAATTCGAAAAGTCTATGGGAGAAATCTAAAGTGCTAATTATAAAGGCTTATATGCAAGTTATTGTCATAAAAAGTGTTTGGGGACCCGGGTCCTGTCCCAGGGGACATGTATCAATGCAAAAAAAACGTTTTTTCGGGAGCAGTGATATTAATAATGCTTAAAGTGAAACAATAAAAGTGAAATATTCCTTTAAATTTCGTACCTAGGGGGTGTGTATGATATGCATGTAAAGTGGCGCATGTTTCCCGTGCTTAGAACTGTCCCTGCAAAAAGTGTCATTTTTGAAGGAAAAAAAGTCATTTAAAACTCACTCGCGGCTATTAATGAATTGTCGGCTCCCGACAATACATAGAAAAGTCATTGATAAAAATAAAAAAAAAAGCGTGGGGGTCCCCCAGAATTCAGGTGTGTGTGTTTTTTTTATTTTTTGACACTTTCTTCGTGAAATGGTAGGGGTACAATGTACCCCTTACCAATTCACATAGGGGGGGGCCGGGATCTGGGGGTCCCCTTTGTTAAAGGGGTCTTCCAGATTCCAATAAGCCCCCCTCCTGCAGACCCCCACAACCACCGGGCAAGGGTTGTGGGGATGAGGCCCTTGCCCCCATCAACATGGGGACATCCTCCCCATGTTGAGGGCATGTGGTCTGGTACGGTTCAGGAGGGGGGGGCGCTCTCTCGTCCCCCCCTCTTTTCCTGCGGCCTGCCAGGTTGCATGCTTGGATAAGGGTCTGGTATAGATTTTTGGGGGGACTCCACGCCATTTTTTTTTAAATTTGGGGTGGAGTTCCCCTTAAAATCCATGCCAGATCTGAAGGGCCTGGTATGGATATTTGGGGGAACCGCACGCATTTTTTTTTAAATTTGCGGCAGAGTTCCCCTTATTATCTATACCAGACCTGAAGGGCCTGGTAATTGAATTCTGGGGGACCCCCACGTTTTTTTTTTTTTTTTTTTATCAATGACTTTTCTATGTATTGTCGGGAGCCGACAATTCATTAATAGCCGCGAGTGAGTTTTAAATGGCTTTTTTTCCTTCAAAAATGACATTTTATGCAGGGACAGTTCTAAGCACAGGAAACATGCGCCACTTTACATGCATATCATACACACCCCCCAGGTACGAAATTTAAAGGAATATTTCACTTTTATTTTTTCATTCTAAGCATTATTGAAATCACTGCTCCCGAAAAAACGGCTGTTTTTAAAACTTTTTTTTGCATTGATACATGTCCCCTGGGGCAGGACCCGGGTCCCCAAACACTTTTTAGGACAATAACTTGCATATAAGCCTTTATAATTAGCACTTTAGATTTCGAACGTTCGAGTCCATTGTATTTAATAGGGTTCTAAAGTTCACGCGAACATTCTGTCTGTTCGCAGGTTCTGGTGCGAACCGAACAGGAGGGTGTTCGGCTCATCCCTGATATATATATATATATATATATATATATATATATATATATATATATGTATGTATGTATGTATTATATTATTATACATGAGAAAACATTTTTTTCCTGGGTCCTAGTAGAACAGGCACACCAGAGAAGGAAACCTGGGCAAATGGGCTACACACAAGTCCTGTAGTTGCTATGCTTAGTGCTTAAACCAGACCCTCTACATAAGCAATTAAAGAACCACGCATTGTTTTTGAAAAAAAACGAATTGTGCAATTTTCAACTGTAGATCTTCCCCTTCAGCTGGGATCATGTGACCCATTCCAAAATGTACATTATTTTTTTTACCATTTATTAATTTTAAAATAAATATTTTAAGCAGGCAGGATGATAAGATGAATGGCTTTTGTTAGGAATCAGTCAACTTTTGCTATTTTTCAGCACTCTGAGACACTCAGAATTGGAAAACGAATCAACCAAACCTGTTTAAGCTGAGATTTTCCCTTTTTAGGGCAAAGCAATTTAAAGCTGGCCCCTGCAGCCATTTTTACTTTCTTCACATGCCTAACTCCTCCCTTCCCCTGCTCTTTTCACTGGCGGCAATGTGCAGAATAAAGCCTGCATAGGCTCCAATTTGATGCCAGTTGGAACTTGCACAGGACTGAGGACTCTTTCCCTGTCTGCATGAGACAGCACTAGGTCAATTGCCAAGCGCTAGCATTGTCATGTGGGAGGAAGAGGAGCAAGCCATATGCTCCTACATACCTGAAAGTATTGGGTATTTCTCTTTGGAAAACAGAGTGGCAAGGAAGCAATGGGAAGGTATGCTGGGCAAACCTGGGCAGTAGTTTGCACAGGTCTAGTCAGCAACATCCTCTCCACCATTTATCAAATATCAGTTTTGGATAAGTACATATTATTTCACCAATAAGCATACTATGAACAAGATCCTGCTTTAACTCAAAACTCTACACCCTTACAGTATATACTCCCTAACAAATTTCCTAGTAATTACCATTCGTATAAAGATTTATTGTACAGAGCTCAACATCTTTTGGCTCTGTTTACTCGGAAAGTAATTTCATGGCCCAGCTTTCTCTCTATTGGACAGTTTACAAATTACTTTGTACATAGATGGAGGAACCCAACAGCTCCTCACCGGCCGTTTTCCATGACAGTCTCACTTATAGGACCTACAAGGAAAAGGCGTGCATATACTGTAGACCAATTTTACATCGGTAAGCAATTATCCAATAGGGTTTCATTTCAGTCGTGACGTTATCCTGGGCATACAGGTGAAACTCGAAAAATTTGAATATCGTGCAAAAGTTCATTTATTTCACTAATGCAACTTAAAAGGTAAAACTAATATATGAGATAGACTCATTACATGCAAAGCAAGATAGTTCAAGCCCTGATTTGTCATAATTGTGATGATTATGGCTTACAGCTCATTAAAACCCCAAATCCACAATCTCAGAAAATTAGAATATTGTGAAAAGGTGCAATATTCTAGGCTCAAAGTGTCCCACTCTATTCAGCTAATTAAGCCAGCTAATTAACACCTGCAAAGGGTTCCTGAGCCTTTAAATGGTCTCTCAGTCTGGTTCAGTAGGAATCACAATCATGGGAAAGACTGCTGACCTGACAGTTGTGCAGAAAACCATCATTGACACCCTCCATAAGGAGGGAAAGCCTCAAAAGATAATTGCAAAAGAAGTTGGATGTACCCAAAGTGCTGTATCAAAGCACATTAATAGAACGTTATGTGGAAGGGAAAAGTGTGGAAGAAAAAAGGTGCACAAGCAGCAGGGATGACCGCAGACTGGAGAGGATTATCAGGAAAAGGCCATTCTAAAGTGTTGGGGACTTTCAATACTGCTGGGGAGGGCTGGGGGGGTTACATTTCAGTGGCACTGAACTGGCCACCAATGGTGGTTTTTTTTTTTGTGGTTACTGACACCAACGTAAAGGATTATATTAGTGATCAATGACAGTAATGTTGGGGTTTTTATTGTGGCCACTGACACCAATGAGTGGTGAATTTCACTGTCACTTCATTCACTAGTGCTGGGGGGGGTTACATTTTGGTGCCATTGTCCTGACCACTAATGGTGGGAGTATTAAAAAACACTGCCAGTAACCACCAACAGGAAGGAAGAGGTTAAATAGTACTGCTTTTAAGAACCAGTTTAGCGCATTACCTTTGTGATAGCTTTTATTATGTAAAAAAGACAAATGCATACTCACATTGGGCTCTGAGGAAGAGGCGATTTCCCCCCTCGAAACACGTCAGCCGTTCGGATGATCTTCTTAGGTTTGGGACTTGCCTAGGTCAGTGGTTCTCAACCCTGTCCTAAAGTACCCCCAACAGGCCATGTTTGCAGGTTTTCCTTTATCTTGCACAGGGGCTTTAAATCAGAGTCAATGGCTTGGTATTTTGGACAGCTATTTTATCTAAGAGAAATTTCCAAAACATGGCCTGTTGGAGGTACTTGAGGACAGGGTTGAGAACCACTGGCCTAAGTGACCAGGCTGCTTCAAGTGTATTGTGGACTTTGATGTGCCTTATTGAGGATGTTCTTTGTGAGCATGCATTTGTCTATGTTTACATAATAAAAGCTATCACAAAGGTAATGCGCTAGGTTGGTTCACCCTCTGTTTCTTGTTTTTGCAGTATTTCCTTTGGGTTTTCCCGGCCTGCAGGGGGCAGCAAAACCGGTGCAAAAGTGGTATCTGTTGAAGAGTATGGATTGTCTTTGGCCAGTGCACCTCTCTTGAGGAGATTTGTCTTGCATTTGCTTTTAAGAACCAGTGCAGGAGGGGTAACAGCAGTGGGGGCTATTACTGTATACACTGACACCAATGCTAGGGGCTATTATTGTGGTCACCGACTCCAATGCCGGGGACTATAACTGTAGTCACTGACACCAATGCTGGGGGCTATTAATATGGTCATTGCCACCAGTGCTGGGGGCTATTATTGTGTCCACTGACACCAATGCTGGGGGCTATTATTGTGGTCACCGATACCAATGCTGCGGGGCTATTATTGTGGTCACCGATACCAATGCTGGGGGCTTATGGTCTCCACTGACACTAATTCCGGGGGCTATTATTGTGGACACTGATACCAATGCTGGGGGCTTATTGTCTCCACTGGCACTAATGCTGGTGGTTAAAACTGTGGCCACTGACACTATTTTAGTGCATTTTGGTATGTTGCAAAAAAATGTAGCAGGACCAACATTTTTTTGGGGGGCGCTGAATTGCATTATCACCCATTTATTTTGAATGGGCTGCCTAACTTCATGCAGTGCACCTCAATGCACAAAAAAAAAACATGCAGGTATTTTGCGGCCCTCTGGGGCCACACTTAGGGGCCCTCTGTTATTTTAAAATTGACCACCACTGCTCCTAGGGCTTATACTTATAAATTTTGAGGCCTCGGGCACACTAGACGTTAAAATAACGTTTAAAAAAACGCCAGTAGCTTTGCAGTGAGTTTTTCAACTTTTTTCAACGTTTTTGCAATAGCGTTTTTTAGCGTTTTCCCACCTTAGCGTTTTTTTTTTTTTAAGATTTTTTTTTATCTTTTTATTTTTTCAATGGATCAAAAAAGTTAAAAAAGGCTGGTGAGCAACTTTTTTTGAGCGTTTATCAGCGTAAGAGCGTTACAGCTGAAAAACGTCTCTCAGAACCCACTAGTTTTTTTTTTTTTTTTTTTGCTGCTCAAAAACGCCACTGCCCAAAACTGCTGATAAGAGCCTTTGTGTGCATGGACACATAGGATACCATGATGGAGAGTTTAATGACTGTATAAAAAAACATCTACAGCCAAAAACAGTTGCTGTAAAAACATCAAAAAACGTCCAGTGTGCATGAGTAGGGTGACCAGACATCCCCAGTTTCAGGGGACAGTCCCCGGATTAAGGACACTGTCCCCGGACCAAGTCTGTCCCCAGTTTTGTCCCCGGATTGGATTTGAACAGGGGCTGGGGTAATTTCAAAGACAGTGCAGAATTTAAAAAATAATAATTCAGCACATGATCATCAGAAAGGGGAACAGATAATGGAAAAAAATACACCCCCCTAAGCTAGTAGGTGTGGCAGAGTGGGGGGGTGTATTTTTTTTCCATTATCTGTTCCCCTTTCTGATGATCATGTGCTGGTCGGAGCGGAGGGAATATTTCTTCAGTTTCGGGCGCATGCCCATCCAGCTCCGCTCCCATGTTCTTCTGCCTTGGCTCAAGTCCCGGCCAGCCGCCTGCCAGCTTATCTCCTTGCCTTCCCTGGCGGAGTGATCTTCCTGCGCTCCACACCCAGTAGTAGCCGGGGTCCGGAGAGTAAGACTTGACAGGCTGTGAGGCGGGCGGCGGCGACGAGCAGAGAGTCGCTGATTGCCGCCATTACTAGTAAAATAAAAAATATGTCCCCGGATTTAATTTAAAAAATCTGGTCACCTTAGCATGAGGCCTCCAGCTTGTCAAAGCTTTTCTGATGGCAGTGCAAAGCCTGGACTCTTCATCTGTACAGTGGAAGAATACTAACCAGTACAAGGTTTATTTTTAAATGCTGGTTTGGATAGGGTTTGCATGGTGTCCCCATTGTTGTGGAAGTGACATCATGTCTGGATGCTAATGGACACCAGACAGATTCATACATGTCAGCCTGAAACCAAAGCTGTCCATGGGCTCCACTTACTCTTACAAGGTAAACTCAATGCACCCGGATTATATACCAAATCTGCCCTTCGGGTATAAATAGGAGTCAGGAAAGGCAGAAGTACATCCAATGTATATAATTGTATTTCAATGTAATCTTTTAAGATTATTTTTTACTAAATCCCATAAAACTCAAATATATTCCTGCAGATGTCTTTAATATGACACTGGTGAGGGGAATGCTAGGAAAGCATATCTTCCCACAGAGCTGTGTGCGGTCGGGGTAAAATGGGGACAAAGCCAAGGAGAGAGAGAGGGGCTATGAGCCGCAGCTGTGTCTCCAAACACCATTGTAACCCTTTGGTTGTCAGATATTAGTAAAAGTGACACTACAGGATGAGATTATATCATTAAATCTATAAAAAAAATTATACAGGTTAGGCAGGATAGGCAGCAGGAGGGGGAAAGAATATTTTTAGGAATAGTTATATCATAGGTGTGTGCACAGGGTGTGCCAGGTGTGCCTGGGCACACCCTAATCACCCTGTGTGGCACAGATTTCCCCTGTTTAAACCCCTGATATTTCACCAAAGCCTGCTAATGGGGCATCTTAATTTTTTTTTTTTAAATAATAAAAACTAAAATAATATAAATAAAAACTACTGACAGCATCCACTGCCCTACTGACACCAATCTCTGCCCTACTGACACCATCCACTGCTCTACTGACAACGTCAGTATATATACACGAGCTATGAGGTGCACAACCTAATGCAATAGGCTGTGCACACCTATGAGTTATATCTAACGCTTTCATGCAGTTTGGGTTTACATCAACTTTCGGGGGGAGGCTTAGTTATGTTAGTAAATATTGGTTCTCCTTGGCGGGAGATGAAAACCATCTGTCCAGCTTTAACTAACTTGCAAGATATCAAGATATATATTGCCTAATGTGCTGGGTGCTGTGTCACAGAACCATCTATATTCAAGTACCCCCACCCCCCCCGGAGTTTGATTTTACTGGGAAGCAGGAATGGGCGGTCCCTAAGGGGCGCAGGGGCGCAGGGATGCATCCGGGCGACAAACTCATAGGTTTCTATGAGTTTTTTTTTCAAGCCACATGATTAGAGCCTGAGGCTCTAAATTGCCGTGAAAAAGGTTGGGCACAGAGCACTGCGCCCCAAATCCACCCACTTGTTACACTAGTAAATCATTATTCACTATTGTCTTCCGGCTTCTCCTGCCGGCCAATCAGGACAGGAGGCGGATTGGGTTGGCCGAGAGGAGAAGCAGAGGAAGCCGCAGAGGGACTAAGTGCAGGGGGGAACTGTGGAGGGGTGAGTGTGGACCTGGGGGGAGGGGTTTATTTGCCCCCCCCAAAAAAAAGTTTAGCACCAGCCGCCACTGCTGGGGGAACCCTGTGCTGAGTATCACTTCCAGCATGCTTTCAAATCTTCAACTCTAACACCATTAGGCCAACTTTTCCCCCAGGATCGGCCTCACTCCTATATAACCAATAAGGGCTATGCAGCCCCCCTCTCAAGCAGAGGGATTTTCCAGTCTCACAGTACACGGCACAAGCTGCTGTGTACCATGCATGGATTAAAAAAAAAAGTTAAAGTGATACTAAACACACATTAATTTACATTGTCCCTTCTATGTCTGTGTATGGATGACGGCACTGTAATTATTTTAATAAAAAAAACAAAAAAAATAATTACCCTTTTCCTAATCAATATACATGACCCAGCTCTCCCCAAGCCTGTCTGCAGGGAAACATAAGCAGGAGGAGCTTCTAGTCCTCTGCTGCTGGTCACATGTTCAAAATTTCAAAGAAAAGAAAAACAGCCTTTGGAATACAGTGTAAAAAAAAATTATTAAAGAAGTCCAGCCTTAGCTTGTTTGGCTGGTTTTCTCCTATGGATCACAGGAGTGCAATTCGATTTGCACTCCTGTGACCCATTTTCAGCAGAGAGCAGGTTGAAGTCCACTCTCTGCTGACATCACTGGATATCAGTCCAGGCACTGTGTCATCACGACAATAAAGTCTGGATCCGCCAGGTTCCTGGATTGACACCCGTCTCAGCCTCTCAGCGAGCCGCTGAGAGGCTTAGACGGCCGCTCCCCGCCCGTTCACAACTCAGCATTCCAATGAGCATGGGGGGCAAAGTGGAGAGATGCTGATTGACAGTTAGCAGCTCTCTGCTCGGGGATCTGTGACAACCGAGCCATCGGCGATGTTCGATCGCTTGGTTCTCAGTGCAGAGGCGCTAGGGGACAGATACAGCATCGGACCGATGCTGCATCCACCTAGGTAAGTATAATGGAGGATGTGGAAAAAGGAAAATAGTGCGCTAATCTAAATAAAATAGAATTAAATAAGCAGCTACACAAGAATGTGACTAAAATTCAAAAAGTGATTGGAAAAGAAAATGTAGTGCTAGGTTGTTGGAGAGATATTGCTATCTCACTGGGTAAAGTGTGACCCACTAAGTTAGTGTATCACTAATAATATAAAGCTTTTTATATATTTTTTTAAATGATTAATATAATTTGTGAAGCTGCATTAAATACAGGGTGATGCATCCCAAAAAGATATCCCATCACTCCGGTGTGCTACATCTGTGTGGGTACAATACAGATAGTGTGTGTTTTTGGGGCTGCGCACACGCACAGCTGTCATATTGGAAGCAGCGGCTGTGTCCGTGCAATAGACAACAATGGGACTTCCTTCACTGGGATGCACGGAACACCTTTGCATCTTCGTGTGGGCAAACAGGCCCTCACACGGGGGTATGCTGTAATACACCCATGTGAATAAAGCCTTAGCCCCATCCTTTAGTGTGTGTAATCTGAGCTCCCTGCTGATCAGGGGGGCTATATCGCAACAACAGCTGTTATCTGAGCCTCCAGGATTCTGGTGCATAAATAGAGTCAGTCACCTGCTTGCTGCAAGTGGTAAAGGTGATATATTAAAGGGTAATTACACTTTTGTGGGAAAATGAGGGCTGGCGAGCAGGGCTGCCTCGGAGGAGGGGGGGGGGGCGAGAACCACCGGCAGACGGGGCTGAACGGGAGCCATTCTCCCAGCCAGGGGAAGAGAGGAAAGCAAGAGTCGAGCTGGCCGATCATCAGAGAGCGGGGATTGCCCGCTGTAACAGCTTTCATTTGAATTGCAGGGTTCCCGGTGCCGCTCACCGTCACACAGTCCCGCCTCCTCGCCCTGCGCCGCTCACGTCACACAGTCCTGCCTCCTCGCCCTGCGCCGCTCACATCACACAGTCCTGCCTCCTCGCCTTGCGCAGCTCACGTCACACAGTCCCACTTCCTTGCCCGGCGCACTTGATAGACAGAACACCGGTCCAATGCCGGGAGACGCCGGGTGAGGAGGCGGGACTGTGTGACGTGAGCAACGCAGGGCGAGGAAGTGGGACTGTGTGAAGTGAGCGGCGCAGGGCGAGGAAGCGGGACTGTGTGACGTGAGTGGCGCAGGGCGAGGATACGCGACGGACTGTGTGACATGAGCGGCGCCAGGAACCCAGCAATTCAAATGAAAGCTGTTACAGAGGGCAATCCCCACTCTCTGATGATCAGCCAGCTCAACTCTTCCTCTGCCTAGGTGAGACTGTACGGACAAGCACAGGTGAGGCTGTATTGACAGGCACAGGTGAGGCTGTATTGATAGGCACAGGTGAGACTGTACTGACGGGCACAGGTGAGGCTGTATTGATAGGCACAGGTGAGGCTGTATTGATGGGCACAGGTGAGGCTGTATTGATAGGCACAGGTGAGGCTGTATTGATGGGCACAGGTGAGGCTGTATTGATAGGCACAGGTGAGACTGTACTGACGGGCACAGGTGAGGCTGTATTGATAGGCACAGGTGAGGCTGTATTGATGGGCACAGGTGAGGCTGTATTGACGGGCACTGGTCACGCTGTATTGATGGGCACTGGTGAGGCTGTGCTGTGGGGCACTGATGAAGTTGTTGTTAATATTTATTTTTGTAACTTAATTCTGCATAAAACATTTAAGTGTCATTCCATGAGATAATTTATGAGGGTGTATCCAAAATTCAGTATTCACCTAATTAAAACTTATAAGAAAAAATATATTTTTTTCAATAAAAAATTTTTCAATTAAAAAAACTTAAGTCTGAATAAAAAATAATATATATAAAAAAGCAATCAACGCAGTTCTTTTTAAAGTGTGAATATGACCAAAAAATGATTCCGATATTGCCGCTAAACATCGACGGTGCTTTTATTACACTTCACATAAAAAACACACAAAACAAAGATGTAGCAAAAAAAAAAGTGTAAATGCCATTATGTAACAAAAACTCCACCTCTCCCTCTTAAACAAATATAGCTTTAGGGTTTTAAAACATTAGGAGTACAGCACTACAACCTAGGGGAGTGCTATATAGAGTATTTGTAGGGAATGACAATGCAGCAATATGTATCTAAGAACATTTTATGTTATATACAGTATAAATACCTAAAAACATAAGGGTCTTTGTTAGCCAACTAGTTTGATTCTATTTCTCTTAAACAAATACAAGAATCTTTTGCTATGAACATCACAGACACCTTCTTTACAGGTACTCATAGACGTGGAGCTCATCATATTTTCGATTCATGAGAGATGCACATAAAAAATGGTATATAATGGATTATTGGGTACGATGTTATAAATTATGAAAGGGTTGCTGATGGAGATTAGGGATGAGCTTCGTGTTCGAGTCGAACATACGTTCGACTCGAACATCGGCTGTTCGATCGTTCGACGAAGATCGAACGTTTTGGGCTGTTCGCGCCAAATTCGAGTGACGCGAACGGCCCACAATGCACTACGCCATCGCAGTGTCATCCAGGCACTGTGATTGGCCAAGCATGCACTGTGACCCCGCATGCTTGGCCAATCACAGCGCCGGCAGTGAGGAGAGCAATGATTGGCCACAGGCAGGATGCCTGTGGCCAATTATTGCTGAGGGGGTTTAGTACACGCCCCACACTATAAAAGGCCGCCAGCGCGGCGGCCTTGTGTAGTGTGTTCCGGAGCAGGGAAAGAGAAGCATAGGCAGGGACAGTGTCATTATTTTTCCTTTACTAATCCTGGATTCCTTGTGTTTAGGGACAAATAAGGATAGGTAGGGAGAGTGTCAGTGACAGTGTGCTATTCTGTGCTAATCCTTGTTTGTAGGGACAGAGAGGTACAGTGAGGGAAAGTGTCAGTGTGCTATTCTGTTCTAAACCAATCTTGCTGAACCATATTTTCAATCCTTGAGTTTAGGGACAGAGAGGTACAGTGAGGGAAAGTGTCAGTGTGCTATTTTGTGCTGAATCTTGTTTGTAGGGAGGGAGAGAGTAGGACAGTGAGGGAAAGTGTCAGTGTGCTATTCTGTTCTAAACCAATTTTGCTGTTCCATATTTTCAGTCCTTGAGTTTAGGGACAGAGAAGGACACTCGTGGCAATTATCAGTGTGCTATTCTGTGCTAAATCTTTTTTGTAGGGAGGGACAGAGTAGGACAGTGAGGGAAAGTGTCAGTGTGCTATTCTGTTCTAAACCAATTTTGCTGTTCCATATTTTCAATCCTTGAGTTTAGGGACAGAGAAGGACACTCGTGGCAATTTTCAGTGTGCTATTCTGTGCTAAATCTTGTTTGTAGGGAGGGACAGAGTAGGACAGTGAGGGAAAGTGTCAGTGTGCTATTCTGTTCTAAACCAATTTTGCTGTTCCATATTTTCAGTCCTTGAGTTTAGGGACAGAGAAGGACACTCGTGGCAATTATCAGTGTGCTATTCTGTGCTAAATCTTTTTTGTAGGGAGGGACAGAGTAGGACAGTGAGGGAAAGTGTCAGTGTGCTATTCTGTTCTAAACCAATTTTGCTGTTCCATATTTTCAATCCTTGAGTTTAGGGACAGAGAAGGACACTCGTGGCAATTTTCAGTGTGCT
The DNA here is from genome assembly GCA_029206835.1 of Rana muscosa. Classification (NCBI taxonomy): domain Eukaryota; kingdom Metazoa; phylum Chordata; class Amphibia; order Anura; family Ranidae; genus Rana; species Rana muscosa. The sequence continues at coordinate 305,389,111 of CM055118.1, read as the reverse complement.
ATTCTGTGCTAAATCTTTTTTGTAGGGAGGGACAGAGTAGGACAGTGAGGGAAAGTGTCAGTGTGCTATTCTGTTCTAAACCAATTTTGCTGTTCCATATTTTCAGTCCTTGAGTTTAGGGACAGAGAAGGACACTTGTGGCAATTATCAGTGTGCTATTCTGTGCTAAATCTTTTTTGTAGGGAGGGACAGAGTAGGACAGTGAGGGAAAGTGTCAGTGTGCTATTCTGTTCTAAACCAATTTTGCTGTTCCATATTTTCAATCCTTGAGTTTAGGGACAGAGAAGGACACTCGTGGCAATTATCAGTGTGCTATTCTGTGCTAAATCTTTTTTGTAGGGAGGGACAGAGTAGGACAGTGAGGGAAAGTGTCAGTGTGCTATTCTGTTCTAAACCAATTTTGCTGTTCCATATTTTCAATCCTTGAGTTTAGGGACAGAGAAGGACACTTGTGGAAATTATCAGTGTGCTATTCTGTGCTAAATCTTTTTTGTAGGGAGGGACAGAGTAGGACAGTGAGGGAAAGTGTCAGTGAGCTATTCTGTTCTAAACCAATTTTGCTGTTCCATATTTTCAATCCTTGAGTTTAGGGACAGAGAAGGACACTCGTGGAAATTATCAGTGTGCTATTCTGTGCTAAATCTTTTTTGTAGGGAGGGACAGAGTAGGACAGTGAGGGAAAGTGTCAGTGTGCTATTCTGTTCTAAACCAATTTTGCTGTTCCATATTTTCAATCCTTGAGTTTAGGGACAGAGAAGGACACTCGTGGAAATTATTAGTGTGCTATTCTGTGCTAAATCTTGTTTGTAGGGAGGGACAGAGTAGGACAGTGAGGGAAAGTGTCCTATTCTGTTATAAACCAATTTTGCTGAACCATATTTTCAATCCTTGAGTTTAGGGACAGAGAGGTACAGTGAGTGAAACTGACAGTGTGCTATTCTGTTCTAAACCAATTTTGCTGTTCCATATTTCAAATCCTTGAGTTTAGGGACAGAGAAGGATAGGCAGGGGACAGTGTCAGTGTCATTGTTGCTAAGCCTCCTGCATAGTATACACCTGAAGGTAGCCCTTATTGCTATTTTTCCCATCTCCCTGCAGGCCATCCATTAAAATGTCTGGAAGGCAAACAAGGAGAGGCAGACAGTCAGGAGGCAAAAAAAGAGGGCAAGCAGGCTCTGTGTCTGGGGGCAACAGTGCTGGTCGTGCATTGTCATCAGCACATGGCCATGGGACACGCTTGTCCTTCTTTTCGGCAGCTGGACATGTTGAGCCACATCATGCCGAAGACTTGGTAGAGTGGATGACCAAGCCCACCTCATCCTCCTCATCCTCTCTCACCCAGGCTCAGGGTACTGGCAAAGCAGCTGCCAAAGCGTCCTCTTCTCTGGTATCATTATCTTCATTAGTCAATCCTTCCCTAGACCCACCATGTCCTCCTCCTGAGGAGTCCCCCGAACTGTTTGAGCACAGTGTTGGGTACATGCTCCAGGAGGATGCCCAGCGTTTCGAAGGATCTGATGATGATACGCAGCTACAGGAAGGCAGCAGCGTGAGAGCAGAGAGAGGGGATGCTCAAGAAGGACACCAATCTGGCAGTCATGCTCCAGCAGCTGCAGCATACTGCCAGATTGGCTCCAGTGATGAGGAGGGAGGGGATGATGAGGTCACTGACTCCACGTGGGTGCCTAATAGGAGAGAGGAGGAGGAGGATGAGGAGGAGGCACATCTCCAACGAGGCAGGATGCCCTTGAGTGGCCAGCATATGGGCAGCACACCGACGGAATCACACCGCAGAGCTCCGCCTGTGCAGGGCGCTGCCTCTGCCCGTCATTCAAAAAGTTCTTTGGTGTGGGCCTTTTTTGAGGCGAGTGCATCAGATCGCACAGCTGCTGTTTGCAACATATGTCTCAAGCGTATATCGCGTGGCCAAAACATCAGCCGCTTGGGCACCACATGCTTGATCAGACATATGTTGACCTGCCATGCAGCTCGTTGGCAAGGCTACCTTAAAGACCCACACCAAAGAACAAAGCTGACCTCTTCTTGCACCGCATCAGCTGGGATCTCCAACCCCACTATACCTTCACTCCTCTCTGAAACCTGCTCTGAGAGGAATGAAGGTGTAGAATTAGGTGTGTCACAGGCAAGTACTTGCGGGCACTCTGCTAGCAGTACACCAACGTCCGATTCTAGCAGGCAAATTTCCCTGCCCCAGCTGCTGGACCGTCGAAAGAAGTTCACTCCCAGCCATCCACATGCCCAGCGGTTGAATGCTAGCTTGGCTAAATTGCTAGCGCTTCAACTGCTGCCTTTTCAGTTGGTAGACTCGGCCCCCTTCCGTTAGTTTGTGCAATGTGCGGTTCCTCAGTGGCAGGTTCCCAAACGCCACTTTTTTGCACGGAAGGAGATTCCGGCTCTCTACAGGCATGTGGAAGGCAATGTCTTGGCCTCCCTGGACAGGGCGGTCAGCGGTAAGGTGCATATTACCGCTGACTCATGGTCCAGCAGGCATGGACAGGGACGTTACCTTTCTTTCACGGCCCATTGGGTCACTCTTTTGGCAGCTGGGAAGGATGCAGGACAAGGTGCAGTAGTGTTGGAGGTTGTTCCACCGCCACGCCTCTAAAATGCTACTACTGGTTGTGACACACCTCTCTCCTCCACCCCCTCCTCTTCTTCTTCCTCCATGGCCTCTTCCTGTGGTTTGTCCTCGGAACCAGCGGTGCTCCGTAGGCGTTCAAGGGGCTACGCAAGTACGCAGGCAAAAAGATGCCATGCCGTGCTTGCGCTGGTGTGTTTGGGGGACAGGAGCCACACTGGGGCAGAGGTCCTGTCTGCTCTGCAGGGGCAGGCCGAGAGGTGGTTGACGCCACGCCAGCTTAAGCCAGGAATGGTGGTTTGCGACAATGGCACCAACCTCCTCTCCGCCCTCCGACAGGGACAACTGACCCATGTGCCCTGTATGGCTCACGTCCTTAACCTGGTGGTGCAGCGGTTCTTGGGCAGGTACCCAGGCTTACAGGATGTCCTGAGGCAGGCCAGGAAAGTCTGTGTGCATTTCCGCAGATCTTATAATGCCAGTGCTCGCCTGGCTGAGCTGCAAAAGGAGTTGAACCTGCCCAAGAACCGCCTTATATGTGACATGCCCACCAGGTGGAACTCAACGTTGGCCATGCTGCAGCGGCTGCACACGCAGCAGAGGGCCATCAATGAGTACCTGTGCAACTACGGCACCAGGACAGGGTCAGGGGAGCTCGGGTTTTTTTCACCACGCCAGTGGGGCATGATCAGGGATGCATGCACTGTCCTGGCACCATTTGAGGAGGCCACGAGGATGGTGAGCAGTGACAGTGCATGCATCAGTGACACTGTACCTCTTGTCCACCTGTTGGAGCACACGCTGCGTGGAATAATGGACAGGGCACTTGAGGCAGAACAGAGGCAGGAAGAGGAGGACTTCCTTGCCTCTCAAGGCCCCCTTTACCCAGACAGTGTTCCTTCTGTCCCACCCATCGCACAGGAAGAGGAGGAGGAGGAGGAGGAGGAGGATTGTGTCAGCATGGAGGTGGAGGCTGGCACTCAGCATCATCAGCAGCAGTCTTTTAGGGATGATTTACAGTCCCAAGAAACCAGTGGACTTGTAAGTGGCTGGGAGGAGGTGGCTGCGGATCATGTCGTCCTTAGTGACCCAGAGGACTCCGGACTGAATGCCTCAGCTAACCTACGCTGCATGGCCTCCCTGATCCTGCAAAGTCTGCGGAAGGATCCTCGTATTCTTCGGATCAAGGAGAGGGACCATTACTGGCTGGCCACTCTCCTTGATCCACGATACAAGGGTAAGGTTGTGGACCTTATCGTACCGTCGCAGAGGGAGCAGAGGATGAGACAACTCTGGGAGGCCTTGCAGAAAGGTCTGTGCAACGCGTTCCCAGAGACTGGGAGGTTACAAACTCCTGGTCCTGGACAACGAGTTGCTGAGGCTTCGGGCAGTCAAAGAAGGAGCGGTGGGGAAGGTGGCCGTCTGACCGATGCGTTCAGACAATTCTTTAGTCCGCAGCCCCAAAGTATGATCGGTTCCAGCAACCATCGCCAGCGTCTGATATACATGGTCCAGGAATACCTAGGGGCAAGGTCAGACTTGGACACCTTCCCCACCGAAAATCCTCTGGCTTACTGGGTCTTGAGGATGGATCACTGGCCAGAGCTTGCACAGTATGCAATTGAGCTACTGGCCTGTCCTGCATCCAGCGTTCTTTCAGAACGCACATTCAGTGCTGCTGGAGGATTTGTCACGGATCACAGGGTGCGCCTGTCCACCGACTCAGTTGATCGACTGACTTTCATCAAGATGAACCAGTCTTGGATCACCACCAGCTACCACACACCAGATGCTGATATAACAGACTAATTGATTTTAAAATGTCACATCCCTTCAAGACTGATGCTGATGCTGAGTGCCTGTGCTGTTATGTTGACTGGCTATCCTCCTCCTCCTCCTCCTCAATGATACGATTAATGATGATAGCTTGGAAGATCATTTTGGTTTATGGGTGACGCCACCAGTGGCTAAGGCCCAATTTTTCAGCCCCTGTTTAACAGGGGCGTGTAATTAAAATTTTTGATGCAATACTTTGCAACAGGCCTCATTGCTGTGCTCCAAGTACAGTATCTGTGAGGGGTTGCAGTGTTGTGCCACCAGTGCCTAAGGCCCAATTTTTCAGCCCCTGTTCAACAGGGGCATGCAATTATAATTATTGATCTAATAATTCACAGCAGGACCCATTGCTGCGCCCACCAAGAGTAACTGTCAGGCCTTACAGTGTTGTGGCACCAGCACCACCATCACCACCACCACCACCACCAAAGGCCCAATTTTTCAGCCCCTATTCAACAGGGGCATGCAATTATAATTATTGATCTAATAATTCACAGCAGGGCCCATTGCTGCGCCCACCAAGAGTAACTGTCAGGCCTTACAGTGTTGTGGCACCAGCACCACCATCAAAGGCACAATTTTTACTACCACTGATCAACAATTATATGTTATTACAATTCCTGATATAATAGTTGACAGCAGGGCGTTCCAGCACCCACCAAGAATAACTGTGAGTGTTTTCAGTGTTGTGCCAACACCAACACCTAAGGGGCCAATTTCTGCAGAGTATATACGGCAGGTCCCTACTTTCAAACATCCAACTTACAAACTACTACTACTTGCAAACGGAAGAAGACAACAGGAAGTGAGAGGAAATCTACCCCTTGGAAGGAAAATTCTCTCCTGTAAGAATTAATATGGGAGAAATGTGTCTCCTCTCTACTGATGCTTTATCACCAATCCTTGTTTCAATAAAAACACCACATTTCAAAAACAGTTGTCATCGGGACGCAAAGTGAGGTGAAATGTTCTGAACAGGGGCACAGACAGCAAAAAAAATGTGACAGGGGTGATAACCGTTCCCTATGTTTTCCAAAAAGCTAAAAAAAAGGAATTTGGCATGGAGCTACACTTAAACAATGCAGCTGTTCAAAATTACAAACAGATTCTACATAAGAACAAACCTACAGTCCCTGTCTTGTATGCACCGCCTGTATACGGCTGTTCAGAGTATATAGGGCCTTTTTTATTTTGTGTGCGGGGTTCCCCTTAATATCCATACAAGACCCAAAGGGGCTGGTAATGGGCTGGGGTAGGGGGGGGGGGGTTGATGGGGTAGCTATGCCATTTTTCATAAAGATTTTCATCCATATTACCTGGACCAGACATTGCATTAAAGCCGCAAGCAGTTTTAAATGGCTTTTTTTCCTTTAGAAATGTTATTTTGTGCAGGGACAGTTCTAAACACGGGAAACACGTGGCACTTCACAGGCATACTTTAGACACCCCCCAGGTACAATATTTAAAGGAATATTTGACTTTTTTTTTTCTCACTTTATGCATCATTAAAATGACTGCTCCCGGAAAACGTCCATTTTTAAAACTTCTTTTTGCATTGATACATGTCCCCTGGTGCAGAACCCGGGTTCCCAAACTCTGTTTCGGACAATAACATGGATAATAGTCGTTATAATTAGCACTTTAGAATCCGAACGTTCGCATCCATTGTATTTAATAGGGTTCTAATGTTCGTACGAACGTTCGGTCCGTTCGCGGGTTCTGGTGCGAACCGAACCCGGGGGTGTTCGGCTCATCACTAATGGAGATGAAGGGTTGCTGATTTACGCAGGAGACAGCTGACGTTATTACATAATATTATAGAGCAGGATTTTGTCTTAGAGATTAAATGGCATCTGTCACATTTGCAATATGTTACTATTTGACCAGTTTAGTGCCAGTTATGACATTTTCCAGTACGCTGTCAGTGCTAAAAAAAATAAAAAAAAACAACACCCCCCACCAAAAAACAAACAAACTATTCTTTGTCCTAGAATAAGCCTGCCCTATGCTAGGCCAACCTTTTGCAACATCTTTTACCACAGAGGTACCGTTTGAATATTTTTCATGTCTTAGGGACCCCCTGCTAAAAAAAAATGGGAAAATGCTCCTACATTGATGGTCAGTGGGAAGAATGCCCCCTTCCAGTAGTGGTCAGAATGCTACCCTTTCAGACAGTTAAAAGGTCACTGGCATCATGTTGCTGGCTTCACCAAGTGGTGTTGGACCTGGAATTATGCAGGCACCATCAGATGGGAGGTCAGTCAGCCACAGCTTAAGGAACCCTTAGCACCCTCTGGAGGAACCCCGAAATTCCATGGAACCCTGGTTGAGAATGACTGTTCTAGGCTTTCTGGCCTGCGGTGTCCATTTCCGGAAAAATACTCCAACACAGCAGGTAGACTGTATGAAGCATGTTCTAAATCAGGGGTCTCAAACTGGTGGCCCATGAGGCATTGCAAGGCTGACAGTTACAAGCATGACTTCCACAGGCAGAGGCATGATGGGACTTGTAGTTTTGCAACAGCTGGAGGGCCGCCAGTTTGAGACCCCTGTTCTAAATGGACACAGGCCATGTGTCTCTATGATAAGAGGTAGCTCTAAAAAATAAAAATAAAAACACGTTTGCAAATTTCATAACTGGATTAAAGATTAACTTCAGTCAAAGTTTTTTGTTTTTTTAAATAATGGACACAGAAAGGTCAGATTTAAGCCGCGTACACACAATCGGTTTTACCGATGAAAACAGTCCCCATCCGTCTTTTTTCCATCGGTGTCAAAAAATAGAACATGTTTTACATTTTTCCGATGAATAAAAAACGATAGCAAATTCGGATCGTCTGTGGGCAAGTCCATCGGTTAAAAAACCCACGCATGCTCAGAATCAAGTCGACGCATGCTCAGAAGCATCAAACTTAATTTTTCTCGGCTCATCGGAGTGTTTTACGTCACAGCGTTTGGAACGGTCGGTTTTTGACTGATGGTGTGTAGGCAAGACTGATGGAAGTCAGCTTCATCGGTTTTCCGATGGAAAAATCCATCGGTTTAAAAACCATAGGAAATCCGATCGTGTGTACAGGGCTTTAAAGTAATGCCCTTTGTTGGTCAACCAATGTTAATGAAGATGCAAGCTTTTGGGATAACTTAGATCCCTTCTTCAGGCTTTAAACGTTTACATTGCATAAAATGTATAAAGCCCGAAGAAGGGATCTAAGGCATCGCAACATCTTGTATCTTTAAAGTGGAAATCCAGTCAAAAACGATCTAAGCGTGAAACTGCTCCCACCCCCATTATAAGCTTTACACTTCCTGAGATGTCTATACTTACCTATTTTAAAGGCGCTTCATGATACTCCCAGTGGCCGACTTTAGTGAAGAGGAGAGATCGCCAACAACGGCTGGACGATGACGTCACCCATAGGCTTAATATTGTCGGCTGTCCCTCATCTACACTGAAGCTGGTGCTGGGAGCTGATCATGTGACCAGACCGGAGTGCCCTCAGAATAGGTAAGTATACACATCTTTCCTTTATAGGGTAGTTAGTATAGGGCTTAGAATGGGAGTGGGAGCAGGTTTAAATTAACCAATAAAGGGGATCACCTAAACTGGAATTAGAGCCCAACACAAATTATTCTTGAAAACATTACTTCCCCCTCTCCTCCTACCTATGCAGCCTAACCTGTGTAAAAAAAGATGTGAATACATACTTTTTTGTCTGTTCCAATCCAGTCATGTAACCCTGCAGCTCCTTCTCCCCTTTGCCAGTGACAGTGGCTACCACAGGGGAGAGGAGGGAGTGCCAACAATGGCTGGGCCATGGGAACCTATGGGTGATATAATGGCTCAGAAATTACAAGCCGCGACGAGTGCTCTGTGACACGGGGAAGCTGCAGCTGCAAGATCACGTGATCAGAATGGACCAGGATAAAATACAGGGTAGGCAAGATGGGTAGGAAGGGGGAGAATTTTTAAAAAATAGCTAAAGCTTCCACTTTACGCTCCAAACTTTCTGCATTAGTCGATGGCCAACATAATACAATACTTCACTACTACTTAGTAATGGATAGATAGTGAAAGTGTTAAAATTCCTGTAAAGCTTCTATTTCTGTTTGTGACCCCCCCCCCCATTAGGGAAAATTTCCCTCTTTTCCTACCCCCGTGATGTCGATACAACATGGGAAGATGTGCAATTGTCATTAGGATAGAAAGTCACGGACATCAATGAACTCATTTTCCGACATTCTGACCCTTCGCTAATCGACTAAAATGTTTTTGAGTCCCCATTGAAGAGATTTTTAATCACTTCCTGTGCTGACAGGAAGTTAGGAATTCCCACCTAATAGGGACACACACATCAATAAATATCTTAGTTTGTGGAAAGGGGGGGGGGATTCCGGCGCTTCTAGCGATGTGATGCCTTTAAAATTAATGTAATAGTGGCTCTAATGGCACTTCTAAGTCAATCTGTATATTAAAAAACAAGAGGAGGCTGCCATCCTCAAAGGGTGTCCATGTCCTCTGTCAGCAAGAAGTGTAAAAAAGAAGGGGGTGGAGGCGCCAACTAAATTAATCCTACTGTAATAATTAATGTAAGTATAGTATATATACTTACAGGTTCACTTGAAAATGATATCCATCGAGGATGGGGGTGTTCTGAGGTCTGTTGGTGCTGCTCTGCTGGCTCTGGCAAAGTTCCCCTCGGCCGTGAGGTGTAGGAGATGTCGATTTTCGTTTGCACAGGCTTCTCTGCGGTCTGACCGCAGAGAAGCCTGTGCAAACGAGAATCGACATCTCCTACACCTCACGGCCGAGGGGAACTTTGCCAGAGCCAGCAGAGCAGCACCAACAGACCTCAGAACACCCCCATCCTCGATGGATATCATTTTCAAGTGAACCTGTAAGTATATATACTATACTTACATTAATTATTACAGTAGGATTAATTTAGTTGGCGCCTCCACCCCCTTCTTTTTTACAATAAATATCTTAGGGAGGCTCTTGCACTTTTCTACTCCATCCAAAATAAAATAAAATGTTTTGCTATATTTGGCTTTAATAGTGACTGAACCAGTAAAGTAATAACACATTTAATAAGTGAAAGTTTGTTGCTGAAAGTGCTTATGATGCTTCAGATTGGTGGGTGCTACATGCCAATTGGAGAGATAGTGGTGGTTATTGCCATGTAATAATGCTTTCTAGAAGCCTTTCTCAGCCAGGGATCTGTGAAACACTAATGCCCTGTACACACGATCGGATTTCCGATGGAATAAAATCCGATGGATTTTTCCATTGGAAATCCGATGAAGCTGACTTCCATCATTCTTGCCTACACACCATCAGTCTAAAATCCGACCGTCCCAAATGCCGGAATTTGCTATTTTTTTTTTCCATCGGTAAAATTTAAAACATGTTCTATTTTTTTATACCGATAGAAAAAAGACCGATGGGGCCCACACACGATCGGTTTGTCCGATGAAAAAAGTCAATCGGTCTTTTTTTATCAGAAAAACCGATCGTGTGTATGCGGCATAAGGTTCCTCCAGAGGTTTTGACTTCAATATAGACTTGGAGCGCCGCTCAAATCCAGGGACTATGATCCCGTGATCCACAGGAATGAGGGGGTGCAGGCGTATCAGTGTGCTCATCCAGAGCAGTGTATGCAGTTAGTGAAAACAGGCTCGGCTCTCCTGACCAGCCAGTGTGACGGAAGAGCATGCAGCGGTCTCAGCCTACATGTCTTTGCCAAGAAACCACGCCCCCCTGATATGTTTTGCCCAGCCGACAGGGGCTTAGTCATAGGTTGATGGGGTTCTTTGAGCAGTGAGCAACTTTTGCTTCTCATATATATAACCACTGACACAAATGATCTTTTTAGCTATCTGCAAAGGGGGATTCTTCCTACTGACCAGCAATGTAAAGGGGCTTTCTTCTCATTGATTATCAGGCTAATGTACCCAAAGCTGTAGCTATAGTAATTATTGGCTGGAGTGCAAGGGAATCCCATTGATGTTATCCCTAAGGATTGGTGTGCACCTGGTTTTGGGGGGGGGGAATTTAGGGATTGCGCCCTTTCTTCTTCAGCAGTTGGGTCACGCTTAATTGTGTGCTGTGATTTTATGGTTAAATTCTTTTGTTTACAGGGCATCGATAAGCACAACACATTGAACCAGTGGTGGCCTATCCATTAGGGGCGAACGGGCGCCACCCCCCCATCCATGCATCCGGCCCCCTGGTCTACATGCAGGGCGCCGGATGCATGGATTCTAATCGGGGTGTTTTCTTTTTTTTTTAAGCACGTACTTAGAGCCAGAGGCTCTATTATTCTTCAAAAAAGGGTGGACTCGGGATGCAGACTTCTGCGCCCGAAGCCCACCCAGTTGTGTGACAATAGCGAATGAATATTCGCTATTGTAACACTGATTCTCCTCTCTGCCAATCAGGAAGTGGGTCATGAGACCTGTCACCTGATTGGCTGAAGGGAGATCCGATCGGATTGGCTGCCAGGAGAAGGAAGAAAGAGATGCAGAGGAACTGAAAAAGCAGCTTGGAAAGAAGCCGCTGCCGTCCGGAGCGCTTCCCGCGAGATGGGGTAAGTGCGGGGCCCTGACTGAGTGACAGACTGGGGGGGGGGCCCGTGGCTGACCGCCATGGGGGGGAGTGGGGTGTTGTGGGGTGGGGGGGAGGTGGACAGCACTGCATTGAACCTCTGTAAAAAAAAAAATCCTTATTTCAAGGGTTCCTCAACGCAAAAAGGTTGATAAAGGCTACTCTGCAGTATGCACCACAGGCCATTCAGCCTTATATTTTGGGAGCCGCACTGCAAAAAGACAAAATCTGAAATTCATTTGTTCAAACCCACTGCTGTGTTGTATAAAGGGCTCAGGCATTGTTTGGAGAATGAGCAAATATTGGAATGTTTCATTATAACAGCTCTCGTATGGTCAGCATTACAGAAGAATGTAAATCTGTCAGTTTGTTGTATATATACAAAGCCATCAGTAGGAAAGAATAGACTTTTAATTTTTTACAATGTGAGGTTTAAACTTAGCCTCAGGCAAATTACATTTTGTTTTGGAATAAGGAGGGAAAAGTCTCTATCAGTTTTTTTTTTTTTTGGGGGTTCATACATAAGAGGCACTATTATTAAAATCCAGTGTTGATTCAGCTACCTGGCACTCCCTTCAACTACAACACAAGTGAGAAAATGTAAAAGTTCATATGAAATATAGAATTAATGTTATGGAAAATCTGTTGTAAATGAATCTGTTTTACAACAGGGAAAAGATAAAACAGATTATTTTACAATATATTGTTTATAAGTTTTATATTTCATACAAACTTTTATATTTTCTCACTCGTGTTGTAGCTCTGACGGAAGACCCGGAGCTATGAAAGAAATGAATTAAAGCGGAAGTAAACCCATCCATAAAGCAGTTTCATTTCTGGCACATGCCGGAAATGTAACACTCCCATTGGTTGTGCTCTCAACCAAACTGTCAAACCATCCAATGGCTGGTGTCATAACTGATCACAACATCATGGCAGTTGTAGATTAAACAGAGGCAAAGATGGCAGCTTCCTCGGCTGAAAACAAAAAGCGGGGTTTACTTACACTTTAAGCACAGGGCTTACATGACAGGGTAGAAGGGGATCAGAGTAGAGTTTAAGGTTTTAAAGTGGGAAGAAGGTAATAATAATTACTGGATTGGCTGAGGAGACTGGGGGAGAAGGGGAAGAGTGTAGGAGGATAGCGTGCAGGGAGGAGATTGACAAAATCAGTTGAAGCTTTTGGATGAATGTCCCTCCCTCCCTTATGTTTTTAAGGTAGGCATGGGGTTGGGTGTAGTGTGGATGTTTTTGGTGGTTTGTGGTCCTTGAATGGGTTGAAATCTGTTGTTTTGGGAAAAGGTGGGGACCCATCTGTTGGTATGGTGTCCTCTTGTTGGTTATAGTCAGATAATGGTGACTATGTAGTGGTAGACCTGTAAGATGTCTCAGAATGTCCCTTTCTTGCAATTGGGGGCATAGCGTAGCTAAATGGTGCCACAGACACAAAGTTATTAGTTTAATCGCATCTTCAAGAACTTGCAACTGAATTTGATCTGTAATGTTTATATGTTATTTATTGGTATGTTGTTTATAATAAAAGGCCTTACGACCATTTAACTCCTCTTGCAGTAAAGTGTGTTATTTGGGGTTGGTGGGAGATGGAGTTCGGGGAGGTAGGCCAGAGGTTATTGGTATAGGTGACCTCTGATCTCTCATGGTCATGTAGGGAAAATGTCTGAGTCTCGAAGTTCATTGGCTTTTTTTTATGGTTATCTAATAAAATTCAATTTTGGACTCTATGAACAGTGGTGTGACAACCTGCCCTTACTGCTTTCTATATAGTTGAGGTTTTATTTCTGCCTGGCTCCATTAAGTACATTTTCCTTCACTTTCTGTCATTGTGATGCCTGTCCGAGAAATGGGAGGTCGGTTGTCAGTGAAACAGAAAGTCACAGACAGCAATAAAGTAAGAGGTACCGATCCTTCCTCTCTTCCCCTCTAATAAAAATGTGCTTTTGTGTTTTTTTGTGTCCCTATTGGAGAGATTGCCCATCGAGAAATCCCCCAGTTGGGACACAGATAGTTATCCCTAACCCTTCCATACTCTATTCAAAGCTAAAACCAGGGCTTTTTTTCAGGGGGAACTTGGTGGAACTCAGTTCCATCACCTCTGGCTCAGACCCTTTGGAACCTGCTCACCACAATCACTTGTAAACACAGAAGTCTGGTTTCTGTGTTTACAAGTGACAGCTCTGCACTCTGTATGTAATTGTAATGCAATCCTGGTATTTAATGCCCCTTTAAGACCCTCCAACTGTTTTCGTGAAATTTGACTGACCACACCCACTATTTGATGTGATTTGGAGGGTGTGTGTAGGGGAGGGGTTTTGTGGGGCCGTGGTTAAGTTCCAGCACCTATTGTTTGAGAAAAAAAGCCCTGGCTAAAACTAACGTTTTTTGCCAGTCTTTTTTTATTTAAAGCAGAGCTCCACCCTAAAGTGGAACTTCCTCTCATCGGAACCCTCCGGTGTCACATTTGGCACCTTTTAGGGGGGAGGGGGGTGCAGATACCTGTCTAAGACAGGTATTTGCACCCACTTCCGGGAGTCCTCTCTGCGGGTATTCTGCGGGTAGTACGTCACTTCCCGCAGAATACCCATTGTGTTCTGGGAAACACTCGTCTCCCTGAACACAACGGGGACCAGTGAGAACAGCGCAGCGCAACTCGCGCATGTGCCATAGGGAACCGGGCAGTGAAGCCGCAAGGCTTCACTTCCTGGTTCCCTCACCGAGGATGGCGGTGGGGGCAGCAGAGTGACGAGCGATTGCTCGTCTTCTGCTGCCGACGTCGCTGGACTCCAGGACAGGTAAGTGTCCTAATATTAAAAGTCAGGAGCTGCAGTATTTGTAGCTGCTGGCTTTTAATATTTTTTTTTCGGCGGAGCTCCGCTTTAAGCTTCACAGTTAACATTATTTCCATGGCGATTCCAGGGAGTTTAGGGTGTGGAACAGTAAGGCCACCCATACAAATAAGATGATTGTCAAATGTTCCAACTGGAAATGATGGTATAACGATATACACAACACAACAAATGCAGACACCTCTAGACTGACCAAACTTTAAGGGTCATTCTGTTTTACAGCTCTTATAACTCATTCACCTAATCTCATGGCTCAGATTGATCTCATGGACCAGATAGATTTATCCAGGAGTCTTTACTCTGAGTCCAGTAGACACATTGATAACTGCTAAATTTCTGATGAAGTAGGATTGTTTGGCCCCTGAAATGGGTTGGCAGCCTTCTTTTTTATCCGTTGTCTACAGTGGGATTACTAAAATACTTCTGAACTCATTTGTTTGGTGCCCCTTTTGGTTCAACTACATTTAGACTTCTCAGGTTGGGTGACCTTTGTCTTGGGGGGGAGCCCCTGCTATGTGAAAAGTTGCCGAACCTAAACCTATTCAAATAAATTAAAAACCTATTTTTTTTTTACCAAGCTGAAGATCCATATCCAGTACCTTGCTCCCATCTTTTGTTTAATCCTTATGGCAGACTTTCCAGGCTTATTCAGTCCTTGATGTCCAGGCACGTTGTTTTAACTCATTTTTTTTGCACATTAACCCACATTGTATTAATGCAGTCAATTTGAATGAATCAGCTGGCAATGCACCAAAAGTCCAAAAAATGTACATTGCACCGTTACTGTGTGTTGTGGTGTACTGCAATGCATGTGTGCTTGACAGGTCCATGGATAAAGGGGTAACACCAGTACTCCAGTACAGGGCCTGGGCCAGCAGGGGGGCCCAGGCAGCAGAATGAATTGGGTGTTCGCAGGGAGGGTGATTGGCAAAGCAGGGGGCAAATACTGGAACCAATCCCCAGTATGACTCTCTGCAGCAGCTGAAAGCTGGCTTCCTCTCCTCTCCCTCCTGTTGGTTTTCAGCTGCTGCAGAGAGAGCAATACTGGGGATCGGTTCTAGTAATTGCCCCCCTGCCATACTGATTAACCCCCATGTGCACTATATGTTTCCCCCTGCTGCCCAGGCCACAGGGGGAAGGGAAGAATCTTGCGTTTTTGGACTTTGGGTCCTGTTCGCACTTGAGCAATTTGAAGTGTGATTTGAAGCTTCACTAGAACGTTTCAATGCTTGACATCGGGATTTCCTTTTGTCAGGACCTGGATCACCTGCTGGTGGACACTGGAACTACAACCTTCTGCTCTGGGAGGTACAGTGCCACCAGCAGGTATTCCAGTTTATGACACTATTATTCTCAATGGTGCCCATTAACACCTGATCATAGTGTCACTTAAAGAAGTACACAAGCCTCTTTTAGGTTAGAGTCATGCATTTTAGCCCCAATAGACTTCAATAGGAGCATCTGAAAAATGTGCAAATGTGGACAGAAATGCACGTTTTCTTGCCCAGTAACTAGCACTCCATTGGCTTAAAATAATTAAAAAAATGAACAAAAAAAAACTGTTCATAAATGTAAAAAAAATTAAAATAAACGACCAAAGACATTCAGCATTCAGCTGCAGTGTGAATGGAGCCTTACCGGGCAGCTTTCAGTCTTTCCTATTTATGTCTCTGGAGCCAAAGAAATGCACAATTATGTTCCTGTACTACAAGTTTAAAATACAATTGCACTAGAAAACAATTCTCTAAATCGGCTGGCTAAGCTCATGTGTAAATGGGGGCTTAGATCCCAATCCAAGGGATAAAAAAAATGTGGCTTGCTGCACAAAAGATTGGATTTTAAAACTGAATGTGATCGTGAAGCGCATTATTAAAGCCTTTGCAAGCAGATTTTTTTTTACACAGGTGTAGAGATACACAGATTCTGTCTTTCCGCTTTTTATATGGCCCCCTCTCTTTTTCCGGCAGCCTTTAAGAACACCGGTGCCATTCCAACATAATCCCTCCACACCATAATTTTTAGAACTGCGATGGCAACATGCATACAGGATGGAAAAATCGTGATGAAAAGATGAATAAAATAAAAAGAAGAACAAAAGGCCTTCCTTTGCTACTCTTCTCCTCTGCATCACATCTAATGCAACATCCACTTTAAGGGGTATATTTAAAAAAAAAAAAAAATAATTGCAGAGCTATTAATCCTGCCTGTACATTTGTTCTATGCAAATGCCGGCACAATTGAATCTATTTTCTCTCCAGGTCAGGTGTTCTTTGATTATAATGCCGCGTACACACGACCGCTTTTCTCGATGAGAAAAACAGCATTTTTTTTTTTCGCTGAGAAAAACGATCGTCTGTGGGCTTTATGTCGTTTTTCTCGTCTAGAAAAACGGCATAAAAAACGACGAGAAAATTTAGAACATGTTCTAAATTTTCTCATTGTTTTTTCCAGCATTTTTTTCCGCGGCAGTTTTCCCATAGGGAAACACTGCCGCGGAGCCCACAGACGGTCGTTTTTCTCGTCAAGAGAAAAAATGACGGGAAAAACGACCATGTGTAGGGAACCAAGCGGTTCCCTCGTTTTTCCTGTCATTATTCACGGCGGTTTTTTAACCGCCGTGAATAATGATCGTGTGTACGCGGCATAAGAGAAGCAAGAATCTGTAGGATACCACTTTATGGCCACTAGATGGAGCTGACGATTGAAATAAGTACTGTATTACTTTACCATGATCTTCAGCTCCATCTAGTGGCCATAGTGTGAAAATGCCTGATTTACTCTATTTTTATGAATGAAGAACACCCGACCAGGAGAGAAAATAGCCTAAGTAACATTTGATTTTGCCTCCATTTGCACAAAATGAATGTACAGGCAGTTCTGTGTGACGAATAGCTCTGCAGATCTTTTTTTTTTTTTATAAATGCACCCCTAAGGGTTACTTTGAGGTATACCATGCTATGGGGTGTTAGATTCCAGATTAGGCACAGCTGTGGTTAGTATAACTAGGCATTGCAGGTAAGGGGTATGGTATATTAATGGTGTATTAGGAATTAGGGGCAATGTATTAGGTATTAGGCTGAGTCGCGTTTAGTAAATAGTTAATTATAGGTTAGGGAATATCACTGACTTACTTGAGACTGCTGGGGGAGGTTCAGAAAGTTGCTGTCTCGTGATCCAATTGTGACAAACCTGTTGGACCCGGCGGGGGGAGGCGCTGAGAATGCTACACAACAACACAACACAGCGACACGATGTGACACGGCAACACCATGG
Source organism: Rana muscosa (assembly GCA_029206835.1). Classification (NCBI taxonomy): domain Eukaryota; kingdom Metazoa; phylum Chordata; class Amphibia; order Anura; family Ranidae; genus Rana; species Rana muscosa. Next base: position 305,371,935 of record CM055118.1, on the reverse strand, counting down.
GATGAGGCAAAAAAAATAAAAAAACAATGGAGCAGCACAATAAAACAACACAGTGACAAGATAAAAACAACAATGATAGCAACAAAAGCATGCAGCAAAGCCACGAGACAATAAAAAAACAAAACAAAAAAAAAACACAAAATGTCATGTTCAGGACAAATGGTAATGCAGTTACACATGGTATGTAACACAGAAATGACGGGTCAATTGTAACACATGCGCACACAATAACACATGGGGAAAAAGAGAGAGAAAGAGATAAGCAATCAGACACAAAACCAAATACATCACAACTCCCCCTACACAAACACACACAGATCTACACCCGAGACGTGTGTATACAGCTACCAGCGCGTCCCCCACTACGTGTGTGTCTGACTACCCCGGATACACAGGCGGTATCCCTCATCTATTACACCATAAAACCTAATATGCTCTGCTCATTTCCCCTTATTCCATAATATTAGGTAACGAGCAGTGATGTTCAGTTATCTACAGGAGCCAATCAGAAATAGCGAAATCAGCTATGAGGCCTAGTTGCTCTAAAGCTGGCCATACAGGGTGTGATCCGGCCAAAATTTGAGCCATAGGTGGTCATGTCGGCACCTTCCCACCCGCTGTCCTTTGATCTGCAGTCAGCCAGCTGCAGTCGCTGTTCAGGAATTCTGACAGCCACGGGTGCCCCGCTGTCAGTATACAAAAGCCAACAGCAGGAGAGTCTTCCATCCACGCTGTTTACAATGGATGGAGAAATCAATCAGTTCCCCTCATTAGGGTGTATTTAAAAAAATAAATAAATTGCAGAGCTGTTCATCCTGCAAAACTGCATGTACATAAAGCAGAAATATAGACAACATATTTGTTTTTCATGTTTGATAGAGTAAGGGAGGATTAAAACTAGAGTCGCACCAATACCGGTATCGGAGCAAATACTATTTTTACGAGTGCTCCTCAAAATGCTCCGATACTCGAGACCGATACCTTTGTGGTGCGATTCGAGCCCATACAAAATGAATGGGCTCAAATCGTACTGCAAAGAAGTGCATGCGATTTGAATAGAAGTGCGATTCCTGTCCAAGTCGCATGCGGTTCCCCGCACCGCTCCTGTGTGAGCCCAGGCTTGTCATAGTGATTTCAGCCTGGGTTCACAAAGGAGCGGTGAAACTCGGACAGGAATCGCACCGCATTTCTTATTTAAATTGCATGCAATTCTTTGCAGTGCGATTTGAGCCCATTCATTTTGTATGGGCTCAAATTCCACCGCAAAGGTATCGGTACTCGTTATCGGTGAGTACTTGAGCAAAAGTAACGATACTCATACTTGCTGATAAAAATCGGCATCGGTGCAACCCTAGTTACCTCTACGAGTGTATGACCAGCCCAAGCTGCTAACTCGTTTCTGATTGGTTGTTGTGGGTTACTGCACAATTAAGCTTTTTATTTTTCTCTTCACAAACTTTGCTCTCTGTGTCCTGATGTCTTTTTTTTTTTTTTTCAATTAGATTTCAATACAAATATTCTGCAAAATAATCAGATTTTTTTCGCCATCTTTGTCCCATTGTGGAGGTTTCCCTTCACTTCCTGTCTCATAGCCAAACAGGAAGTGAGAGGAAATCCCTGCAAATTAGGGGAGTCCCTTGGGGCACCCCAGGTCCCCATTGCAAGATTTCCCCTCTACTACTTTTCTGGGGGAAACCCAAAATTTGGGATTTTCTTTTACTTTTAATGATAATGGTAAGCAGGACAAATAGAGAAGGTGAATCTTCCTAACGGTGACACAGACAACAATACAAACTGACAGTGGTTCTAATCCTTCTCCACTCTATCCAAAAAAAAAAAAAAAGGTTTGCCTTTAGTTATACTTTCATTCTGTGTGAATACTGACAAAATTGAATATTACTAAGCTATTTTAACTGAATGCTCTTCATTCATTGCGTGAAACAGAATACTGTATTATGGCCATTAGATTTCGCTATAAAATATCAAATATTTACTTCCTATGATTGGCCACTAGATGGAGCTGATGATACATCTTTATTTACCTATGATCATCAGCTCCATCTAGTGGCTATAAAGTTGTAATTCCCTGATCCACACTATTCTTATGAATGGAGAACATCAGCCCTGGAGGGAAAAAAGCCTAGTAACATTCAATTATGCCTGCATTTACACAGAAAAAATTAACAGATGCAGTTTTGCAAGACGAACAGCAATTTGTTTTCATAAATACACCCCTACGAGTGTATGGCCAGCCCAAGCTGCTAATTTGTTTCTGATTGGTTATTGTGGGTTACTGAACAATTGAGCAATTTTTTTGCTCTTCACAAACTTTGCTCTGTGTGTCCTGTTGTCTTTTCCAAATAGATTTCAATACAAATTTTAAGCAAAATAGTGAACACCCTGTGTGCTGTCTCCTGTAAAATGTAAAAAATTCAAGTGTAAACTAACATTACATGGTTGTTTTTTGTGTTAATAGTTCAACATGCTGGGAACCACAGCAACAGATCGTATTCAACATCTATCAGCTTCTAATGAGTAAGGCCTCCTGCACATGGGTGCCAATGTAAAATTTGGGCAAATTTCCCTGCCTGGGAGCCACAGGTGCTGCGTACATCCACCCACATAAATCAATGGTTGTATATGCATAAACACTTGCATGCATGCAGATGTATGACCCTGGATCTAGACTGTCTGCTGTTGGATGTAGACTGTCGGATGTTGGGTGTAGACTGTCTGCTGTTGGGTGTAGATTGTCTGCTGTTGGGTGTAGATTGTCTGCTGTTGGGTGTAGATTGTCTGCTGTTGGGTGTAGATTGTTTGCTATTGGGTGTACACTGTCTGCTGTTGGGTGTAGACTGTCTGCTGTTGGATATAGACTGTCTGCTATTGGGTGTACACTGTCTGCTGTTGGGTGTAGACTGTCTGCTGTTGGGTGTAGACTGTCTGCTGTTGGGTGTAGACTGTCTGCTGTTGGGTGTAGACTGTCTGCTGTTGGGTGTAGATTGTTTGCTGTTGGGTGTAGATTGTCTGCTGTTGGGTGTAGATTGTTTGCTATTGGGTGTATACTGTCTGCTGTTGGATATATACTGTCTGCTGTTGGATGTAGACTGTCTGCTGTTGGATATAGACTGTCTGCTGTTGGGTGTAGATTGTCTGCTGTTGGGTGTAGACTGTCTGCTGTTGGGTGTAGATTGTCTGCTGTTGGATGTAGACTGTCTGCTGTTGGATATAGACTGTCTGCTGTTGGGTGTAGACTGTCTGCTGTTGGGTGTAGACTGTCTGCTGTTGGGTGTAGACTGTCTGCTGTTGAGTGTACACTGTCTGCTGTTGGATGTAGACTGTTGTTGGGTGTAGACTGTCTTCTGTTGGGTGTAGACTGTCTGCTGTTGGATGTAGACTGTCTGTTGCTGGGTGTAGACTGTCTGCTGCTGGGTGAAGACTGTCTGCGGTTGGATATAGACTGTCTGCTGTTGGGTGTAGATTGTCTGCTGTTGGATGTAGACTGTCTGCTGTTGGATGTAGACTGTCTGCTGTTGGATGTAGATTGTCTGCTGTTGGGTGTAGATTGTCTGCTGTTGGGTGTAGATTGTCTGCTGTTGGATGTAGACTGTCTGTTGTTGGATGTAGACTGTCTGTTGTTGGATGTAGACTGTCTGCTGTTGGGTGTAGACTGTCTGCTGATGGGTGTAGACTGTCTGCTGATGGGTGTAGACTGTCTGTTGTTGGGTGTAGACTGTCTGTTGTTGGGTGTAGACTGTTTGCTGTTGGATGTAGACTGTCTGCTGTTGGGTGTAGACTGTCTGCTGTTGGGTGTAGACTGTCTGCTGTTGGGTGTAGACTGTCTGCTGTTGAGTGTACACTGTCTGCTGTTGGATGTAGACTGTTGTTGGGTGTAGACTGTCTTCTGTTGGGTGTAGACTGTCTGCTGTTGGATGTAGACTGTCTGTTGCTGGGTGTAGACTGTCTGCTGCTGGGTGAAGACTGTCTGCGGTTGGGTGTAGACTGTCTGCTGCTGGGTGTAGACTGTCTGCTGCTGGGTGTAGACTGTCTGCTGTTGGATGTAGACTGTCTGTTGCTGGGTGTAGACTGTCTGCTGCTGGGTGTAGACTGTCTGCTGATGGGTGTAGACTGTCTGCTGCTGGGTGTAGACTGTCTGCTACTGGGTGTAGACTGTCTGCTGTTGGGTGTAGACCGTCTGCTGTTGGGTGTAGACTGTCTGCTGTTGGGTGTAGACTGTCTGTTGCTACGCATGCGCATGTCCACACAAGTACGTAATACTGATTTCTATGGGCAGCTGTACTCAGCACCTGTGGTTCCCAGGCAGGGAAATACACTCGAATGTTACAATGTATGGTCCCAGGCACCCATGTTCATTCATAAAGCTACAATGTATACTTTATATTAAAGTACAGTATATCTAAAGAGTCATTTTTATTTTTCATTTTGGATAGTGTAGGGGAGGGTTAAAACTGCTGTTAGATTTTTTACAATCTGTGATGATTTTCCTTCACTTCCTGTCCTGTATACTCAACAGGAAGTCAGAGGATATATTTCTAACATGAGGGATATCTCCTTTTAGCTGTCACAGGAATAAATGGCCCCCCTTGGAAGAATTCACCTCTATCCCTGCTCTGGTGGCAATTCAAAATGTTCTTTCCTGGAGAAAACGGTGATCATGACAATTAGGAAGAGTAAATCTTCCTAACAGAGACACAGCCAGCATTAAACAAAAAAACTGGCACAGGTTCTAACCCCTCACCAGTCTATCCAAAACTTAAAAAAAAAAATGTTGCCTTTAGTTATACTTTAAATTGATAGCAGCTTTGCAGTAGCTCCCTCTGGTGCTGGTTATTGGAAACTAAAGATGTTTATTCCTCATACAACAGCTCCACCTTCTGCTGAATACAGGAAACTGAATGTGATTGCTCCTAATACAACAGCTCCACCTGCTGCTGGATATAGGAAACTGAATGTGATTTCTCCTAATACAACAGCTCCACCTGCTGCTGGATATGGGAAACTGAATGTGATTTCTCCTAATACAACAGCTCCACCTGCTGCTGGATATGGGAAACTGAATGTGATTTCTCCTAATACAACAGCTCCACCTGCTGCTGGATATAAGAAACTGAATGTGATTACGTCTCATACAACAGCTTCACCTGCTGCTGGCTACTGAAAAACTAAAGGTGATTGCTCCCTAACTGATGCGCCCCCTGCTGGTGAACAATGATAACGCCGGATATAATGGCTTTACCTGCTACTGGAAGGTAATTGCTCCCTGATGCAACAGATCCCACTATTGCTGGCTCCTGAAATCAATGCAATTGCCTATTGATTACTGGAAGCTGAAAGTGATTGCTCCCTGACATAATAGCTCCTCCTGCAGCTGGCTGGGTGTTTGCTACATGATAAAACTGCATCCCCTTCTGTTGGCTTCCGGAACCTGAAAGTAATAACATCTTGATAGTTCACCTCCCTTTGCTGCTGGCTACACATAGGGGTCTATTTGTAAAACATTGTTTTATGTTTTTTGACTTTCAGATGCTGTAGATTTTTTTAATTTCAGATATTTCAGAAATCTATAACACATTTTGTCCACTAGATGGAGCTGCATGCTGTATATTTTTTCATTTAGGTATTTCAGAAATCTATAACACATTTTGTCCACTAGATGGAGCTGCATGCTGTATATTTTTTCATTTAGGTATTTCAGAAATCTATAACACATTTTGGCCACTAGATGGAGCTGCATGCTGTATATTTTTTCATTTAGGTATTTCCGAAATCTATAACACATTTTGGCCACTAGATGGAGCTGCATGCTGTATATTTTTTCATTTAGGTATTTCAGTAAACTATAACACATTTTGGCCACTGGGTGGAGCTGACGATGATAGGAATGAATCTATTAGTGAAAATACTGCCCAAATTTGTTGAGCATGCACAAATGTGTGTGACTTTGTGGTCCAACAAATGTTTTATAAATAGACCCCCTAAAGTGTATGTCAAACCAAAAATTTTTTTTTTTAATAGAGTGGAGAACAATTAGAACACTAGTAAGGTTTTACTACTTTCTAGGGCTCCATTATAAAGATTTATTTTCACTTCATGTCCTGCTAAAAAATGTGAGGGGAAACAATCCAACCACAAACAGAAATAAAAATGCTTTTCTGTAGAAAAGTAGGTGAGGGCTGGACCCCTGTCTGTGACCTTGTTGCAGTCTTTCCATCACTTCCTGCTTGAGAAATGGTTGTCAACAGGACAGGAAGTGAGGGTAAATCTCTCTAATGGAGCCCCAATAGCAATAAAACCCAACCAGAGTCCTAATCCTTCCCCACTCTATCCAAAACTAGAAAAAAAATGTTTTATTAGGGGATTTTTTCCACTTTACCTGGTGCTGATAGCATCTTTCTACAGAAGATTATATTAGAGGGAAACTAAAGTCTAATTTCTGTAAATTCCCATTTTGATTTTTATCCCTTGGAAAGTAAGTTTGGACATGACATCACATCTAAGCATAATTATCCACATTGTATTTGATGTGCTTTAGGTTTCTGATTTTCAACGATCCCTCCAGTGGTGATCTGAACACCAGGGAATGTGATTAGCGTTTTGAACATCGGGGAATGTGATTAGCATTCCTGCTTAATGGCCACTAAGAAAAGCCCAGCTCAGCTAGCCTATTGTTTTAAGTTAAATCAGAACCAAGCCAAGACTTTCCATGTGACTGAGGAGCAGTGAAGCACAATCACTTTGTAGGAACTAAGCAGGAAGCAGAGCTGGCATATATACACACGTATGGCTACCCCCATATGCATGTAGACTATATTGCCAAAAGTATTGGGACGCCTGCCTTTACACACACATGAACTTTAATGACATCCCAGTCTTACTCCGTAGGGTTCAGTATTGAGTTGGCCCATCCTTTGAAACTATAAAAGCTTTAACTCTTCTATGAAGGCTGTCCACAAGGTTTAGGAGTGTGTCTATGGCAGTGTTTCTCAACTCCAGTCCTCAAGGCGCCCCAACAGGTCATGTTTTCAGGATTTCCCTCAGATGAAATGACTGTGGTAATTACTAAGGCAGTGAAACTGATCAAATCACCTGTGCAAAATAATGGAAAGCCTGAAAACATGACCTGTTGGGGCGCCTTGAGGACTGGAGTTGAGAAACCCTGGTCTATGGGAATGTTTGACCATTCTTCCAGAAGTGCATTTTTGAGGTCAGGCACTGATATTGGACGAGAAGGCCTGGCTTGCAGTCTCCACTCTAATTCATCCCAAAAGTGTCCTATTGGGTTGAGGTCAGGACTCTGTACAGGCCAGTCAAGTTGCTCCACCCCAAACTCGCTCATCCATGTCTTTATGGACCTTGCTTTGTGCACTGGTGTGCAGCCATTTTAGAACAGGAGGGGGCCATCCCCAAACTGTTCCCACAAAATTGGGAGCATGAAATTGTCCAAAATGTCCTGGTATGCTGACGCCTTAAGAGTTCCCCTCACTGGAACTAAGGGGCCAACCCCTGAAAAACAACCCCACACCATAATCCCCCCTCCACCAAATGATTTGGACCAGTGTACAAAGCAAGGTCCATAAAGACATGGATGAGTGAGTTTGGGGTGGAGGAACTTGACTGGCCTACACAGAGTCCTGACCTTATCCCCATAGAACACTTTTGGGATGAATTAGAGCGGAGACTGTGAGCCAGGCCTTCTCATCCAACATCAGTGCCTGACCTCACAAATGTGCTTCTGGAAGAATGGTCAAACATTCCCATAGACACTCCTAACCCTTGTGGACAGCCTTCCCAGAAGAGTTGAAGCTTTTATAGCTGCAAAGGGCGGACCAACTCAATATTGAACCCTACAGACTAAGTCATTAAAGTTCATGTGCGTGTAAAGGCAGGTGTCTCAATACTTTTGGCAATACAGGGTTTATTTGAAAGCTGAAATCTAAGCATTACTGCTTTATAAATAGATTACTTATATTTAACTGATCACAATCACTTATATATTTTAAATATTGCAAAAATACAATATTTTCCCTTTAAAGCTATTACAGTCTATGTAACAGCCCCCTATCACAGTAATAGAACAGATGGGGGAGTTTTTATAAAAAAAAAATTGCAGAGCGATTAATTTATTCAATCTGTGTACCTTTTGTATTGTACTGTACTGTAATTGTGTTGTCCCCCCCTATACATTGTAAAGTGCTGCGTAAACTGTTGACGCTATATAAATTGTGTATAATAATAATAATAATAATAATAATAATCTGTGCAAATGGGGCAAAATCGAATGTTACTTGGATATTTTCTCTCCAGGTTGAATGTCATTCATTCATATAGGTAAGAAGTGTAAAAATCCTGCATTAGGATGCCTAGATGGAGTCTATGCTTATAGGCCATGGATATGCAATTAGCGGACCTCCAGCTGTTGCAAAACTACAAGTCCCATCATGCCTCTGCCTCTGGGTGACATGCTTGCTGCTGTCAGAGTCTCGCTATGCCTCATGGGACTTGTAGTTTGGCAACAGCTGGAGGTCCGCTAATTGCATATCCCTGTTATAGGCAATACATTTTTATTAAATGTGTTTTTCAGCTCCATCTAGTGGCCATATTATGATTTACACAATTCTTAAGAATGAATAACATTTAACCTGGAGAGAAAATTACCTAATATCATTTGATTTTGCCTCCATTCTCCTAGAACGAAAGCAGATGCAGTTTCACAGGATGAATAGCTTTGTGATCATTTTTTTGTTCATAAATACCCCCATAATTGCTGGATAACATATAATGATGTGATTTAGTTGGTGCTACGAACAGGGGACCCCCAGCACACATCAGAGACACTCAGTGTATGGTGCTATACAAAGTATATATATTGAATCTGCTATGGGTTCATTCATTTAGGATTGGCTGAATGTGTTAGGACTGTGGGCCTGTCTGTACATATACAACACTCAGCTCAGAAAAGCATCCATGGCTGTGCTTCTAGGTGGGAAATGAATCCTATCGCTAGATGGATTGTCAGCTCTTCTGTAGGCATTTATCATGTAGCATCCATGTTTACTAAAATCAATTATTCTTGATATTTTAAAGACAACAAGACTGAGGGTGACTCCAAATTTCAGAATAAAGCAATACTATTGCCAAAATACAAGCCAACAACAATTCAAAAGGATGTAATGTGTGTGCTCAGCTTTATGTCGTTTCATTTTTCACAAATGACTTTGATAAAAGGCTAAATTTTTCATTGCTAAGATTAAAAATCCCAGATCTGCATTTCTGGGTCCTGATCTTATTCTGAGTCTTGTCACCTTCCTTCTATTGGATTTAGGTGTCTCTATGGACATAATTGGGTCCCATATAGTTCACAGGCAGAGGACTCTATCATGGTCACCAATGTTAAAGGGAACCTAGGCTGGTAGTAAGCCAATCCAGATGAGATAAGTGCTAAACAGCGGTCACCTCAAAGTCCTGGACTGGTTTGTCTTGCGATAAAAAATTCCCTTTTATGGTTCTGCAGGAGTCCCTGAACTACCCTGACTTGGGGTTTCATGTGGTCACTGGTCAGTTTTGCACTGGACCATTCATAAAACTTTCAACCATGGCTTTAACTTGGAGTGCAACCTTTCCTATACAGTGGAACCTTGGATTACGAGCATAATCCGTTCCAGGAGAATGCTCGTAATCCAAAGCACTCGCATATCAAAGCGAGTTTCCCCATAGAAGTCAATGGAAATTAAAAATAATTAGTTCTGCATTGACTTCTATGGCATGCAATACCGCATGTGGCCAGAGGTGCGGGTAGAGGGCCCCGGAGAACCTCAGAAATAGCTTGGCTGAACTCGGAAACCCTTGGAAAGGCTCGGGAACTGAGTATTTCCAAGTTTTTCCGAGTACTTCCGAATAACGGCTCGGCTCGGCTCCAGCGCACCTCTGGCCAAATGCAGTACTGCACACCGCAGAGGCTTGAATCCTGCTTGTTTTGCGACACAACACGCGCAAACCGAGTCAGGATTTTAGAAAAAAAAATGCTCGTATTGCGAAACGCTTGTTAACCGCGTTACTCGCAATCCGAGGTTTCACTGTACTTGTACTGAATTCCAGCGATTGGAGACAACTGGTCCTCACACATCCCACAACAAAATCCTGACAGAGGTTCCAACATTTCCCCACTCTATCCAAAACATTTTACAAGTATTTTTTTTTCAAGTTACGTTGGTCCAAACTGGACCAATGTATGTATGTATGTGCCATAGCTTTGGGATCCCTGTAGAAGCTGGAAATCCCTGTAGTAGGCACCGATACTCCAGCGATCTCCACTAGCTTCTGGGTCCAGTGCTGAGCAGCTGCATTGAGAACACAGGAGGTCACCAGCTTTGCATGGGTGCCCTTAGATGCCATGAATGCTAATGGATTCTCTGCCCGTGCAAAATACAGCCTGCGGGGCTTCATAGATGTCAACGTAGGCTAAATGTTTGTACGTCTAGGTGCAGCATCCAGCCATGTCCACCCGAAGCAGCTGTCATCCTCTCTGGCTGCCAGTAGTGGGGGCTGGAAAATGCACCTTTACCCTCCGTCCATACCTAAGCATCAGAGCCCCATGCCCAATGCCCATTGAGCATGGGGCACTTTATTTATTAAAATGTTGTTTTGGTGGGATGTCTGCTTTAAAATAATCTTCTTTTACTGCTCTTTGCCTTGTGATATCTTTAATTTGTGAAATAAACATATATTCAACCTAAAATAACCTTCTTTTAAATACATTTAGCTCTCTGCGGTGTTCGCAATATACAGTGCCTTGAAAAAGTATTCATACCCCTTGAAATTTTCCCACATTTTGTCATGTTACAATCAAAAAAACGTAAATAATTTGTATTTTATTGGGATTTTATGTGATAGACCAACACAAAGTGGCACATAATTGTGAAGTGGAAGGAAAATTATAAATGGTTTTCAACATTTTTTTACAAATAAATATGTGAAAAGTGTGGGGTGCATTTGTATTCAGCCCCCCTGAGACAATACTTTGTAGAACCGCCTTTCACTGCAATTATACAGCTGCAAGTCTTTTTCAGGATGTCTCTACCAGATTTGCACATCTAGAGAGGGACATTTTTGCCCGTTCTTCTTTACAAAATAGCTCAAGCTCTGTCTGATTGGATGGAGAACATCTGTGAACAGCAGTTTCCAAGTCTTGCCACAGATTCTCAATTGGATTTAGGTCTGGACTTTGACTGGGCCATTCTAACACATGAATATGCTTTGATCTAAACCATTCCATTGTAGCTCTGGCTGTATGTTTAGAGTCTTTGTCCTGCTGGAAGGCGAACCTCCGCCCCAGTCTCAAGTTTTTTGCAGACTCTAAAGCTGCCTACACACGCGCGGTTTTCTCGGCAAGAAAGCTGCTGGGAGAGCTTTTTGCCGTGAAAATCGTGCGTGTGTAAAACTGCCGGGAATCCCGACAAGAAAAATAGAGAACCTGCTCTCTATTTTCTCGTCGGGATTCTCGGCAGAGTGTTTCCTGCCGAGGAAACCGTGAGTGTGTATGCTTACCTGTCCCCAGGTAAATCCGCGCATGCTCGAAAAGACTTTGACGCATGCGCGGTAGCATACAAGGGTAGTGTAGGGTGTAGCAAGATGGCGGCAACGGCATCGAATGTGACGAGCGCAGGCTCATCGTAGTCGATGACGTCACTGCGTTCTTGCCATTCAAAAGGTTCTTTTGAATGGCCGTCTGTATGCACGGCTTGGCAAAGAAAGCTTGCCAGGAATCCCATCAGGGATTCCCAGCCGTGTGTACGAGGCTTAACAGGTTTTCTTCTAAGATTGCCTTGTATTTGACTCCATCCATCTTCCCATCAACTCTGACCAGATTGCCTGTCCCTGCTGAAGGAAAGCATCCCCACCACATGATGCTGCCACCACCATGTTTCACGGTGGGGATGGTGTGTTCAGGGTGATGTGCAGTGTTAGTTTTTTACATAGCGTTTTTGCTTTTAGGCCAAAAAGTTAAATTTTGGTCTCATCTGACCAGAGCACCATCTTCCACATGTTTGCTGTGTCCCCCACATGGCTTCCCGCAAACTGCAAACAGGACTTCATCCAGCTTTCTTTCAACAATGGCTTTTTTCTTGCCACTCAAACTAATAGTTGTCCTGTGGACAGATTCTCCCACCTGAGCTGTGGATCTCTGCAGCTCCTCTAGAGTTACCATGGACCTCTTGGCTGCTTCTCTGATTAATGCTCTCCTTGCCCGGCCTGTCAGTTTAGGTGGACGGCCATGTCTTGGTAGGTTTGCAGTTGTGCCATACTCTGTCCATTTTCTGATGATGGATTGAACAGTGCTCCGTGAGATGTTCAAAGCTTGGGATATTTTTTTATAACCTAACCCTGCTTTAAACTTCTCCACAACTTTATCCCTGACCTGTCTGGTGTCTTCCTTGGCCTTCGTGATGCTGTTTGTTCACTAAGGTTCTCTAACAAACCTCTGAGGGCTTCATAGAACAGCTGTATTTATACTGAGATTAAATTGCACACATGTGGACTCTATTTACTAATTAGGTGACTTCTGAAGGCAATTGGTTCCACTCGTTTTTAGTTGGGAGTATCAGAGTAAAGGGGGCTGAATACAAATGCACGCCACACTTTTCAGACATTTATTTGTAAAAAAAATTGAAAACCATTTATCATTTTCCTTCCACCTCACAATCATGTGACACTTTGTGTTGGCCTATCACATAAAATCCCAATAAAATACATTTACGTTTTTGGTTGTAACATGACAAAATGTGGAAAATTTCAAGGGGTATGAATACTTTTTCAAGGCACTGTTTTTAAAGTGTACATAAACCCTTATGATTTTTTCTTATTTGCTCCCTTTTTGGTCTGTTTAATATACCATTGGAAGCATCTTATTATATCTGTTTTATATGTGTGTAGCACCCCCTAGATAGTTTGCTAGACTGGTTAGGAAAATTCTTTTTTTTTTTTGCTCCACTGTAGTCAGTGGAGTAGTGTGTGATTATTTTGGGCTGTTCTAGGTTTCACTGGCTGCCGGCTCAACTGCTTCCCCCTGCCTCCTGGTAGATTCTAGAATGTATTGGGCTGGAAGAGGGAGATCTTCAGTCTGAATATTTATGTAGTCTGGCTGATCCCGGTGGGAGGATGCCCAGTAGGTGGCTGAGGTGTGCATAAATATTATGGGGCCTGGAACAGAGCGCTCTTGCCCAAGAGGAGGAGATCCCAGCCTGAAGGGCTGCTGCCCTTCTGGGCAGTACAGCTGAAGTTCACAGGAGCTCATTGAGGTCCCAGCTCAGCCAGAGCTGGAGGGGGCTATTTTCAGACAATATCGGGAACTGATCGGGGGATTTCACCAAGGATCTGGTCTGGCAGTTCACTGTAGAACTGTCTGTCTGATATTGGAAGCAGGCATCCAAGTATCCAGAGACATTGTGAGTACAGACCTGAGGGTTGGATCCTATTGACTGTTTGCTGCTACTATCCCCTTTGTGTATCAGAGCCAGTGCTTTTATGGATTGGGACATTCCCTTTTGGGGTCTCAGCGCTGCTCATGCCCTTAGTGGCTGCTAAAGGGACTATACCAAGAAGCTAGACAAAGTGAAGAGTGTCGTCTGATTTTTGCACTGTGTTACTGAAGTAGTATCCCACGGCTCCCTGCACCCTAACCATGTTCAACTTTTAAATAAAGAATCAAAAGGTTCCCCTAGGCTGATTATTGAGCCATGAGAGTGACTGTCATGGTGTGCCTGGCTGTCTGTACACTAACTAGGGAAAAAGAGCATGGGATTAATCAGCTGGCCCTTTAGGGGGTGAGCACTAAACATGCAAAAAAAAAAGAAAAACCTGTTAATCCTGCCAGAAATCCAGAGCTGCCAAGTGTCCTGTTCACACTTCCCAGAGTCTATTTACCCTCCTAGTTTTTATTATATACTACAGAATGATTAGCCTTTATGTTGTAGGGATCTGAGAGTGGGAGCGACTGAGCAGTTTAGCAAAAGACAACGGGCAGGGCTGACACCATTCAGTTCACAAAAATTCACCCACAACAGGACTTGGGAGCTGAGTGCATTTCTGACAGATCAACAGGTATTTCCTCTGTACTTTTAGCTCCATTAAAGGGAAATGTGCGTGTATTGCAGAGATGCACTGAATACGTCCTTTTTATTTCTTAATTTTGCCTTGACATACACTTTAAAGTATATCTAAACCCAATACCAAAACAATTTAAATATTGCAGCTTACCAGTCCTTAGATGTCATAGCTGCATTCATTTTCATTTTTATCAAGCTTTTATTCCCTTATGTTCAACCAGTGATCCTGCCAGTAATACACTTACTAAGACAGGAAGTATGAGAACTACAAAACAACCCCCACTCTTCTCATCTCCATAACATAGAGGGGGTGGGTGTTCTGTAGTTCACAGAAGAGAACATAGCAGAGCTGCTAAGACTTTAGTGCAGCACAGAGAACACTGAATATTTTTTTTTTTTGCACTTATCAAATAGATATAACAAAATGCTTGGTATATTTAACTAAAAGGAAGTAAATAAGAGAAGGTCATTGTTAGCGTTCACATACAGATGGCAGCATCCTTCCTTTAAAGGTGAATTCTAGGTATGACTTATTATTGCATAGTAGTTGCATTGGTCCAGTTTGGCACAAAGTAAGTAGGCACATCTCCATCTCATGCCTGAATGATCGCTGTGGAAGCTACAAATCAGTGCAGTAGTCAGCACTACTACAGTGATAGCAGCAGCCTTCCGGGTCCTGTGCCCAAGGCTGCAGATAAGGCAGTACAGCCAGCCCTCCTGTACTGGGCCCAGACCCCCCATCAGTTCAAAAGGGGGGCCCAGGCAACTGCTGAGCTGGAGGGCCGGCTGTACTGTCTTATTGCAGACACCAGTTCTCTTCTGCCTCCCCTTGCAGCGCTGCCAGCTTTTGCCTCCTCTTCTTTCTCCCTCCGGCTGCACTGCAAGGGAATTGGTTCCAGCACACGCACCCCTTTCATCTGCTGTCTAGACCCCCCTGTTTGCCCTTTTCCCCCGCATCGCTTCTGGCTTCCCTCCTCTCCTCTCCTGCGGCTTCCCTCCTCTTCTATCCTGCCGGCAGCTGCTGCGGGCATGCAGGGGGATGTTTCAGGATGGAGAGCGGTGGAAAGGAGCCAGTAAATATGTCACTTACTGGCCCCTTGTGTCCATTTGTCACTGAAACGTAGTAAACTGTGTTTGCTATGCTTCAGTTTGGGAATGAGCAGGAAGCTTCAGAGCGCTTCCTCTTCATTCATCTGGGCAGCTGAGGCTACAGAGAAAAGGACTGAAAAATCTATGTTCTCAGTCACTTTCGGACAGGGGCCCTGTCAGGCAGGCTGTATGGGGTCCTGTGATTTCTAAGAGCAGCCCTGCCTGTGCCATTCACAGAACTTGTTGTGTTTTTTATATACATTCTTTGTTTGGACAAGGTCACCATCCTGAAGGCAGGTGCAGTCAACCTTCTCCACAGCAGGTGGCGCTCTTTCGCAGCAGCCCTGTTTTTGGAGAGGAAACTAGGGGTTACAAGGTTCCTCTAGGTCAGGGGTCTCAAACTGGTGGCCCTCCAGCTGTTGCAAGACTACAAGTCCCATGAGGCATTGCAAGGCTGACAGTTACAAGCATGACTCCGACAGGCAGAGGCATGATGGGACTTGTAGTTTTGCAACAGCTAGAGGGCCACCAGTTTGAGACCCCTGCTCTAGGGTCTCCAAACTATGGCCCCCCCAGTTGTTCAGGAACTACAATTCCCATCATGCCTAGTCCTGTCTGTGAATGTCAGAGTTTTACAATGCAGTTTTTACAATGTAGTTCCACAACAGCTGGAGGGCCGTAGTTTGAAGATCCCTGTCCTATGGTTTCCTGGGTCACTGGAGGAGCTATCATACTTGATGCTGCCGCCCTACTTGATTCAGGCAGCCATCTTGGGTCAAGTAGAGCCCCTTTAAGGCACTAACACTTGGATTTTGGTGTGTTTAGGTGAGTTGACAGGGTAGGGACAGTTACCCCATCTGTGAGGGACAATAACAGGTCTAGGGAAAGGTTCCTGACATGGAAGGTAAGTGTAGGGCCTCATCTCTTGTGGACATTTTCCTGATTGGGGACCAGACGGCCAGGCCGCATTCTATCCCCTCTCAACAGACCCGGTCATTCCAGCTGGAGTCTAGTCCTGTTATGCTACTGACCTGTGAAGCCCCGTACACACGACCGTTTTCCTGCCAGGAATACTGCCATGAGAGCGTTTGGCCGGAAAAACCTGCTTCATCGCAGTTTTCCCGACAGGTAAACTGCCGCGAATCACGGCGGGAAAAAAGAGAGCTGGTTCTCTATTTTCCCGATCAGGATTCCCGGCGTTTTTTTTCCCGCCAGATTTACTATGTGAAACACTGCGAGGCAGTGCCGATGGAGCATACACACGGCCGGGATTCCCGGCCAAAGCTCTCATGGCAGTTTTCCTGCCGGGAAGCCCGGCCGTGCGTAGGGGGAAAAAGCTACCAAGCAGATTCTTTGTTTTCCCCTCGGTTTTCCCGGCGGACTTTTTACTGCCGGGAAAACCAATCGTGTGTACAGGGCTTGAGTGTCCCCAGCTGGGTGGCCTACCCAACGTGTTTGTTGTGAACTGTTGCTGCATTTTTTCAATACATGTTTATTGCACCTGCCTGTGTGAATTATTGACTACGCACCACGCTGCACCCCACCACCTGATCCAATCAGAAAGTCCCTTGTAGGCATACTGTGAAGAGCGACCCCCCCCCCCCCCCCCCCCTGGTCACTATGCAGAAGAGCAGCGGGACATAGAAGATTGCTGCTATCCCTGTAGTAGCAACAACTAGACCTGTGATTTGCACATTCCATAGCGATTGCTCAGGTATGAGATATGAATACTTACATTGTGCCAAGCTGGACCTACCTGTAGCTAAAGATCATACCTGGAGTTCACCTTTAATGCTACATTACATTAAAATTTTAGTGACATTAATTAAATCACAATTAGTATATATAAGAGGTAAGTCAGGGCAGTGATTAGGGGGACAGACTCAGAATATTTTTGAATTTTGTGAATCCTTTTTTGAGAAATCCTTCAAATCCAGCTGACACTTCATAGATTATTTTACCATATTCTGCCCCCCACATCATACTGAACAATAGAATTCTTTAATTTGATGGTTTATGTAATAACCGGCTATTATTTCCCTTCCCATTTGTGCACTACTATTCTAGATATTATGTTTTAGTTTTATACTTCTCTTACTTTTCTTTACCTTTATCTAGGCAAATGGCAACATACACATTTGAAATACTTGTATGTTTACGTTTTTATCTGCCAAAGGTTTTTTAAATCTTTTAAATCTGTTCTGCTAGGCTTGTGATTTACACAACTCTGTTATGCTGCATAGCCAGCATGGAGACACCTCTATTTCAGTGGTGGCTGGTGTTTTTTTTTTGGGGGGGGCAAACAGCTACCCTTCCCCCCGAGTGGCACCCACCCCACCGCTGTTTGCCGGTCCGGCACTTACCCCATCATGGTGGGTGGCAGGCAGCATGGTGCAGCGGCTTGGCTCCGAGTCCTCTCCTCCATGGCGGCTTCCAGCTCCTCCCCTCCTCCTCCTAGGCCTCCAATAGGTACGCCTGTCCTTTCAACCAATCGGGTGACCGGTGTCAAAACCCACTTCCTGATAGGCCGGGAGGAGGATCAGTGTTACAACAGCAAATATTTATTTGCTGTTGTAACACACCTGGGTGGGATCGGAGCGCACTCTCTGCAACCCAAGCCCACCCTATACTGAAGCCTATTAGAGCCTCTGGCTCTAATCGGTGCTTAAAAAAATCCATCCCCTCTGCATTGGAATTCATGCGCCGATGTCCTGAAAGGGGCTGGACGCATGGATGGGGAGGCGGCGCCTGTGCGCCCTTAATGGGCGGGCCGTCCCTGCTCTATTTCCCTGGTTCTGGTTTGCAGCTTCCTGTGTCACACCTCCAGGGGAGGACTGGGTGGTGGTGTGGGGGAGGTGATTTCCAGTGATAATAATGTTATAATAATAATATAAAAAACTTAATACTACTACTAATAATAATAATAAACATCATCATAATTTAATTGATTAAATTAATATTAAATACATTATTAATAACTCAAATAATAATAATAAAAAAAATATTATTATTACTGTTATTATCACCATTCTCTTTATTATTAATATTAACATTAATTATTATTCGGTGCTGGTGGCCCTGAATGTAGTCACTATTCTGACATTGATCAGAGCAGGATCTTGCAGTCAACACAGCTGCTGGCCATTATTCAGCCACCTCGCTCAGACCTGCGATCACTGAGTCTGGCAGAGAGGAATCTTCCATCACCAACTTCCTTTGCTTTTCTGATATGTCATGTGACAGAATACAGAGAGCTGCAAAGAAAGCGGATGCTGCAAGAGGTGAAAAGGTATGTAACCAGTGGCGGTCTGTCCATTAAGGGCGCACGGGCACCGCCCCCTCTATCACGCCACCCCCCTATACGTATCATGGATAGATTCATGCATAGCATGAATCTATCCATGGCCGCCACGGCCACCCCCTATTCAGGCGTCCGGCCCCTTTTAGGATGCTGGGTGCCTGAATTACAGCAGCAGGGTTTTTTTTTTTTTAAGCACCTGATTAGAGCCACAGGCTCTAATAGGCTTTAAAATAGGGTGGACTCATGACGCATAGCATTGCGCTCGGAGCCCACCCAGGTGTGTTAGAAGAGCAAATGAATATCCGCTTTTCTAACATTGAACCGCCTCTCCGCCAATCAGGAAGCGGGGGGTCTAATACCCATCACCTGATTGGCTGAAAGGACAGGTGCTCCTATTGGATGCTTAGCAGGAAGAAAGAAGAGACATATGGAGGACACAGCTTGCCGCTGCCTGACCCGCTGCCCGTCCCACAGATCGCCGTCGTCACCCGCTGCCTGACCCACCACCAAGATGGGGTAAGTGCCGGTCAGACAGTGAGCGGGCGGGAAGGCGAGGGGTCACAGTGGCGGCATTTGATGGGCACAGGGACTGCATTTGATGGGCACAGTGGCTGCAATTGATGGGCACAGTGGCTGCAATTGATGGGCACAGTGGCTGCAATTGATGGGCACAGCGGCTGCAATTGTTAGGCACAGTGGCTGCAATTGTTAGGCACAGTGGCTGCAATTGATGGGCACAGTGGCTGCAATTGATGTTTTTTTTTCAGAATTTTTCAGTTTGTTTGCGCCCCCCCCAAAAATTTTGAGCACCAGCCGCCACTGTATGTAACAATACTCTCACCTTGGCCACCAATCACGATGGCAGGCTTTGGGGTCATTTACATGTGTAGCGGTACTTGCACTCCTCTGAAAAATAATCCGTGATGGATTCAATGGACCTATTGTTGCCCATAGATGGATCAAATTTCAATCCATCTATGGTCATTACAAAAGTCGATCGAATGACTGAATTTTGTCAAACAGCACTGTTGGAAAACTTTTGTAGATCAGTAGCTTGCAGCCAATCGACGGCAGTCGCTGGGATCAGTGTATTCTGACAGCGGAGGAGTCCCGCTGTCACAATACATTGGCACAGCGGGGAAGAATTCTTCATCTACCTCGCATGTGTGGATGGGGAAATTCAACTGTTTTTTTTTTTTTTTCAATCAGCCTGATGACTGATCAAAAATAAGAAATAAACAGTCTATACGCAGACCTCTGATTCACTGTGCAGTGGCAAAGTAGGTGACACAGGAAGCTGCAATACTGAGACAGGAAACAGAGGTGTCACCGGGCTGGCTACTATTAAGTGTAGCAGAGAATCACAAGAGGGGCTGAACAGAATAAAAAAAAGTGTATGGCAGGCATAGCATTTTCACATAACAGTATTTCAACCAAATATTTAGCTGTTTGCCTACAACACCTCATTTTACTTTCCCCACCTGCAAATTACTTGAATAGATGGAGAAAGGGACCAAAACTATAAATATATATATATATTTTTTGTTTTGTTTTTTGTGTGTGGGGAGTTGGGGTAATTCATTTCACTTACAGGGTGATGCTGGTGTTGCCAGTCCTCCTTCTGGGACAATGTTGCTGGTGACAGGTTTTGTGTCTGGCAGGGGAAGGGGGACAGGCCTGGCCACGGGTGCGGGGGGTGGCAGCAAAAAGGAACCCGACATTTTCCCCTGGGCCCCGCTGCTGGGCTGCGGACAACATAAATAACAAAAGGAAAGTAAACGGAGCTCAGAACGGCCCCCTCGCCCGCACAGTCCCTAGCCCTTTCCCTATGCCCAAAAACTGCGGGAAGCCGTGGGAATTGTCAAGGAACAAAAATGAAAAGTGTGAAAATTAAAAATGTGTTAAAAAAAATAAAAATAAAAAAAGCCATGTGGATACTTATTAGTATTTTTCTAACAAATAAAACTAACATTAGCAACACATGAACACATTTTTTTCTCTCTAGATATTTATATTTACAGAAACGTGTAGGTGAAAATGTTAGGATGCTTAAACAAAAGAAAATCTGTAAAGTTAAAAAAAAAAAAAAAAAAGATGTAATGTATTTTTTATTGGATGTATTTACAGTATACATATGGTGAACAAAATGGAAGCAAGTAAAAAATAAAATAAAAATAAAATAAGAAGAAGCAGGACATTTTTGGCTTTATGTGATACATATGCAGAAGAGCTGACAATTTAATATCCTTGGAAATGCTACTATTATTTTTTTTAATGTATAGTTTGAAGGTAATCAATACTTTGCACCATACACAAGCCTGTATGTAGCACAAAAATGCAAATCTCAAAATAAATACAGAATAAATAATAAGTACTTATATATATATATCATTACCTACTGGGGTGATCTATAAATAAATAATGTTGTGTATATATACTACGGGTCCTTTTTTTTTAGATGACTTAGTCTGTAATTGCACGGTTCTTTCTACATTAAATAAAGTTTGTTAAAAAATAAATAAAGCTGCTGTATGTCAAAGATGTGTATAAAAATGGGGGTGTAATGGATAGCTGATTGGCAGGCTTAAAATAGTAACCTGTATCTTTGCAAAGAAAAAGTCCTTTTTTTTTTTTCTTTTTCCTTTTGGACTGCTCAGCCTTGCAATACTGGCCAACCTGTTACAGGACCCGCCCCCGAGGTCCTCTTGCAGTAGGTGTATGTTCTATGGCTGCCCCTTGAGTTAATAGGGAGGGGGGGTGCTAGAGTTGCACCATGCTCCTACAGGCCAGGCAGTTTGGAAAAAGGCTTTTGTGCAAAGCTACCAAGTGATATTTGAAATCTGCCAAAATATTGCCGACTTATTAAAGCTTTCCACTTTTTAAAATGGGACCCAAGCCAACACTTTTTTTGTTTTGAAGAGTTGGGAAGGATCAGAACCTCAGACAGGGTTTTAGACATCACAATAAAGAATTCACTTGCATGGCTCCTATGTAAAATGTATCTAATTGATAGGTGTCTACATTCCGAGGGAAGTTTAACTTCATTTAAAGGAGGTGGGTCATTTAAAGTTCTTTTTACAGCCTGCCCCTGCAGGATCTTATCTTGCCATCACTAGTTTCTGTCACTCTGTTCACCACTAGGAGAAAGAAGCACAAGTCCTTTGTAAGATCCAAGTCAGAATTTATATAAGGCAAAGGATTCTTTTCTAGCCTACAAGTCACTGCTGGCCATTCACCAAGCACCAGTGCTGTCGTGTTGGAGGATGGGGAGAAAGCCTCACAACAACTGGAAGTTACTGGAGGAGGGAAGGCAAGGTGAGAATGTCGGGGGCGGAAATTTAAGTAAACTTGCTTCTTTTCAGTACATGGGCAAATCACAGATTCACTTCAACACTTATTTTGTGTTTTTATTCTCCTTTTGATATGTTATTAGCCTTAGTTATAGGCATCCAGGGCGAATGCCTCCTAAGGTGCCCATTTTTGCATCCCTCCTCACAGTTGTTGGTTGATAGGATGCTGTTGGCCAGGCCACACAGCATCCTTGGTTGCTAGGAGGCAGCGGCTATGGTTGTTGGCACCTGAAGGCTGAACATACACATGGATGATCATGAACTTGAGGATGAAGCATTGACACTCCAGTCTCATTGCCGCCCCCCCCCCCCCAAACATGCATCCATAAGTGCCATTTGGGGCAGTAGCGTCAGTCTGCCTCGGCCCTCGGCCCTTCAGGTATCCCTCTAGATTACAGATGTTACAGATTTCTAAGACATTGACATGCAACATCCTAGATCAGCCTTTCTCAACCAGGGTTCCTCGGAACCCTAGGGTTCCTCCAGGGGTTGCAAGGGGTCCCTTGAAGGCTTAGCAATTTTAGGCTCTCAGCCGAATAACTATTGCACTAATGTACTATGAGCTATAGATATAATAAATATTAGAAGGGGTTCCCTGAGACCAGAAAGGTTCCTCCATGTTAAAAAGGTTGAGAAAGGCTGTCCTAGACAGGCAGACCTTCATTAACATTCAGCACTGCACTTTTTTTTTATTTTTTTACTAAAATTCTTAACAATAAGATTAAAATGACTGGACGATTAAATAAAACAAAAAATATTACAATTTGAAAAGTAGAGTGCATAAGGGAGCGGGCCTATTTATAATGATTGGTCAATGTGGTAATGCTCATTCTTCGCCCACCAATAGGCATACGAGTGGACCAGAGACCAAGGTTATTTTCTAGCTGCAGGGAGAAAAGTGAGGCCATAACCTGCCTGCACTAATGGCTGGGGAGCCTAAATTATATGACTACCTGAACAGAATTACATTTGGCTGCTTACCTTAAAGTGGAACTAAACCCATTGATTTTACTGTTGCTCAAACAGTTAAACTCAAGGCATTCCGTGAATAACTGTCACATTTGCTTTTTTCCTCAACCAAACTATCAAGCCATCAAATGGCTGGTCTAATAACTGATCACATGTGTAGCACCATGGCAACTGCAGATCAGACAGAGGCCAAGATGGCAGCTTCCTTGGCTGTAAAGTATAGGAGGGTTTAGCTCCACTTTAAAGCAGGATTAAACCCAAAAAATTTTTATTCTGCATCTCCTTTATTTTCACCTGGTGATCCGGCCAGTAACACACTTCCTGTCTTAGAGTGTCTCCACTCTGGATGGAGGAGCAATGGAGACATCTTTGGACAGTAGCATTCTCAGACTGACTGAAGGGGAGTGTTAGACTAGCAGATGTAGATGGACGTGACTAGCAAACTATAGCTAAACTCCAGATAACACTTTTTAGCAGTTACAGCAACAGTTTTTGGGATACAGGTTTTATATAAATGAATAAAAGCTGACCATTGTCAGTGAAAAATTGATTGTCTCCACCCTCTAACTGCCACTTTTGCTGGTTTGTCTCAACTTCCTAACTGCCATTTTGCTGGTTTGTCTCAACTCCCTAACTGCCATTTTGCTGGTTTGTCTCAACCCCCTAACTGCCACTTTTCTGGTTTGTCTCAATTCCCTAACTGCCACTTTTCTAGTTTGTCTCAACCCCCTAACTGCCACTTTGCTGGTTTGTCTCAGCCCCTAACTGCAACTTAAGATGGTTTGTCTCAACCCCTAACTGCAACTTTAGCTGGTTTGTCTCAACCCCCTAACTGCAACTTTAGCTAGTTTGTCTCAACCTCCTAACTGCCACTTTGCTGGTTTGTCTCAACCTCCTAACTGTCACTTTTCTGGTTTGTCTCAACCCCCTAACTGCCACTTTGCTGGTTTTTCTCAACCCCTAACTGCCACTTTTTCTGAACAGCTTCATCCATTGAGGGAAGTTGAAAAAAAATAGACTTACTAGTTGGAACACCAGGTGAAACATTTTTATAAAGAAATGTGATTGAGAGCAAATCACAGTGACATGATGAGGAATGTACAGCCTTGTATATAGACTGAATCTTTCAGTATGGAGAAATGTCTGGTGAACAGCAACAGATCTCACAAGAAATGAAGACAGTTACTCACCTGCCCTGCTCCCTGTCCAGAGGTGTCTGAGCAGACAAACTGAACAAACTCTTTTAGGGAGTCCTGGCTGTGATGGTGATGATGGTAGCGTATTGTTGGGTGAGTAAAGTAAGGGCTGGACTGCTGAATAATGGACGTTGAAGGAAAGTGTATAGTAGATGCAGATGCTCTTGGGCTCCCTGAAACAAAATAGAAAAAAATCAGCACAATGAGGCAAATTCAGAAAAGGTTTATTGCATGTTAATACAATTTACATTATGTTATTTCAATGCCCAAATTATACTTCATACCCCCTTATGTCAACTGTCTTGCGCTACCCCTTTCTACCCCAACTAACTGGCTAGCCTTTGTATTACACGTACTGCAGCTCCACTCCAACTCGCTGTGTATGTGCGTTGCCATTCATTTTATCCTTTCCTGCCTAGCCTTGGAATCCCTTTAACTGGGATTTTACGTCTGGGGAGCAGGTAGGTCTGCCTGATCTCAAAACCACTGTGATTGGCTATCACTTGATCAGGAGCTGGTCCAATCGGGCACGCTCTCATCGCAGAAACCTTTGCTGCTCATAGACACATATGTGTGGCATGTGGGTGGTAAAGCCAACACTCTTTGCTTCCACCCATATGAGTTACCTGGGTGGCAACAGGGTAAATAACACTTAAGTGCACACACCACAGCTCACCACAATGCATGATATTTTTTTGTGGTCTGTTGCAAAGAACAAAAATGGCTGGATTGGTAACAATTTTCCTTCGTTGAGGTCTACTTAAAGCTCAAGATAAAACGTGTTGCTGCATATGCGTTACTGCACCACAATATTATTTAAATGGGCCCAGAAAAGATACCCCAAGGATGACACTGAATGAAATATGAGTTGATTTCCCCCAAAGTAAACCTGGAGCCAATGACTAGAAGAGTAAGGGCCCATTCAAGCTACAAACACATGCAAAAAAGAGCGCCACTCAAATGCCTCCCGGTCTTCCTTCTGTTGGTTCTCCTCCCACAGTGGGCGCCAGCCCCTCCAGGAGCACGTCTCACTCCATGAAACAATCACAATAACAAAAATAAAGGGCGCACACCACATAGGTCTACCACATCCACTGGTAAGTTACAATCCCTGCATTTTGGCCATGGCCACTGATGCGTTTCATTTTATTTGACCGGGATTCCCGTCGGAAAAAAAAAGGCTGTTTTTCCCGACGGGATTCCTGCCAAGCTTGACGGGATTCTGCCAAGCTTTTCTTGCGTATAGACTGACATTCAAAATCCTGTCTTTCTTAAGCGCGGTGACGTACAACACGTACGACGGCACTATAAAGGGGAAGTTCCATTCCAATGGCGCCACCCTTTGGGCTGCTTTTGCTGATCTTGTGTTAGTAAAAGTTTGGTGAGAGACGATTCACGCTTTTCAGCCTCATGCTTTTCAGTCCGTTACAGCGTGATGAATGTGATAGCTCCATTATGAACGCTAGTTTTACCAGAAGGAGCGCTCCCGTCTCATACTTGATTCTGAGCATGCACGTTTTTTTTTCCCCCTCGGACAAGCATACACACGACCGGTTTTCACGACGGGAAATAGTCCGACGGGAATCACGACGAGAAAATAGAGAGCAGGTTCTCTAGTTTTCTTGACGGGATTCCCAGCAGTTTTCACGACGAGAAAGAATACACACAAACGGTTTTCACGGCAAAAAGCTCTCCCAGCAGTTTCCTTGTCGAGAAAACCGGTCGTGTGTACGGGGCCTCAGTTGTAGAGAACCTCTACGACTAAGCCCAATTAGGGTGAAATGTGTCAACGAGCTGTTGCTCAGGGACTATAGCTGAAGCCTTTACCAATGGATATGGTTGAACTATGTGTTGTGCCCCCCCTCCCCCCTAATTTTGCTATTGGGCTCATTCACACTACTGCGTTGTAGTAACATGCACATTGGAAATGTGCACACTTGCGCTGCCAACAAAGCTACATGCACCTTTTTTGGTGCGTTTTAATGCATTAGGTGGCTCATTCAAATGAAACATCCACCTTAATGCCATGCACGTTAAGATGCGTGGTGCTGATTTAGCACGACAGGGTGAACAAGTCCTAAGGCAAACTGTCTCCCTACACTACTTGCAGATTAGTTCTAGGTGTATGGACCAAGAGAAATGCACTAACTGGGCAGAGAAAGCAACAGTGAAGACCGGACCAGATGCACTGGCAGGCATGGCCACAGTCTGGGACCATTCCCTCAGTGCCGGGACAAGGTCATCTAATGCCCAGGGCAAAGATGCCAAACGGCACCCCCCTCCAAAAATTTATGAGCATTTTGTGTCAGCAAAAATCCCCTCCCTCCTCTGAAATACAATTGGGCACTAATCCGCACGATTACCCCCAAGCGTAAATTCCCATTGCAAGCCATAATTCTCCCCAAACAAAAATGACCCCTCTTCCAGTATTCCTGCCAGCTTGTAGGTAGGCACTAGGGATGAGCCGAACACCCCCGGGTTCGGTTCGCACCAGAACCTTCGAACGGACCGAAAGTTTGCGCGAATTTTCGAACCCTATTCGTTATAATGGACGCGAACGTTCGAAATCAAAATTGCTAATTACAACGGCCAATATGCATGTTAATGTTATAAAACAGGTTTGGGGACCCGGGTCCTGCCCCAGGGGACATATATCAATGCAAAAAGAAATTTTAAAAACTAAAGTTTTTTCGGGAGCAGTCATTTTAATGATGCATAAAGTGAAAAAAAAAAAAGTGAAATTTTCCTTTAAATATGGTACCTGGGGGGTGTCTAAAGTATGCCTGTGAAGTGGCATGTGTTTCCCGTGTTTAGAACTGTCCTTGCACAAAATGACATTTGTAAAGGAAAAAAAGAAGCCATTTAAAACCACTTGCGGCTTTAATGTCATGTCTTGTCCTGGCCGCCATATGGCTGAAAATCCTTGAGAAAAATGGCATGGCTACCCCATCACCCCCCCCCCCCCCACCCCAGCCCCTTTGGGTCTTGTATGGATACTAAGGGGGACCCCGCACCCAAAATAAAACCCTATACCTACAACCCTATATACTCTGAACAGCAGTATATAGGTGGTGCAAACAAGACATGGACTGTAGGTTTGTTCTTAAGTAGAATCTGAACAGGTACATTATGAAGTGTAGCTACATCCCAAAAAAATCAATTTTTAAGCTTTTTGGAGAACATAGGGAGGGGTTATCACCCCTGTAACATTTGCTGTCTTTGCACATCTGTTCAGAACATGTCACCTCACTTTCCGTCCCAATGACAAATGTTTTTGGAAAAGTGGGGTTTTAATTGAAACAAGGATTGGTGATAAAGCATCAGTAGAGAGGAGATACCTTTTTCCCAAATTAAATCTAACAGGATAGAATTTTCCTTCCTAGGGGTAGATTTCCTCTCACTTCCTGTTTTCTCTTGCCGTTTGCAAGTAGGAGTCGTTTGTAAGTTGGATGTTTGAAAGTAGGGGCCTGCCGTATATACTCTGCAGAAATTTGCCCTATTAGATGTTGGTGTAGCCACAAGACTGGTGGGCACAGGAATGGGCCCTGCTGTGAGTTAATAGATCAAGATTTGTACTTGCATGCACCTGTTGAACCGGGCAGAAAAATTGGGCCTTTGGTGGTGGTGGTGGTGGTGGTGGACGGTGTTGCCACAAGACTGTAAGCCCTCACAGTTACTCTTGGTGGGTGCAGGAATGGGCCCTGCTGTGAGTTATTAGATCAAGATTTGTAATTGCATGCACCTGTTGAACAGGGCAGAAAAATTGGGCCTTTGGTGGTGGTGGTGGTGGTGGACGGTGTTGCCACAAGACTGTAGGCCCTCATAGTTACTTTTGGTGGGCGCAGGAATGGGCCCTGCTGTGAACTATTAGATCAAGATTTGTAATTACACGCCCCTGTTAAACAGGGGCTAAAAAATTGTGCCTTAGGCATTGGTGCTGGTGCCACAACACTGCAACCCCTCACAGATACTGTACTTGGAGCACAGCAGTCACACCTGTTGCGAAGCATCTTTTTAAAAAATTGTAATTACACGCCCCTGTTATACAGGGGCTGAAAAATTGTGCCTTAGGCACTGGTGCTGGTGCCACAACACTGCAACCCCTCACAGATACTGTACTCTGAGCACAGCAATGAGACCTGTTGCAAAGCATTGCCTAAAAATTGTAATTACACGCCCCAACAGGGGCTGAAAAATTGTGCCTTAGGCACTGGTGCTGGTGCCACAACACTGCAACCCCTCACAGATACTGTACTCTGAGCACAGCAGTCACACCTGTTGCGAAGCATCTTTTTAAAAAATTGTAATTACACGCCCCTGTTATACAGGGGCTGAAAAATTGTGCCTTAGGCACTGGTGCTGGTGCCACAACACTGCAACCCCTCACAGATACTGTACTCTGAGCACAGCAATGAGACCTGTTGCAAAGCATTGCCTAAAAATTGTAATTACACGCCCCAACAGGGGCTGAAAAATTGTGCCTTAGGCACTGGTGCTGGTGCCACAACACTGCAACCCCTCACAGATACTGTACTCTGAGCACAGCAGTCACACCTGTTGCGAAGCATCTTTTTAAAAAATTGTAATTACACGCCCCTGTTATACAGGGGCTGAAAAATTGTGCCTTAGGCACTGGTGTGGTGGCATGGATCATTGAGGAGGAGGAAGAGGATAGTCAGTGAACATAACAGGACAGTCACTCAGCATCAGCATAGGCAGTCTTGAAGGGATGTGACATTATAAATTATTCCGTTATATCCGCTTCAGGTGTCTGGTAGCTGGTGGTGATCCAAGACTGATTCATTTTTATGAAGGTCAGTCGATCAACCGAGTCGGTGGACAGGCGCACCCTATGATCGGTGACAAATCCTCCAGCAGCACTGAATGTGCGTTCGGAAAGAACGCTGGATGCAGGACAGGCCAGTAGCTCAATTGCATACTGTGCAAGCTCTGGCCAGTGATCCATCCTCAGGACCCAGTAAGCCAGAGGATTTTCGGTGGGAAAGGTGTCCAAGTCTGACCTTGCCCCTAGGTATTCCTGCACCATGTATATCAGACGCTGGCGATGGTTGCTGGAACCGATCATACCTTGGGGCTGCGGACTAAAAAATTGTCTGAACGCATCGGTCAGACGTCCACCTTCCCCACCGCTCCTTCTGCTACTGACCGAAGCCTCAGCAACTCGTCGTCCAGGACCAGGAGTTTGTAACCTCCCAGTTTCTGGGAACGCGTTGCACAGACCTTTCTGCAAGGCCTCCCTGAGATGTCTCATCCTCTGCTCCCTCTGCGACGGCAAGATAAGGTCCGCAACCTTACCCTTGTACCGTGGATCAAGGAGAGTGGCCAGCCAGTAATGGTCACTCTCCTTGATCCGAAGAACACGAGGATCCTTCCGCAGGCTTTGCAGGATCAGGGAGGCCATGCAGCGTAGGTTAGCTGAGGCATTCGGTCCGGAGTCTTCTGGGTCACTGAGGATGACATGATCGCCAGCCACCTCCTCCCAGCCACGTACAAGTCCACTGGTTTGTTGGGACTGTACATCATCCCTAAAAGACTGCTGCTGCTGATGCTGAGTGCCAGGCTCCACCTCCATGCTCACACAATCCTCCTCCTCCTCCTCCTCCTCCTCCTCTTCCTGTGTGATGGGTGGGACAGAAGGAACATTGTCTGGATAAAGGGGGCCTTGAGAGACAAGGAAGTCCTCCTCTTCCTGCTTCTGTTCTGCCTCAAGTGCCCTGTCCATTATCCCACGCAGCGTATGCTCCAACAGGTGGACAAGAGGTACAGTGTCACTGATGCATGCACTGTCACTGCTCACCATCCTCGTGGCCTCCTCAAATGGTGAGAGGACAGTGCATGCATCCCTGATCATGCTCCACTGGCGTGGGGAAAAAAAGCCAAGCTCCCCTGACCCTGTCCTGGTGCCGTAGTCGCAAAGGTACTCATTGATGGCCCTCTGCTGCGTGTGCAGTCGCTGCAGCATGGCCAACGTTGAGTTCCACCTGGTGGGCATGTCACATATTAGGCGGTTCTTGGGCAGGTTCAGCTCCTTTTGCAGCTCAGTCAGCCGAGCACTGGCATTATAAGATCGGCGGAAATGCACACAGACTTTCCTGGCCTGCCTCAGGACATCCTGTAAGCCTGGGAACCTGCCCAAGAACCGCTGCACCACCAGGTTGAGGACGTGAGCCATACAGGGCACATGGGTGAGCTGCCCCTGTCGCAGGGCGGAGAGGAGGTTGGTGCCATTATCAGAAACGACCATTCCTGGCTTAAGCTGGCGTGGCGTCAACCACCTCTCGGCCTGCCCCTGCAGAGCTGCCAGAACCTCTGGCCCAGTGTGGCTCCTGTCCCCCAAACACACCAGCGCAAGCACGGCATGGCATCTTTTTGCCTGCGTACTCGCGTAGCCCCTTGTACGCCTACGGAGCACCGCTGGTTCCGAGGACAGAGCACTCGAAGAGGACATGGAGGAAGAAGAAGAGGAGGGGGTGGAGGAGAGAGGTGTGTCACAACCAGTAGTAGCATTTTGGAGGCGTGGTGGCGGAACAACCTCCAACACTACTGCACCTTGTCCTGCATCCCTCCCAGCTACCAATAGAGTGACCCAATGGGCCGTGAAAGAAAGATAACGTCCCTGTCCATGCCTGCTGGACCATGAGTCAGCGGTAATATGCACCTTACCGCTGACCGCCCTGTCCAGCGAGGCATGGACATTGCCTTCCACATGCCAGTAGAGAGACGGAATCGCCTTCCGTGAGAAAAAGTGGCGTTTGGGAACCTGCCACTGAGGAACCGCACATTGAACAAACTCACGGAAGGGGGCCGAGTCTATCAACTGAAAAGGCAGCAGTTGAAGTGCTAGCAATTTAGCCAAGCTAGCATTCAACCGCTGGGCATGTGGATGGCTGGGAGTATACTTCTTTCGACGGTCCAGCAGCTGGGGCAGGGAAATTTGCCTGCTACAATCGGACGTCGGTGTACTGCAAGTACTTGGTTGTGACACACCTAATTCTACACCTTCAGTCCTCTCAGAGCAGCTTTCAGAGAGGACTGAAGATATAGTGGGGATGGAGATCCCAGCTGATGAGGAGCAAGGAGAGGTCCGCTTTGTTCTTTGGTGTGGGTCTTTTATGTGTGCTTGCCAACGAGCTGCATGGCAGGTCGACATATGTCTGCTCATGCTTGTGGTGCCCAAGCGGCTGATGTTTTGGCCACGCGAGATACGCTTGAGACAAATATTGCAAATAGCAGTGGTGCGATCTGATGCACTCGTCTCAAAAAAGGCCCACACCAAAGAACTTTTGTGATAACGTGCAGAGGCAGCGCCCTGCACAGGCGGAGCTCTGCGGTGTGGTACAGTTGCTGTGCTGGCCTCTAGCTGGCCTCCAGGGGGCATCCTGCCTCGTTGGACATGTGACGCTGCATCCTCCTCCTCCTCCTCCTCTCTCCCTTCAGGCACCCACGTGGAGTCAGTGACCTCATCATCCCCTCCCTCTTCACCACTAGAGCAAACCTGGCAGTAAGCTGCAGCTGGTGGAACACTACTGCCAGATTACTGTCCTTCAGCATCCCCTCTCTCTGCGCGCACACTACTGACTTCCTCAAGCTGGGTATTATCATCCGAGCCTTCGAATCGTTGGGCATCCTCCTGGAGCATGTACCCAACACTGTGCTCAAACAGTTCGGGGGACTCCTCAGGAGGACATGGTGGGTCTAGGGAAGGGGTGGCTGATGATGCCATTGAGTACGCGTTGGCAGCTGCTCTGCCAGTACCCTGAGCCTGGGTGAGAGAGGATGAGGAGGATGAGGAGGGCTTGGTCATCCATTCTACCAAGCCTTCGGCATGATGCGGCTCCACATGTCCAGCTGCCGAAAACAAAGACAAGCGTGTCCCATGGCCACGTGCTGATGACGATGCACGACCACGTCCATGGCCAGCACTGTTGTCTCTAGAAACAGAGCCTGCCTGCCCTGTGTTCTTGCCTCGGCACGCTCTGCCTCTCCTTGGCGGTCTTCCAGCCATTGTAGTCGGTAGTGTATATAGTATAAAAAATAGAACTCCTATGTGTGCTCACAACACACTGTAGGTCCTATGGGTGCTGACACTAACACACTATAGGTACTATGTGTGCTGCTGACAAGAAAATATAGGAGCTCTGTTTGCTGCCACTAACACACTAGAAGTCCTATGGGTGCTGCTGAGAAGAAAATATAGGAGCTCTGTTTGCTGCCACTAACACACTAGAAGTCCTATGGGTGCTGCTGAGAAGAAAATATAGGAGCTCTGTGTGATGCCACTAACACACTAGAAGTCCTATGGGTGCTGCTGAGATGAAAATATAGGAACTCTGTGTGATGCCACTAACACATTAGAAGTCCTATGGGTGCTGCTGAGAAGAAAATATAGGAGCTCTGTTTGCTGCCACTAACACACTAGAAGTCCTATGGGTGCTGCTGAGAAGAAAATATAGGAGCTCTGTTTGCTGCCACTAACACACTAGAAGTCCTATGGGTGCTGCTGAGAAGAAAATATAGGAGCTCTGTTTGCTGCCACTAACACACTAGAAGTCCTATGGGTGCTGCTGAGAAGAAAATATAGGAGCTCTGTTTGCTGCCACTAACACACTAGAAGTCCTATGGGTGCTGCTGAGAAGAAAATATAGGAGCTCTGTTTGCTGCCACTAACACACTAGAAGTCCTATGGGTGCTGCTGAGAAGAAAATATAGGAGCTCTGTTTGCTGCCACTAACACACTAGAAGTCCTATGGGTGCTGCTGAGAAGAAAATATAGGAGCTCTGTTTGCTGCCACTAACACACTAGAAGTCCTATGGGTGCTGCTGAGAAGAAAATATAGGAGCTCTGTTTGCTGCCACTAACACACTAGAAGTCCTATGGGTGCTGCTGAGAAGAAAATATAGGAGCTCTGTTTGCTGCCACTAACACACTAGAAGTCCTATGGGTGCTGCTGAGAAGAAAATATAGGAGCTCTGTTTGCTGCCACTAACACACTAGAAGTCCTATGGGTGCTGCTGAGAAGAAAATATAGGAGCTCTGTTTGCTGCCACTAACACACTAGAAGTCCTATGGGTGCTGCTGAGAAGAAAATATAGGAGCTCTGTTTTCTGCCACTAACACACTAGAAGTCCTATGGGTGCTGCTGAGAAGAAAATATAGGAGCTCTGTGTGATGCCACTAACACACTAGAAGTCCTATGGGTGCTGCTGAGAAGAAAATATAGGAGCTCTGTGTGATGCCACTAACACACTAGAAGTCCTATGGGTGCTGCTGAGAAGAAAATATAGGAGCTCTGTTTGCTGCCACTAACACACTAGAAGTCCTATGGGTGCTGCTGAGAAGAAAATATAGGAGCTCTGTGTGATGCCACTAACACACTAGAAGTCCTATGGGTGCTGCTGAGAAGAAAATATAGGAGCTCTGTTTGCTGCCACTAACACACTAGAAGTCCTATGGGTGCTGCTGAGAAGAAAATATAGGAGCTCTGTTTGCTGCCACTAACACACTAGAAGTCCTATGGGTGCTGCTGAGAAGAAAATATAGGAGCTCTGTTTGCTGCCACTAACACACTAGAAGTCCTATGGGTGCTGCTGAGAAGAAAATATAGGAGCTCTGTTTGCTGCCACTAACACACTAGAAGTCCTATGGGTGCTGCTGAGAAGAAAATATAGGAGCTCTGTTTGCTGCCACTAACACACTAGAAGTCCTATGGGTGCTGCTGAGAAGAAAATATAGGAGCTCTGTTTGCTGCCACTAACACACTAGAAGTCCTATGGGTGCTGCTGAGAAGAAAATATAGGAGCTCTGTTTGCTGCCACTAACACACTAGAAGTCCTATGGGTGCTGCTGAGAAGAAAATATAGGAGCTCTGTTTGCTGCCACTAACACACTAGAAGTCCTATGGGTGCTGCTGAGAAGAAAATATAGGAGCTCTGTGTGATGCCACTAACACACTAGAAGTCCTATGGGTGCTGCTGAGAAGAAAATATAGGAGCTCTGTTTGCTGCCACTAACACACTAGAAGTCCTATGGGTGCTGCTGAGAAGAAAATATAGGAGCTCTGTTTGCTGCCACTAACACACTAGAAGTCCTATGGGTGCTGCTGAGAAGAAAATATAGGAGCTCTGTTTGCTGCCACTAACACACTAGAAGTCCTATGGGTGCTGCTGAGAAGAAAATATAGGAGCTCTGTTTGCTGCCACTAACACACTAGAAGTCCTATGGGTGCTGCTGAGAAGAAAATATAGGAGCTCTGTTTGCTGCCACTAACACACTAGAAGTCCTATGGGTGCTGCTGAGAAGAAAATATAGGAGCTCTGTTTGCTGCCACTAACACACTAGAAGTCCTATGGGTGCTGCTGAGAAGAAAATATAGGAGCTCTGTTTTCTGCCACTAACACACTAGAAGTCCTATGGGTGCTGCTGAGAAGAAAATATAGGAGCTCTGTGTGATGCCACTAACACACTAGAAGTCCTATGGGTGCTGCTGAGAAGAAAATATAGGAGCTCTGTGTGATGCCACTAACACACTAGAAGTCCTATGGGTGCTGCTGAGAAGAAAATATAGGAGCTCTGTTTGCTGCCACTAACACACTAGAAGTCCTATGGGTGCTGCTGAGAAGAAAATATAGGAGCTCTGTGTGATGCCACTAACACACTAGAAGTCCTATGGGTGCTGCTGAGAAGAAAATATAGGAGCTCTGTTTGCTGCCACTAACACACTAGAAGTCCTATGGGTGCTGCTGAGAAGAAAATATAGGAGCTCTGTTTGCTGCCACTAACACACTAGAAGTCCTATGGGTGCTGCTGAGAAGAAAATATAGGAGCTCTGTTTGCTGCCACTAACACACTAGAAGTCCTATGGGTGCTGCTGAGAAGAAAATATAGGAGCTCTGTTTGCTGCCACTAACACACTAGAAGTCCTATGGGTGCTGCTGAGAAGAAAATATAGGAGCTCTGTTTGCTGCCACTAACACACTAGAAGTCCTATGGGTGCTGCTGAGAAGAAAATATAGGAGCTCTGTTTGCTGCCACTAACACACTAGAAGTCCTATGGGTGCTGCTGAGAAGAAAATATAGGAGCTCTGTTTGCTGCCACTAACACACTAGAAGTCCTATGGGTGCTGCTGAGAAGAAAATATAGGAGCTCTGTTTGCTGCCACTAACACACTAGAAGTCCTATGGGTGCTGCTGAGAAGAAAATATAGGAGCTCTGTGTGATGCCACTAACACACTAGAAGTCCTATGGGTGCTGCTGAGAAGAAAATATAGGAGCTCTGTTTGCTGCCACTAACACACTAGAAGTCCTATGGGTGCTGCTGAGAAGAAAATATAGGAGCTCTGTTTGCTGCCACTAACACACTAGAAGTCCTATGGGTGCTGCTGAGAAGAAAATATAGGAGCTCTGTTTGCTGCCACTAACACACTAGAAGTCCTATGGGTGCTGCTGAGAAGAAAATATAGGAGCTCTGTTTGCTGCCACTAACACACTAGAAGTCCTATGGGTGCTGCTGAGAAGAAAATATAGGAGCTCTGTGTGATGCCACTAATACACTAGAAGTCCTATGGGTGCTGCTGAGAAGAAAATATAGGAGCTCTGTTTGCTGCCACTAACACACTAGAAGTCCTATGGGTGCTGCTGAGAAGAAAATATAGGAGCTCTGTTTGCTGCCACTAACACACTAGAAGTCCTATGGGTGCTGCTGAGAAGAAAATATAGGAGCTCTGTTTGCTGCCACTAACACACTAGAAGTCCTATGGGTGCTGCTGAGAAGAAAATATAGGAGCTCTGTTTGCTGCCACTAACACACTAGAAGTCCTATGGGTGCTGCTGAGAAGAAAATATAGGAGCTCTGTTTGCTGCCACTAACACACTAGAAGTCCTATGGGTGCTGCTGAGAAGAAAATATAGGAGCTCTGTTTTCTGCCACTAACACACTAGAAGTCCTATGGGTGCTGCTGAGAAGAAAATATAGGAGCTCTGTGTGATGCCACTAACACACTAGAAGTCCTATGGGTGCTGCTGAGAAGAAAATATAGGAGCTCTGTGTGATGCCACTAACACACTAGAAGTCCTATGGGTGCTGCTGAGAAGAAAATATAGGAGCTCTGTTTGCTGCCACTAACACACTAGAAGTCCTATGGGTGCTGCTGAGAAGAAAATATAGGAGCTCTGTTTGCTGCCACTAACACACTAGAAGTCCTATGGGTGCTGCTGAGAAGAAAATATAGGAGCTCTGTGTGATGCCACTAACACACTAGAAGTCCTATGGGTGCTGCTGAGAAGAAAATATAGGAGCTCTGTTTGCTGCCACTAACACACTAGAAGTCCTATGGGTGCTGCTGAGAAGAAAATATAGGAGCTCTGTTTGCTGCCACTAACACACTAGAAGTCCTATGGGTGCTGCTGAGAAGAAAATATAGGAGCTCTGTTTGCTGCCACTAACACACTAGAAGTCCTATGGGTGCTGCTGAGAAGAAAATATAGGAGCTCTGTTTGCTGCCACTAACACACTAGAAGTCCTATGGGTGCTGCTGAGAAGAAAATATAGGAGCTCTGTTTGCTGCCACTAACACACTAGAAGTCCTATGGGTGCTGCTGAGAAGAAAATATAGGAGCTCTGTTTGCTGCCACTAACACACTAGAAGTCCTATGGGTGCTGCTGAGAAGAAAATATAGGAGCTCTGTTTTCTGCCACTAACACACTAGAAGTCCTATGGGTGCTGCTGAGAAGAAAATATAGGAGCTCTGTGTGATGCCACTAACACACTAGAAGTCCTATGGGTGCTGCTGAGAAGAAAATATAGGAGCTCTGTGTGATGCCACTAACACACTAGAAGTCCTATGGGTGCTGCTGAGAAGAAAATATAGGAGCTCTGTTTGCTGCCACTAACACACTAGAAGTCCTATGGGTGCTGCTGAGAAGAAAATATAGGAGCTCTGTTTGCTGCCACTAACACACTAGAAGTCCTATGGGTGCTGCTGAGAAGAAAATATAGGAGCTCTGTGTGATGCCACTAACACACTAGAAGTCCTATGGGTGCTGCTGAGAAGAAAATATAGGAGCTCTGTTTGCTGCCACTAACACACTAGAAGTCCTATGGGTGCTGCTGAGAAGAAAATATAGGAGCTCTGTTTGCTGCCACTAACACACTAGAAGTCCTATGGGTGCTGCTGAGAAGAAAATATAGGAGCTCTGTTTGCTGCCACTAACACACTAGAAGTCCTATGGGTGCTGCTGAGAAGAAAATATAGGAGCTCTGTTTGCTGCCACTAACACACTAGAAGTCCTATGGGTGCTGCTGAGAAGAAAATATAGGAGCTCTGTTTTCTGCCACTAACACACTAGAAGTCCTATGGGTGCTGCTGAGAAGAAAATATAGGAGCTCTGTGTGATGCCACTAACACACTAGAAGTCCTATGGGTGCTGCTGAGAAGAAAATATAGGAGCTCTGTTTGCTGCCACTAACACACTAGAAGTCCTATGGGTGCTGCTGAGAAGAAAATATAGGAGCTCTGTTTGCTGCCACTAACACACTAGAAGTCCTATGGGTGCTGCTGAGAAGAAAATATAGGAGCTCTGTTTGCTGCCACTAACACACTAGAAGTCCTATGGGTGCTGCTGAGATGAAAATATAGGAACTCTGTGTGATGCCACTAACACACTAGAAGTCCTATGGGTGCTGCTGAGAAGAAAATATAGGAGCTCTGTGTGATGCCACTAACACACTAGAAGTCCTATGGGTGCTGCTGAGAAGAAAATATAGGAGCTCTGTTTGCTGCCACTAACACACTAGAAGTCCTATGGGTGCTGCTGAGAAGAAAATATAGGAGCTCTGTGTGATGCCACTAACACACTAGAAGTCCTATGGGTGCTGCTGAGAAGAAAATATAGGAGCTCTGTTTGCTGCCACTAACACACTAGAAGTCCTATGGGTGCTGCTGAGAAGAAAATATAGGAGCTCTGTTTGCTGCCACTAACACACTAGAAGTCCTATGGGTGCTTCTGAGAAGAAAATATAGGAGCTCTGTGTGATGCCACTAACACACTAGAAGTCCTATGGGTGCTGCTGAGAAGAAAATATAGGAGCTCTGTTTGCTGCCACTAACACACTAGAAGTCCTATGGGTGCTGCTGAGAAGAAAATATAGGAGCTCTGTGTGATGCCACTAACACACTAGAAGTCCTATGGGTGCTGCTGAGAAGAAAATATAGGAGCTCTGTGTGATGCCACTAACACACTAGAAGTCCTATGGGTGCTGCTGAGAAGAAAATATAGGAGCTCTGTGTGATGCCACTAACACACTAGAAGTCCTATGGGTGCTGCTGAGAAGAAAATATAGGAGCTCTGTTTGCTGCCACTAACACACTAGAAGTCCTATGGGTGCTGCTGAGAAGAAAATATAGGAGCTCTGTGTGATGCCACTAACACACTAGAAGTCCTATGGGTGCTGCTGAGAAGAAAATATAGGAGCTCTGTTTGCTGCCACTAACACACTAGAAGTCCTATGGGTGCTGCTGAGAAGAAAATATAGGAGCTCTGTTTGCTGCCACTAACACACTAGAAGTCCTATGGGTGCTGTTGGGGTGCAATGCTGTGCTAACAGCACTGCGGTTGGTACTACTGCAATACTGTACTAACAGTAAGCACGCACCAGACTAATCCCCAGCAGCAGCTAATAACACACTAACTGTGCAATCAGCAGCAATGAACGATCAATGACTTAGGTAGCAATGGTTTAGCAAAGAAATAGCCAATGGTTTAGCAAAGAAGAGCAAATCTTTCAGTATCAAGCAAAGACAGAATCAGCAGACTAATCTCTCCTAAAGCCGGAACTCATGTGACCGGGGCCGATGGCGTGGCGGCCTTTTAAATGGTGGGGCGTGTACTAAAGCCCCTGAGCTGTAATTGGCTACAGGCGTCCTGCCTGTAGCCAATTATTGCTCTCCGAGTTTCGGGCGCTGTGATTGGCCAAGCATGCGGGGTCACAGTGCATGCTTGGCCAATCATCAGCCAGCAATGCACTGCGCCGGCCGCGCCGGCCGCAATGCATTGCGGGGCCGCTCGCATCACACGAATGTGATGCGAACGGCCCAAATAGTTCTGGGCTCGACGAGCGAGTGAACGCCCGATGCTCGATTCGAACATGGGTTCGAATCGAGCACCGGGCCCATCCCTAGTAGGCACTCTCTAAGCAGCTGAAACTGAGAGCGCCCATTAGAAAAGGGACCTCATACTACCATCGTTCATAAAAAATCATTACCATGGCTAGAATATACTCAGAAACCACTGCTTCTATTGGAAAGCCTTATTTGTATACATTCATATATAAAACAGGTTTCACATTATTCCCAACTTTATTTAAATCTTTTTTATTGTGTATTCTATTATTTTGTTTTAAAATCACACTTAATTTTTTAAATGCGTTTTTTTTATTAAAGGGTGCTATCATTTTTAAACATTTTGGTTTTCCCTTGTATCCTTTCCATAAACTTCTTAATTCGACATAATTTTAGAAACTAATGGACACAAATCATACAAACAAAATTGACCATATACTGAAGGTAACAGTTTGAATGAAAAGGTTTCCATCTGGTGGTCATAAACAGTAGTGCAGTTTTTTTCTTTAAAAACCTTCCAATGATGGAGAAAGTTTGGAGTTTAAAGTGGTATTAAATCCAAAAGCAAACCTTTCAGCTTACCAAATCTAAGGCCCCTTTCACACCAGTGGACTGATCCGATTGCCATCCAAACCGCCAGACGGATGGTGGAATGTATCCCCATCCATCTGCTTTAAGCGGACCGGATTGGATCGGATGCCGGCGGGTGTCAGCGGACACATGTTGACTGACATCCACCACCCCATAAAGAACAATGGGTGGTCCAATCGGATCTGCCTGAAAAACGAACAGCCGGACCCGATCAGACCACCCTTTGTTCTCTATGGGTCGGCGGATGTCAGCGGACACCTGGCAGCATCCAATCCGATCCAGTCTGCTAAAAACAGACAGTTGGGGATACGTCCGATGGATCAGATCGGATGACAATCAAATGGAAACAGACATACAGTCCATTTCCACCCGACCGCCCCATAGAGGAGGGCGGGCTGTGTCTGTGTCTGCTCTGCATAGTGAAGCGGACACGGACCTGTCATCCGCCTGCTCAGTGGGGATCAGCGTAGAGACCCCCCCCCACTGAGCAGGTGGATCTGCTTGGACGGACCCGCTCCGTCTGAAAGGGGCCTAACAATGCATATTTACCATACTTTTGGCTCCCCCTTTGCTCTGTTAAGCTATTGGTATACCAGCTATACTCCTTTCTCTCGTGGTGCTTGGCAATTGGTCAGACACCGATTGCCAAATGGGGAGCCTCTTCTCTTTGCTCCCAGCTGGGCCAAACAAAGAGGCAGGGGAGTGACAGCAACTATGTGCTGCTGGTTGGACCACCAATAAAGTGAACCTGTTGATTTGCCCTGCATGGGTAAAGTTTGATTTTCAAGGAAATATACTGTGAAGGCTGCCATTGCTGGCCTCAGCTTTTGAAAATGCTAGTTGCTTATGTTTTATACTTTTAGGCCTCATGCACACTGGACATTTTGCTAACTCTCCTAGACTGTAGACTCTTTTCCTCCCAAGAGGTCCCTCGGAGCATCAGAAAAAATGCCCAGTGTGCATGAGGCCTTAGTGATCCAGAACAAGTGAGTAGTAGGGATGAGCTTCGTGTTCGAGTCGAACATACGTTCGACTCGAACATCGGCTGTTCGATCGTTCGACGAAGATCGAACGATTTGGGCCGTTCGCGCCAAATTCGAGTGACGCGAACGGCCCACAATGCACTACGCCATCGCAGTGTCATCCAGGCGCTGTGATTGGCCAAGCATGCACTGTGACCCCGCATGCTTGGCCAATCACAGCGCCGGCAGCGAGGAGAGCAATGATTGGCCACAGGCAGGATACCTGTGGCCAATTATTGCTGAGGGTGTTTAGTACACGCCCCACACTATAAAAGGCCGCCAGCACGGCGGCCTAGTGTAGTGTGTTCCGGAGCAGGGAAAGACAAGCATAGGCAGGGACAGTGACATTTATTTCTTTCTTGCTTAACCTGGATTCCTTTAGTTTAGGGAAAGAGAAGGATAGGTAGGGAGAGTGTCAGTGTGTTTTACTGTGCGAGTCCTTGTTTCTAGGGACAAAGAAGGAAAGTGAGGGGAATTCTCCTTGTGCTATAGTGTGCTTTAAAAAAACATTTTTTCTAGGGACAGAAAACTCTAGGTAGGGAGAGTGTCAGTTTCTTTCACTGTGCCAGTCCTTGTTTCTAGGGACAAAGAAGGAAAGTGAGGGGAATTCTCCTTGTGCTATAGTGTGCTTTAAAAAAACATTTTTTCTAGGGACAGAAAACTCTAGGTAGGGAGAGTGTCAGTTTCTTTCACTGTGCCAGTCCTTGTTTCTAGGGACAAAGAAGGAAAGTGAGGGGAATTCTCCTTGTGCTATAGTGTGCTTTAAAAAAACATTTTTTCTAGGGACAGAAAACTCTAGGTAGGGAGAGTGTCAGTTTCTTTCACTGTGCGAGTCCTTGTTTCTAGGGACAAAGAAGGAAAGTGAGGGGAATTCTCCTTGTGCTATAGTGTGCTTTAAAAAAACATTTTTTCTAGGGACAGAAAACTCTAGGTAGGGAGAGTGTCAGTTTCTTTCACTGTGCCAGTCCTTGTTTCTAGGGACAAAGAAGGAAAGTGAGGGGAATTCTCCTTGTGCTATAGTGTGCTTTAAAAAAACATTTTTTCTAGGGACAGAAAACTCTAGGTAGGGAGAGTGTCAGTTTCTTTCACTGTGCCAGTCCTTGTTTCTAGGGACAAAGAAGGAAAGTGAGGGGAATTCTCCTTGTGCTATAGTGTGCTTTAAAAAAACATTTTTTCTAGGGACAGAAAACTCTAGGTAGGGAGAGTGTCAGTTTCTTTCACTGTGCCAGTCCTTGTTTCTAGGGACAAAGAAGGAAAGTGAGGGGAATTCTCCTTGTGCTATAGTGTGCTTTAAAAAAACATTTTTTCTAGGGACAGAAAACTCTAGGTAGGGAGAGTGTCAGTTTCTTTCACTGTGCGAGTCCTTGTTTCTAGGGACAAAGAAGGAAAGTGAGGGGAATTCTCCTTGTGCTATAGTGTGCTTTAAAAAAACATTTTTTCTAGGGACAGAAAACTCTAGGTAGGGAGAGTGTCAGTTTCTTTCACTGTGCCAGTCCTTGTTTCTAGGGACAAAGAAGGAAAGTGAGGGGAATTCTCCTTGTGCTATAGTGTGCTTTAAAAAAACATTTTTTCTAGGGACAGAAAACTCTAGGTAGGGAGAGTGTCAGTTTCTTTCACTGTGCCAGTCCTTGTTTCTAGGGACAAAGAAGGAAAGTGAGGGGAATTCTCCTTGTGCTATAGTGTGCTTTAAAAAAACATTTTTTCTAGGGACAGAAAACTCTAGGTAGGGAGAGTGTCAGTTTCTTTCACTGTGCCAGTCCTTGTTTCTAGGGACAAAGAAGGAAAGTGAGGGGAATTCTCCTTGTGCTATAGTGTGCTTTAAAAAAACATTTTTTCTAGGGACAGAAAACTCTAGGTAGGGAGAGTGTCAGTTTCTTTCACTGTGCCAGTCCTTGTTTCTAGGGACAAAGAAGGAAAGTGAGGGGAATTCTCCTTGTGCTATAGTGTGCTTTAAAAAAACATTTTTTCTAGGGACAGAAAACTCTAGGTAGGGAGAGTGTCAGTTTCTTTCACTGTGCCAGTCCTTGTTTCTAGGGACAAAGAAGGAAAGTGAGGGGAATTCTCCTTGTGCTATAGTGTGCTTTAAAAAAACATTTTTTCTAGGGACAGAAAACTCTAGGTAGGGAGAGTGTCAGTTTCTTTCACTGTG
The DNA here is from genome assembly GCA_029206835.1 of Rana muscosa. NCBI lineage: Eukaryota > Metazoa > Chordata > Amphibia > Anura > Ranidae > Rana > Rana muscosa. Next base: position 305,329,005 of record CM055118.1, on the reverse strand, counting down.
CCAGTCCTTGTTTCTAGGGACAAAGAAGGAAAGTGAGGGGAATTCTCCTTGTGCTATAGTGTGCTTTAAAAAAACATTTTTTCTAGGGACAGAAAACTCTAGGTAGGGAGAGTGTCAGTTTCTTTCACTGTGCCAGTCCTTGTTTCTAGGGACAAAGAAGGAAAGTGAGGGGAATTCTCCTTGTGCTATAGTGTGCTTTAAAAAAACATTTTTTCTAGGGACAGAAAACTCTAGGTAGGGAGAGTGTCAGTTTCTTTCACTGTGCCAGTCCTTGTTTCTAGGGACAAAGAAGGAAAGTGAGGGGAATTCTCCTTGTGCTATAGTGTGCTTTAAAAAAACATTTTTTCTAGGGACAGAAAACTCTAGGTAGGGAGAGTGTCAGTTTCTTTCACTGTGCCAGTCCTTGTTTCTAGGGACAAAGAAGGAAAGTGAGGGGAATTCTCCTTGTGCTATAGTGTGCTTTAAAAAAACATTTTTTCTAGGGACAGAAAACTCTAGGTAGGGAGAGTGTCAGTTTATTTCACTGTGCGAGTCCTTGTTTCTAGGGACAAAGAAGGAAAGTGAGGGGAATTCTCCTTGTGCTATAGTGTGCTTTAAAAAAACATTTTTTCTAGGGACAGAAAACTCTAGGTAGGGAGAGTGTCAGTTTCTTTCACTGTGCCAGTCCTTGTTTCTAGGGACAAAGAAGGAAAGTGAGGGGAATTCTCCTTGTGCTATAGTGTGCTTTAAAAAAACATTTTTTCTAGGGACAGAAAACTCTAGGTAGGGAGAGTGTCAGTTTCTTTCACTGTGCCAGTCCTTGTTTCTAGGGACAAAGAAGGAAAGTGAGGGGAATTCTCCTTGTGCTATAGTGTGCTTTAAAAAAAAAAAATTTCTAGGGACAGAAAACTCTAGGTAGGGAGAGTGTCAGTTTCTTTCACTGTGCCAGTCCTTGTTTCTAGGGACAAAGAAGGAAAGTGAGGGGAATTCTCCTTGTGCTATAGTGTGCTTTAAAAAAACATTTTTTCTAGGGACAGAAAACTCTAGGTAGGGAGAGTGTCAGTTTCTTTCACTGTGCCAGTCCTTGTTTCTAGGGACAAAGAAGGAAAGTGAGGGGAATTCTCCTTGTGCTATAGTGTGCTTTAAAAAAACATTTTTTCTAGGGACAGAAAACTCTAGGTAGGGAGAGTGTCAGTTTCTTTCACTGTGCGAGTCCTTGTTTCTAGGGACAAAGAAGGAAAGTGAGGGGAATTCTCCTTGTGCTATAGTGTGCTTTAAAAAAACATTTTTTCTAGGGACAGAAAACTCTAGGTAGGGAGAGTGTCAGTTTCTTTCACTGTGCCAGTCCTTGTTTCTAGGGACAAAGAAGGAAAGTGAGGGGAATTCTCCTTGTGCTATAGTGTGCTTTAAAAAAACATTTTTTCTAGGGACAGAAAACTCTAGGTAGGGAGAGTGTCAGTTTCTTTCACTGTGCCAGTCCTTGTTTCTAAGGACAAAGAAGGAAAGTGAGGGGAATTCTCCTTGTGCTATAGTGTGCTTTAAAAAAACATTTTTTCTAGGGACAGAAAACTCTAGGTAGGGAGAGTGTCAGTTTCTTTCACTGTGCCAGTCCTTGTTTCTAGGGACAAAGAAGGAAAGTGAGGGGAATTCTCCTTGTGCTATAGTGTGCTTTAAAAAAACATTTTTTCTAGGGACAGAAAACTCTAGGTAGGGAGAGTGTCAGTTTCTTTCACTGTGCGAGTCCTTGTTTCTAGGGACAAAGAAGGAAAGTGAGGGGAATTCTCCTTGTGCTGTAGTGTGCTTTAAAAAAACATTTTTTCTAGGGACAGAAAACTCTAGGTAGGGAGAGTGTCAGTTTCTTTCACTGTGCCAGTCCTTGTTTCTAGGGACAAAGAAGGAAAGTGAGGGGAATTCTCCTTGTGCTATAGTGTGCTTTAAAAAAACATTTTTTCTAGGGACAGAAAACTCTAGGTAGGGAGAGTGTCAGTTTCTTTCACTGTGCCAGTCCTTGTTTCTAGGGACAAAGAAGGAAAGTGAGGGGAATTCTCCTTGTGCTATAGTGTGCTTTAAAAAAACATTTTTTCTAGGGACAGAAAACTCTAGGTAGGGAGAGTGTCAGTTTCTTTCACTGTGCCAGTCCTTGTTTCTAGGGACAAAGAAGGAAAGTGAGGGGAATTCTCCTTGTGCTATAGTGTGCTTTAAAAAAACATTTTTTCTAGGGACAGAAAACTCTAGGTAGGGAGAGTGTCAGTTTCTTTCACTGTGCCAGTCCTTGTTTCGAGGGACAAAGAAGGAAAGTGAGGGGAATTCTCCTTGTGCTATAGTGTGCTTTAAAAAAACATTTTTTCTAGGGACAGAAAACTCTAGGTAGGGAGAGTGTCAGTTTCTTTCACTGTGCCAGTCCTTGTTTCTAGGGACAAAGAAGGAAAGTGAGGGGAATTCTCCTTGTGCTATAGTGTGCTTTAAAAAAACATTTTTTCTAGGGACAGAAAACTCTAGGTAGGGAGAGTGTCAGTTTCTTTCACTGTGCGAGTCCTTGTTTCTAGGGACAAAGAAGGAAAGTGAGGGGAATTCTCCTTGTGCTATAGTGTGCTTTAAAAAAACATTTTTTCTAGGGACAGAAAACTCTAGGTAGGGAGAGTGTCAGTTTCTTTCACTGTGCCAGTCCTTGTTTCTAGGGACAAAGAAGGAAAGTGAGGGGAATTCTCCTTGTGCTATAGTGTGCTTTAAAAAAACATTTTTTCTAGGGACAGAAAACTCTAGGTAGGGAGAGTGTCAGTTTCTTTCACTGTGCCAGTCCTTGTTTCTAGGGACAAAGAAGGAAAGTGAGGGGAATTCTCCTTGTGCTATAGTGTGCTTTAAAAAAACATTTTTTCTAGGGACAGAAAACTCTAGGTAGGGAGAGTGTCAGTTTCTTTCACTGTGCCAGTCCTTGTTTCTAGGGACAAAGAAGGAAAGTGAGGGGAATTCTCCTTGTGCTATAGTGTGCTTTAAAAAAACATTTTTTCTAGGGACAGAAAACTCTAGGTAGGGAGAGTGTCAGTTTCTTTCACTGTGCCAGTCCTTGTTTCTAGGGACAAAGAAGGAAAGTGAGGGGAATTCTCCTTGTGCTATAGTGTGCTTTAAAAAAAAAAATTTCTAGGGACAGAAAACTCTAGGTAGGGAGAGTGTCAGTTTCTTTCACTGTGCCAGTCCTTGTTTCTAGGGACAAAGAAGGAAAGTGAGGGGAATTCTCCTTGTGCTATAGTGTGCTTTAAAAAAACATTTTTTCTAGGGACAGAAAACTCTAGGTAGGGAGAGTGTCAGTTTCTTTCACTGTGCCAGTCCTTGTTTCGAGGGACAAAGAAGGAAAGTGAGGGGAATTCTCCTTGTGCTATAGTGTGCTTTAAAAAAACATTTTTTCTAGGGACAGAAAACTCTAGGTAGGGAGAGTGTCAGTTTCTTTCACTGTGCCAGTCCTTGTTTCTAGGGACAAAGAAGGAAAGTGAGGGGAATTCTCCTTGTGCTATAGTGTGCTTTAAAAAAACATTTTTTCTAGGGACAGAAAACTCTAGGTAGGGAGAGTGTCAGTTTCTTTCACTGTGCGAGTCCTTGTTTCTAGGGACAAAGAAGGAAAGTGAGGGGAATTCTCCTTGTGCTATAGTGTGCTTTAAAAAAACATTTTTTCTAGGGACAGAAAACTCTAGGTAGGGAGAGTGTCAGTTTCTTTCACTGTGCCAGTCCTTGTTTCTAGGGACAAAGAAGGAAAGTGAGGGGAATTCTCCTTGTGCTATAGTGTGCTTTAAAAAAAACATTTTTTCTAGGGACAGAAAACTCTAGGTAGGGAGAGTGTCAGTTTCTTTCACTGTGCCAGTCCTTGTTTCTAGGGACAAAGAAGGAAAGTGAGGGGAATTCTCCTTGTGCTATAGTGTGCTTTAAAAAAACATTTTTTCTAGGGACAGAAAACTCTAGGTAGGGAGAGTGTCAGTTTCTTTCACTGTGCCAGTCCTTGTTTCTAGGGACAAAGAAGGAAAGTGAGGGGAATTCTCCTTGTGCTATAGTGTGCTTTAAAAAAACATTTTTTCTAGGGACAGAAAACTCTAGGTAGGGAGAGTGTCAGTTTCTTTCACTGTGCCAGTCCTTGTTTCTAGGGACAAAGAAGGAAAGTGAGGGGAATTCTCCTTGTGCTATAGTGTGCTTTAAAAAAACATTTTTTCTAGGGACAGAAAACTCTAGGTAGGGAGAGTGTCAGTTTCTTTCACTGTGCCAGTCCTTGTTTCTAGGGACAAAGAAGGAAAGTGAGGGGAATTCTCCTTGTGCTATAGTGTGCTTTAAAAAAACATTTTTTCTAGGGACAGAAAACTCTAGGTAGGGAGAGTGTCAGTTTCTTTCACTGTGCCAGTCCTTGTTTCTAGGGACAAAGAAGGAAAGTGAGGGGAATTCTCCTTGTGCTATAGTGTGCTTTAAAAAAACATTTTTTCTAGGGACAGAAAACTCTAGGTAGGGAGAGTGTCAGTTTCTTTCACTGTGCCAGTCCTTGTTTCTAGGGACAAAGAAGGAAAGTGAGGGGAATTCTCCTTGTGCTATAGTGTGCTTTAAAAAAACATTTTTTCTAGGGACAGAAAACTCTAGGTAGGGAGAGTGTCAGTTTCTTTCACTGTGCGAGTCCTTGTTTCTAGGGACAAAGAAGGAAAGTGAGGGGAATTCTCCTTGTGCTATAGTGTGCTTTAAAAAAACATTTTTTCTAGGGACAGAAAACTCTAGGTAGGGAGAGTGTCAGTTTCTTTCACTGTGCCAGTCCTTGTTTCTAGGGACAAAGAAGGAAAGTGAGGGGAATTCTCCTTGTGCTATAGTGTGCTTTAAAAAAAACATTTTTTCTAGGGACAGAAAACTCTAGGTAGGGAGAGTGTCAGTTTCTTTCACTGTGCCAGTCCTTGTTTCTAGGGACAAAGAAGGAAAGTGAGGGGAATTCTCCTTGTGCTATAGTGTGCTTTAAAAAAACATTTTTTCTAGGGACAGAAAACTCTAGGTAGGGAGAGTGTCAGTTTCTTTCACTGTGCCAGTCTTTGTTTCTAGGGACAAAGAAGGAAAGTGAGGGGAATTCTCCTTGTGCTATAGTGTGCTTTAAAAAAACATTTTTTCTAGGGACAGAAAACTCTAGGTAGGGAGAGTGTCAGTTTCTTTCACTGTGCCAGTCCTTGTTTCTAGGGACAAAGAAGGAAAGTGAGGGGAATTCTCCTTGTGCTATAGTGTGCTTTAAAAAAACATTTTTTCTAGGGACAGAAAACTCTAGGTAGGGAGAGTGTCAGTTTCTTTCACTGTGCCAGTCCTTGTTTCTAGGGACAAAGAAGGAAAGTGAGGGGAATTCTCCTTGTGCTATAGTGTGCTTTAAAAAAACATTTTTTCTAGGGACAGAAAACTCTAGGTAGGGAGAGTGTCAGTTTCTTTCACTGTGCCAGTCCTTGTTTCTAGGGACAAAGAAGGAAAGTGAGGGGAATTCTCCTTGTGCTATAGTGTGCTTTAAAAAAACATTTTTTCTAGGGACAGAAAACTCTAGGTAGGGAGAGTGTCAGTTTCTTTCACTGTGCCAGTCCTTGTTTCTAGGGACAAAGAAGGAAAGTGAGGGGAATTCTCCTTGTGCTATAGTGTGCTTTAAAAAAACATTTTTTCTAGGGACAGAAAACTCTAGGTAGGGAGAGTGTCAGTTTCTTTCACTGTGCCAGTCCTTGTTTCTAGGGACAAAGAAGGAAAGTGAGGGGAATTCTCCTTGTGCTATAGTGTGCTAAAGCATTCCTCATCAACCATCTTTGAAATCCTTGTTTTTTGGACAGTCAGGGAAATTGTCGTTGTGCTATTCTGTGCAAAAGCAATAATCCTCAACCATATTTAGAAATCCTTAAGTAAAGGGACAGAGAAGGACACCTGAAGGTAGCCCTTATTGCTTTTTTCCCATCTCCCTGCAGGCCATCTATTAGAATGTCTGGAAGGCAAACAAGGAGAGGCAGACAGTCAGGAGGCAATAAAAGAGGGCAAGCAGGCTCTGTGTCTGGGGGCAACAGTGCTGGTCGTGGACGCGGTGCATTGTCATCAGCACATGGCCATGGGACACGCTTGTCCTTCTTTTCGGCAGCTGGACATGTTGAGCCACATCATGCCGAAGACTTGGTAGAGTGGATGACCAAGCCCTCCTCCTCCTCCTCATCCTCTCTCACCCAGGCTCAGGGTACTGGCAAAGCAGCTGCCAAAGCGTCCTCTTCCCTGGTATCAATGTCAGACTCATCATCAGTCACTCCTTCCCTAGACCCACCATGTCCTCCTCCTGAGGAGTCCCCGAACTGTTTGAGCACAGTGTTGGGTACATGCTCCAGGAGGATGCCCAGCGTTTCGAAGGGTCTGATGATGAAACCCAGCTACAGGAAGGCAGTAGCGTGAGAGCAGACAGAGGGGATGCTCAAGAAGGACACCAATCTGGCAGTCATGTTCCAGCAGCTGCAGCATACTGCCAGATTGGCTCCAGTGATGAGGAGGGAGGGGATGATGAGGTCACTGACTCCACGTGGGTGCCTAATAGGAGAGAGGAGGAGGAGGAGGATGAGGAGGAGGCACATCTCCAACGAGGCAGGATGCCCTTTGGTGGCCAGCGTAAGGGCAGTACACCGACGGAATCACACCGCAGAGCTCCGCCTGTGCAGGGCGCAGCCTCTGCCCGTCATTCAAAAAGTTCCTTGGTGTGGGCCTTTTTTGAGGCTAGTGCATCAGATCGCACAGCTGCTGTTTGCAACATATGTCTCAAGCGTATATCGCGTGGCCAAAACATCAGCCGCTTGGGTACCACATGCCTGACCAGACATATGTTGACCTGCCATGCAGCTCGTTGGCAAGCCTACCTCAAAGACCCACACCAAAGAACAAAGCGGACCTCTCCTTGCACCGCATCAGCTGGGATCTCCAACCCCACTATAACTTCAGTCCTCTCTGAAACATGCACTGAGAGGAATGAAGGTGTAGAATTAGGTGTGTCACAGCCAAGTACTTGCGGCCACTCTGCTAGCAGTACACCGACGTCCGATTCTAGCAGGCAAATTTCCCTGCCCCAGCTGCTGGACCGTCGAAAGAAGTTCACTCCCAGCCATCCACATGCCCAGCGGTTGAATGCTAGCTTGGCTAAATTGCTAGCGCTTCAACTGCTGCCTTTTCAGTTGGTAGACTCGGCCCCCTTCCGTGAGTTTGTGCAATGTGCGGTTCCTCAGTGGCAGGTTCCCAAACGCCACTTTTTCTCACGGAAGGCTATTCCGGCTCTCTACCGGCATGTGGAAGGCAATGTCTTGGCCTCGCTGGACAGGGCGGTCAGCGGTAAGGTGCATATTACCGCTGACTCATGGTCCAGCAGGCATGGACAGGGACGTTACCTTTCTTTCACGGCCCATTGGGTCACTCTTTTGGCAGCTGGGAAGGATGCAGGACAAGGTGCAGTAGTGTTGGAGGTTGTTCCACCGCCACGCCTCCAAAATGCTACTACTGGTTGTGACACACCTCTCTCCTCCACCCCCTCCTCTTCTTCTTCCTCCATGGCCTCTTCCTGTGGTTTGTCCTATGAACCAGCGGTGCTCCGTAGCCGTTCACGGGGCTACGCAAGTACGCAGGCAAAAAGATGCCATGCCGTGCTTGCGCTGGTGTGTTTGGGGTACAGAAGCCACACTGGGGCAGAGGTCCTGTCTGCTCTGCAGGGCCAGGCCGAGAGGTGGTTGACGCCACGCCAGCTTAAGCCAGGAATGGTGGTTTGCGACAATGGCACCAACCTCCTCTCCGCCCTCCGACAGGGACAACTGACCCATGTGCCCTGTGTGGCTCACGTCCTTAACCTGGTGGTGCAGCGGTTCTTGGGCAGGTACCCGGGCTTACAGGATGTCCTGAGGCAGGCCAGGAAAGTCTGTGTGCATTTCCGCAGATCTTATAATGCCAGTGCTCGCCTGGCTGAGCTGCAAAAGGAGTTGAACCTGCCCAAGAACCGCCTTATATGTGACATGCCCACCAGGTGGAACTCAACGTTGGCCATGCTGCAGCGGCTGCACACGCAGCAGAGGGCCATCAATGAGTACCTGTGCGACTACGGCACCAGGACAGGGTCAGGGGAGCTTGGTTTTTTTTCTCCACGCCAGTGGGGCATGATCAGGGATGCATGCACTGTCCTGGCACCATTTGAGGAGGCCACGAGGATGGTGAGCAGTGACAGTGCATGCTTCAGTGACACTGTACCTCTTGTCCACCTGTTGGAGCACACGCTGCGTGGAATAATGGACAGGGCACTTGAGGCAGAACAGAGGCAGGAAGAGGAGGACTTCCTTGCCTCTCAAGGCCCCCTTTACCCAGACAGTGTTCCTTCTGTCCCACCCATCGCACAGGAAGAGGAAGAGGAGGAGGAGGAGGAGGAGGAGGAGGATTGTGTCAGCATGGAGGTGGAGGCTGGCACTCAGCATCATCAGCAGCAGTCTTTTAGGGATGATTTACAGTCCCAAGAAACCAGTGGACTTGTACGTGGCTGGGAGGAGGTGGCTGCGGATCATGTCGTCCTTAGTGACCCAGAGGACTCCGGAGCGAATGCCTCAGCAAACCTACACTGCATGGCCTCCCTGATCCTGCAAAGTCTGCGGAAGGATCCTCGTATTCTTCGGATCAAGGAGAGGGACCATTACTGGCTGGCCACTCTCCTTGATCCACGGTACAAGGGTAAGGTTGCGGACCTTATGTTACCTTCGCAGAGGGAGCAGAGGATGAGACAACTCCGGGAGGCCTTGCAGAAAGGTCTGTGCAACGCGTTCCCAGAGACTGGGAGGTTACAAACTCCTGGTCCTGGACAACGAGTTGCTGAGGCTTCGGCCAGTCAAAGAAGGAGCGGTGGGGAAGGTGGCCGTCTGACCGATGCGTTCCGACAATTCTTTAGTCCGCAAGCCCCAAAGTATGATCGGTTCCAGCAACCATCGCCAGCGTCTGATAAACATGGTGCAGGAATATCTAGGGGCAAGGTCAGACTTGGACACCTTCCCCACCGAAAATCCTCTGGCTTACTGGGTCTTGAGGATGGATCACTGGCCAGAGCTTGCACAGTATGCAATTGAGCTACTGGCCTGTCCTGCATCCAGCGTTCTTTCGGAACGCACATTCAGTGCTGCTGGAGGATTTGTCACGGATCACAGGGTGCGCCTGTCCACCGACTCGGTTGATCGACTGACTTTCATCAAGATGAACCAGTCTTGGATCACCACCAGCTACCACACACCTGATGCTGATATAACAGACTAATTGATTTTAACATGTCACATCCCTTCAAGACTGATGCTGATGCTGAGTGCCTGTGCTGTTATGTTGACTGGCTATCCTCCTCCTCCGAGTCCTCAATGATACGATTGATGATGATAGCTTGGAAGATCATTTTTGTTTATGGGTGCCGCCACCAGTGGCTAAGGCCCAATTTTTCAGCCCCTGTTTTACAGGGGCGTGTAATTACAATTTTTTTAGCAATAATTTGCCATAGGGCTCATTGCTGTGCTCCAAGTACAGTATCTGTGAGGGGTTGGAGTGTTGTGGCACCAGTGCCTAAGGCCCAATTTTTCAGCCCCTGTTTAACAGGGGCGTGTCATTACAATTTTTGAAGCAATACTTTGCAACAGGGCTCATTGCTGTGCTCCAAGTACAGTATCTGTGAGGGGTTGTAGTGTTGTGCCACCAGTGCCTAAGGCCCAATTTTTCAGCCCCTGTTTAACAGGGGCGTGTCATTACAATTTTTGAAGCAATACTTTGCAACAGGGCTCATTGCTGTGCTCCAAGTACAGTATCTGTGAGGGGTTGTAGTGTTGTGCCACCAGTGCCTAAGGCCCAATTTTTCAGCCCCTGTTCAACAGGGGCATGCAATTACAATTCTTGATCTAATAATTCACAGCAGGGCCCATTGCTGCACCCACCAAGAGTAACTCTGAGGGCTTACAGTGTTGTGGCAACGCCACCACCACCACCACCACCACGAAAGGCCCAATTTTTCAGCCCCTGTTCAAAAGGGGCATGTAATTACAATTCTTGATCTAATAATTCACAGCAGGGCCCATTCCTGCACCCACCAAGAGTAACTCTGAGGGCTTACAGTGTTGTGGCAACACCACCACCACCACCACCACCACGAAAGGCCCAATTTTTCAGCCCCTGTTCAACAGGGGCATGCAATTACAATTCTTGATCTAATAATTCACAGCAGGGCCCATTGCTGCACCCACCAAGAGTAACTGTCAGGGCTTACAGTGTTGTGGCACCAGCACCACCATCAAAGGCCCAATTTTTACTACCACTGTTCAACAATTATATGTAATTAAAATTCCTGATATAATAGTTGACAGCAGGGCGTTCCAGCACCAACCAAGAGTAACTGTGAGTGCTTACAGTGTTGTGCCAACACCAACAACTAAGGGGCCTATTTCTGCAGAGTATATACGGCAGGTCCCTACTTTCAAACATCCAACTTACAAACGACTCCTACTTGCAAACGCAAGAAGACAACAGGAAGTGAGAGGAAATCTACCACTAGGAAGGAAAATTCTCTCCTGTAAGAATAAATATGGGAGAAAGGTGTCTCCTCTGTACTGATGCTTTATCAGCAATCCTTGTTTCAAGAAAAACACCACATTTCAAAAACAGTTGTCATTGGGACGGAAAGTGAGGTGAAATGTTCTGAACAGGGGCACAGACAGCAAAACAAATGTTACAGGGGTGATAACCCTTACCTAGGTTTTCCAAAAAGTTTAAAAATAGATTTTTGGGCTGGAGCTACACTTCAACAATGTACCTGTTCAAAATTACAAACAGATTCTACATAAGAACAAACCTACAGTCCCTGTCTTGTATGCACCGCCTGTATACGGCTGTTCAGAGTATATAGGGCCTTTTTTATTTTATGTGCGGGGTTCCCCTTAATATCCATACAAGACCCAAAGGGGCTGGTAATGGGCTGGGGTAGGGGGGGGGGGGGTCATGGGGTAGCTATGCCATTTTTCTTAAAGATTTTCATCCATATTACCGGGACCAGACATTACATTAAAGCCGCAAGCAGTTTTAAATGGCTTTTTTTTCCTTTAGAAGTGTCATTTTGTGCAGGGACAGTTCTAAACACGGGAAACACGTGGCACTTCACAGGCATACTTTAGACACCCCCCAGGTACGATATTTAAAGGAATATTTGACTTTTTTTTTTTCACTTTATGCATCATTAAAATGACTGCTCCCGAAAAACGACCGTTTTTAAAACTTCTTTTTGCATTGATACATGTCCCCTGGTGCAGAACCCGGGTTCCCAAACCCTTTTTAGGACAATAACATGCATAATAGTTGTTATAATTAGCACTTTAGAATTCGAACGTTCGCATCCATTGTATTTAATAGGGTTCTAATGTTCGTACGAACTTTCGGTCCGTTCGCGGGTTCTGGTGCGAACCGAACCCGGGGGTGTTCGGCTCATCACTAGTGAGTAGATAAGGACTTCTAACTTTTCTGACTTGGGTGCTTGTTCCAGGTCATTGACTTGTCATCATAAACAGGCAGACGACTAGCATTTTCAGAATCAGAGTGCAATGGCAGCCCCAATATACTTCTTTTGATGGGTTAATATAAAAAATCTGTTGACACCTGAGCATTTTCACAAGTGTTGTTTCACTGTAGAAAGCACCGACCCATGTCTGTTAGCGCGGGGGGGGGGGTGATCGCCCCTTGATGTCGTTGCTTCAGTATGATCAGTATAGCAATCCTGCAAGCCTGGGTGAACAGTGATAGCTATCCTACCAGGATGCCCCAGCTATCCCACCCTATTCTATAAAAGTATGAGAATCACTCCTAGTGCCACATCCGTAATAATTGAAGATGAAAAGAAAAATTGGACAAAAAAGACCCTTAAAGATCAGACTTTAAAGGAATTTTAGACTACATTCGTAATAGATAAAAATAATACATTTTATTGGTACAATACAACAACACATCTTGTGCAACAAGAGCAAAGAGCAAAACACTTTAAAAACATATATAGACATTTGTAAACAGCATAAGCATGATGATAAGAAAAAAAGAGGTTGTTACACCATGAAAGATAAGTAAGCCCCTGTGCGTCAACGCATTTTTCTGATTTGCTTTATCAGGACACATACAGGGGTATTCTGGAAAGAAACAGGTCTCACTATCTTATCAAAATCTGAACATGCATACACAGAAAAAAGAGCTCTCTGGTCAAGCATCAAGACCATCCAATAAGCCGTAGTAGTATAATTCAAAAGAGTATTAAAGGAAACAGGCAGGATTAGTATCTGCATCTTTCAGTGTATATCTTACAATAATGTCCAAATGAAAAGGAGATGTGGACATAATAATATTACTCAATGCAAACAACCATATAAGGTGTCATTAGCAGAATTACAGCAATCCATCCTCGCTTGAGGAGCCAAAGGATATATATATGGTCAGGACTAGGGATGAGCTTCGAGTTCGAGTCGAACTCATGTTCGACTCGAACATTGCCTGTTCGCCCGTTCGCCGAACAGCGAACAAATTGGGGTGTTCGCGGCAAATTCGAAAAATCTATGGGAGAAATCTAAAGTGCTAATTATAAAGGCTTATATGCAAGTTATTGTCCTAAAAAGTGTTTGGGGACCCGGGTCCTGCCCCAGGGGACATGTATCAATGCAAAAAGAAGTTTTAAAAACTGCCGTTTTTTCGGTAGCAGTGATTTTAATAATGCTTAAAATGAAAAAATAAAAGTGAAATATTCCTTTAAATTTCGTACCTGGGGGGTGTGTATAATATGCATGTAAAGTGGCGCATGTTTCCCGTGCTTAGAACTGTCCCTGCAAAAAATGTCATTTTTGAAAGAAAAAAATGCATTTAAAACTCATTCGCGGCTATTAATGAATTGTCGGCTCCCGGGAATACATACAAAAGTCATTGATAAAAAAAAAAAAAAAAAGCGTGGGGTTCCCCAGAATTCAATTACCAGGCCCTTCAGGTCTGGAATGGATATTAAGGGGAACCCCGCCGCAAATTTAAAAAAAAATTGACGTGGGGTTTCCCCAAATATCCATTCCAGGCCCTTCAGATCTGGCACGGATTTTAAGGGGAACTCCACCCCAAATTTAAAAAAAAAATGGCGTGGAGTCCCCCTAAAAATCCATACCAGACCCCTTATCCGAGCACGCAACCTGGCCGGCCGCAGGGGAAAAGGGGGGGACGAGAGAGCGGCCCCCCCTCCCTCCTGAACCGTACCAGGCCACATGCCCTCAACATGGGGAGGATGTCCCCATGTTGATGGGGACAAGGGCCTCATCCCCACAACCCTTGCCCGGTGGTTGTGGGGGTCTGCGGGCGGGGGGCTTATCGGAATCTGGAAGACCCCTTTAACAAAGGGGACCCCGAGATCCCGCCCCACCCTTTGTGAATTGGTAAGGGGTACATTGTACCCCTACCATTTCATGAAGATAGCGTAAAAAAATGTTTAAAAAAACACACAAACACCTTGAAAAAGTCCTTTATTAAAAAAAACAAAAAAAAAAACATTCCAGCGGTGAAATCCAGTGTCCCGCGGCGATCCCGATGTCCAGCGCTGTCCTTCATTGGTTGTGCCTGAGCGGACCTGATGGGGAACTCCCTCTCAGTATTTTAAATGTATAGACCCGCCCCTTCTAAAGTTCCCCATCAGGTCCGCTCAGCGGACCAGATGCGGAACATGAGAAGGGGCGGGTCTAGACATGTATTACCAAAGTGAGAGCAGTTCCCCATCAGGTCCGCCTCCTCGGTATGTCGGACCCGCCTACGTCATTGGCTTGAGCGGGGAACTTCCTTCACTGTGTAATTTAAATTTACATAGTGAAGGAAGTTCCCCGCTCAAGCCAATGACGTAGGCGGGTCCGACATACCGAGGGGGCGGACCTGATGGGGAACTGCTCTCACTTTGGTAATACATGTCTAGACCCGCCCCTTCTCATGTTCCGCATCTGGTCCGCTGAGCGGACCTGATGGGGAACTTCAGAAGGGGCGGGTCTATAAATTTAAAATACTGAGAGGGAGTTCCCCATCAGGTCCGCTCAGGCACAACCAATAAGGACAGCGCTGGACATCGGGATCGCCGCGGGACACTGGATTTCACCGCTGGAATGTTTTTTTTTTTTTTTTTAAATAAAGGACTTTTTCAAGGTGTTTGTGTGTTTTTTTAAACATTTTTTTACGCTTTCTTCGTGAAATGGTAGGGGTACAATGTACCCCTTACCAATTCACATGGGGGGGCGGGATCTGGGGGTCCCATTTGTTAAAGGGGTCTTCCAGATTCCGATAAGCCCCCCGCCCGCAGACCCCCACAACCACCGGGCAAGGGTTGTGGGGATGAGGCCCTTGTCCCCATCAACATGGGGACATCCTCCCCATGTTGAGGGCATGTGGCTTGGTACGGTTCAGGAGGGAGGGGGGGCCGCTCTCTCGTCCCCCCCTTTTCCCCTGCGGCTGGCCAGGTTGCGTGCTCGGATAAGGGGTCTGGTATGGATTTTTAGGGGGACTCCACGCCATTTTTTTTTTAAATTTGGGGTGGAGTTCCCCTTAAAATCCATGCCAGATCTGAAGGGCCTGGAATGGATATTTGGGGGAACCCCACGTCAATTTTTTTTTTAATTTGCGGCGGGGTTCCCCTTAATATCCATTCCAGACCTGAAGGGCCTGGTAATTGAATTCTGGGGAACCCCCACGCTTTTTTTTTTTTTTTTTATCAATGACTTTTGTATGTATTGCCGGGAGCCGACAATTCATTAATAGCCGCGAGTCAGTTTTAAATGCATTTTTTTCTTTCAAAAATGACATTTTTTGCAGGGACAGTTCTAAGCACGGGAAACATGCGCCACTTTACATGCATATCATACACACCCCCCAGGTACGAAATTTAAAGGAATATTTCACTTTTATTTTTTCATTTTAAGCATTATTAAAATCACTGCTCCCGAAAAAACGGCCGTTTTTAAAACTTCTTTTTGCATTGATACATGTCCCCTGGGGCTGGACCCGGGTCCCCAAACACTTTTTAGGACAATAACTTGCATATTAGCCTTTATAATTAACACTTTAGATTTCGAACGTTCGAGTCCATTGTATTTAATAGGGTTCTAAAGTTTACACGAACATTTTGTCTGTTCGCAGGTTCTGGTGCGAACCGAACAGGGGGGTGTTCGGCTCATCCCTGGTCAGGACAACAGCTGCCCAAAGAGGCCTGTACGTATGCCTGCAGCAGAATACCAGGGAGACTACCAGGGAGAAATGGTCTTGATGCTTGACCAGAGAGCTCTTTTTTCTGTGTATGCATGTTCAGATGTTGATAAGATAGTGAGACCTGTTCCTTTCCAGAATACCCCTGTATGTGTCCCGACGAAGCAAATCAGTGAAACGCGTTGACGCTCACTTATCTTTAATGGTGTAACAACCTCTTTTTTTTTCTTAGCATCATGCTTAGGCTGTTTACAATTGTCTACATATGTTTTTTAAGTGTTTGCTCTTTGCATTTGTTGCACAATATGTGTTGTTGTATTGTACCAATACAATTTATTCTTTTTATCTATTACGAATGTAGTCTAAAATTCCTTTAAATTGGTTGTAAACCCAATAAAAAAAACAAAGGCATAATGAGCTAGTATGCATAGCATACTAGCTCATTATGAATTACTTACCTCACATCGAAGCCCCCGCAGCGGTCCTCGTCCCCCCCTCCGGCCGGCGACATCTCTTCCGGGGGTTACTTCCAGGTATCGCGGCTCTGGCACTGTGATTGGCCGGAGCCGCGATGACGTCACTCCCACGCATGCGCGTAGGAGCCGCCGGTAACGGCACACTGACTGAAGCAACGGAACATACGTGCCATTGCTTCAGCTTGCTCTAGTGTGCATGTGCCGATGACATCGGCACATGCAGGGGACAGAGGATATATCCTAAACCGTGCAGGTTTAGGAGACATCCTGAGTAGCTACAGGAAAGCCTAATTATAGGCTTATCTGTAGCATAAAGTGGTTGTAAAGGGGTTACAACCACTTTAAAGTCCGATCTTTAGGGGTCTTTTTGTCCCTTTTTTCTTTTCACCCACCCTATTTTAGAAACCTATAATGCGATTACAACTTTGCTATGACTTACCTGGTCTCACTCCAGCCAACACAGGGAGGGGATGATGGGTGAATGCCATGCGAGAAGAACTGGTCTGGCAATACTCTAGCTTGCCTGACTTCTTAAGAGACCCGGGTCCTTGAAAGGAAGAGAAATATACATCAGTGATGTGATGAGAGCCGAGTATGTCAGATGGGGCAATCCTCGCAAAACCCCCAGAATATACACAATTCTTTTACACCCACAAGGGCTGGCTATTACAAAGGAAGGATCTGTCAAGGGCACTCATCAAAAGTGCCAACTAGGCCTGCCCTTTCCTCCATTCACAAAAGCCATACTATCACTTACCGCTATGAAAAGCACTCTGTAAATGGAGGAGGCTGACATTTCATTCATCTGCCAATCCTCCATTTATAGAGTGCTTTTCACTGCGGGAAGCAAAACTACAGCTTCTATGAATAGAGGAGATGGGCCTTTCATGCATCCACCTCCATTCATTCCTTTTAACGCCGGGAAGCAATAGTATAGCTATTATGAATGGAGCAAGGACGTGGAAAGAATGCCCGTGACAGGTCCAGCCGCTCTTATTAGCCCCCCCGCAGTACTGTATGATTCGGGGGTATGCAGGGGCAGGGGGCAGCAGAGGACTGAAGATTTTAACCAACATGGCAGCCACCAGAACAAGGGACCTATTTTATTTGCTGCTAGACATGTGCATGACGAAACATTTTTGTTTCTTTTAGTCTAGTTTAGTTTTGTTAATCTAGTTATTTAGTTTAGTTAAATTTGGTTGATTAGTTTGAATTCGTATTCGGGATTCATATTCGGATTTTGTATTCGGAAACGGTCGAATCAATACATTTTATATCGAAAACTTTTTTTTCAATTTGACAATGGCAAAGTGAACACACAAAAGAAAAATTTTCATCAAATGATTAAAATGACTCTTTAACCTGTTGCCGTTATACGACGGCAGGTGGTACGGCTGCGCAAACCGCCATAGGTGTACGTCGGCCGCTTTAAGAGCTGTGGGAGGCGTGCCGGGGGCGCGTGGCCAGAGGCCGCGATGTCTGCTGTCCACCCGCGATCGCTCTACAGAGAGCCAGAATGGGGATCTGTCAATGTAAACAGACAGATCCCCATTCTGATAGGGGGTAGAGAGAGATCTGCTGTTCCTAGTTATCAGGAACAGCGATCTCTCTCCTCTTCCAGTCAGTCCCATCCCCCTACAGTTAGAAACACCTCCCAAGGAACACATTTAATCCCTTGATCGCCCCCTAGTGTTAACCCCTTCCCTGTCAGTGACATTTATACAGTAATCAGTGCATTTTTATAGCACTGATCGCTGTATAAATGTCAATGGTACCAAAAAATTTCAAAAGTGTCCGATCTGTCCGCTACAATGTCGAAGTCCCATTAAAAATCGCTGATCAGTGCCATTAATAGTAAAAAAAATAATAATAATAAAATGCCATAAATATATCCCCTATTTTGTAGACACTATAGCTTTTGCGTAAACCAATAAATCAATATACGCTTATTGCAATTTTTTTTTTACCAAAAATATGTAGAAGAATACATATTGGCCTAAACTGATGAATAAATTCTTTTTTTTTTCATAAATTTTTTGGATAATTATTATAGCAAAAAGTAAAAAAAATATATATATTTTTTTTTAATTGTCAGTATTTTTTTGTTTGTAGCGCAAAAAATTAAAGCCGCAGAGGTGATCAAATACCACCAAAAGAAAGCTCTATTTGTGGGGGAAAAAAGGACATACATTTTGTTTGTGTACAGCGTCGCATGACCGTGCAATTGTCAGTTAACGCAGTAACAAAGACGCAGTGCCGTATCGCAAAAAATGGCCAGGTCAGGAAGTGGGTAAATCCTTTCCAGGGCTGAAGTAGTTAAATCACCTTTGGTTTAACTAAAACAGAATTATTTCTAAATGGTAATAACACACACAGTCTTTGATTTCAGAAACATGTTTACAGTTTAAATTTGACTGGAATTCGATGTAAAATTCGATTAGAATTTTAATTTAAATTTCGGAAATTAGGACGAATTTCAGACAAATTTTGTTTCGTTATCCGGAGCATTCGGTACAGTTTGTTAATACTGGAATTCGACTATTCGGATATATCCGAATCTCCGAAAAATGTAAAATTTGTCCAATTATTTATTCGGAACGAACCGCACATGTCTATTCGCTGTCCAGCGTTGGATGAGAACACTCCTGAGCATGAGCAGAAGTGGGTAATGCCTGTACACAGGGACCATGCCGGTGATGTAAGCTGAGCCAGGCATGCGCAGCTTAGTTTACATGCTGGAGAAGACAATGAGCAAGCGGGAAGGTGTATTTTGTGTGCACAATCAGGTTCATTTCTGCATAGAAACCAATCAGCTTCCAGGTTTTTTTGCCAAAGCTTAATTGAACAAGCTGAGGTTAGAAGCTGATTGGCTACCATGCACAGCTGCACCAAATTCTGAGTGCACCAGTTTTAGTAAATCTACCCCATTGCATGCATCTACATAGATAAGTATACATTGATGTGCATAGATAAATAGATAGAGATGTGAAACATTGGGTCTTTGCAGAGAAGATAGACAATTCAGGTGAAGAAATGATTGATGAGGTACAAGATTCTCTGCTTTCATAGAAATGTCCTGAGCAAAATAAAAATCAGCAGCAACAAATTTCTTACCCGTGTCCACATCATTCGGCCAAACGCTGGACTGGCTGCCCCCAGCTGCAGGTGACCGGCCTGTACCCGGGTAGAAGACATCATCCACTGGGCTCTCTAACTCACTGTCATCCAAAGACTTTGGGCGCTTTGTCGAGCTGAGTGACAGACGTAAACAGAGAGGCATCAGCATGTGCCATCATTTACACACACAATATAACTATATATAAATATAAAATATTGGATACAGAATGGTCATTGAAAAAAAAAAGCATACAACCGTTGATGCAAGTGAGCAATCTGAGGGTTCGGCTCAGGTACTAACAGGGCCATGGAGCACTCATGGAGGCACAGTGAAGGGATGGCCAAAGTGTCCATACTGGGTACTTACTCCTAAGTGAATGTTCAGCCCTGTGTACCTTATGTTCCACCCCTGGACCTCACAGCGACATTGGTTGTTACGGTGCACATGGCCGTCTGCGTCCTAGAAACTAATGCCGCTGTGTGGGCCTGCCGCCTGTGTCCTAGCAACCAATGATACTGTGTGGACTAGCCATGGGCATCCTAGCAACCAATGATGTTGTGCTGCCTGGGCCACCAGCGTCCCACCAACCCATGAAGCTGTGTGGGCCGACCGCCTGCGTCTTAGCAACCAGTGATGCTGTGAGGCCCAGACTGCTAGTGACCAACATGCAATCATAAGAGGAAAAAAATGGGTGCTTAAGGCAGGACCTGGCCCCAGCAGGCATATGTCTATATAGCCAAATGCCTGGGCCTAGTCAGGTAACAATTTTTTAAAAAGGCCATTTTCAAAAGTATTTTTGGCTATTATTTACAGGCTTTTGTTATTAACCTAAACATTTTATTTATTTTAATGCACCTGATGTAAATATATATTTAATATTGAATAGTTTTAGTGCAGAACATACATACATACATATTTAGTCACATTGGCCCTGTTTCTAAGTGCAAACCAACACAGTCCTGAAAACCCGGGCTGCCTGCTTTATCTTCAAATATCCTATAACAAGGAATGGGGGGCTTTGGCTAGTAGCATACTGTAGGTTTAAAAATAAATCTGAGAATAGATGAAATGTAATTATTAGGAGCTATAAAGCTCAATGGAATATATATAAATGACACCCACACATATCGGGCCCAAGGAACTATCAGCACTGTGATATTAAAATAGAACAGATTGTGATATTTTTATTACATGACATAGAAACAATGATTCACAGTGCATCTTCCTGTTGATTGTGACATTTCTGTCAGAAATAGGAAATTATCTACAAAATTTTGTAGAAATGTCGCTAGTTGTGGGACATATAATTGAAAAGATTGTTTATATTTTCATGTGCATAGTATAAGGGCATTAGTGCGCCAAGCAAAAGGTGGTGCAGGACTCCATGATAACTATGGTCACTGTAAAATTAAAAAATAATTTGTCACAAGTTGTGCCTTTTTTTGACAATTTGGTGTACATTTTCTCACTCCGTTCACCAACAGTTTATCAGGGTCATTGTGTATATACTTTATATGTCTGTGCCTTGAAGGAGAGGATTACATGGTGGGTCCAGGTCTGCCTGGTGATTACAGAAAGATCCTGAGCTCCATGTCCTGGGATTGGTGGACAGGTCTGTGCAGGTTCCCCTCAGCCAATCTCAGAAAAGCTTTAGCAAGGAGGAAAAACCTGAGGTAACAGTGGTTGGCCATGAGGTGATCTCAGCGACACTGCCTCCTCAGTTCTCTTTACATGAATGCTGCTTAGAGACTAAGGCCGGCCATACATGGCTCTAATTCCAAAGGAATTTTCTTTTGAAAATCTTTTCTAAGAATTTTCGTTTGAATCTCGCACCATTAACGGCCAATTTTCGGGCATGTTGGAAACTTTTTGAAATATAAAGATTTTGTAATCAATGATGGGAGAATCGTGTGAAAAATTGATTTGAAAAAGAAATGCGCATGAGCACAAGAAAAAAAACGCTAGTGTGGCGTTTAAGACTCAAGAGGTTAAAGCAGATGGTGAGGAGGGGACACAACACCGCCTGTCAAATGTTCTCTGAAGGTTGATCCAAACATGGATCCCTCTTCAAAGACCAAAGCAAGTGTGAATGAGCCCTAATGCTGGAAACGAGCGTCCATCAGTTTTCACATCCTAGCAACATGGCAGGACATAGTGGTTGTTAGTCTGGCTTTCGGGGAGGCCCAAATAGCCTACAGGTATGAAAATATCATGAATGGACATTTTACAAAGTTGCTCCCTCCCTGCATAGGCTATTTTCTGGGAAAGGATAACTGAGCCTTTAAATAATGAAGATGCCCCCCCATTGTGGTTGGCCCACCTGGGTTCCAGGATTAGTACAATGACCCCAGGAAAGATGGTGATTGCTAAGTGACAGGATAATGCAGCCCGAGATGTTCACCCCACCCTTAGTGATCTCAGAGCCTGTGAGGGACATGAATGGATGGAGTTGACCTGAGTGGGATGCTCCGACAAGCAGCTGTCGACTGATTTCATTTGGTCTTGTGAGTGTCCCCTTGAAGTGCCCCGGGAAGGTATTTGTTCACTGTTGGTCCTCACATATATATATATATATATATATATATATATAGTCATGGTCAAAAATCTTTGCACCCCTGCATTTCTGTCAGATAATGCACCACTTCCGCCAGAAAATTGTTGCAATTACTAAGGTTTAGAAATACTAATGTTTATTTATTTTGTTTGTCTTGGTAGGACACAAAAAGTGGAGAAACAAAAAGCCAAATCTGACACATTCCATGCAAAACTCCAAAAATGGACTGGACCAAATAATTTACACCTTCTCAAAATTGAAATGCTCCTGTAATGTAGAAAAGATTATCAAAGAGTTTGCCAAAACTTACCTGTGGAAGCCAAAATCCTTTTGGGAGTATGTGCTGTGGACAGACGAAACAAAATTACAGCTTTTTGGTAAAGCCCATCATTTTACTGTTTTCAGAAAAATAAATTAGGCCTTTAATAAAAAGAATACAGTCCCTACAGTCACACATGGTGGAGATTTCACTGATGTTTTGGGGTTGCTTTGCTGCTTTTGGCACTGGATGTCTTGACCGTGTGCATGGCATTATGAAATCTAAAGACTACCAAAGAATTCTGGGGTGCAATGTAGGGCCAAGTGTCAGAAAGTTGGGTCTCCGTCAGAGGTCATGGGTCTTACAGCAGGACAATGACCCAAAGCACATGTCAAAAAGCACCTAGAAGTGGTTGAAGACAAAGCGCTGGAGAGTACTGAACTGGCCAGCAATGAGTCCAGATCTAAATCCCATAGAGAACCTGTGGAGAGATCTCAAAACAGCAGTTGGGAAAAGGAACCTATCCAAACTGAGAGGCCTGGAGCAGTTGGCGGAAGAAGAGTGGTCCAAAATTCCAGTAAAGAGGTCTAAGAAATGTTTTGACGGTTACATGGAGCGATTGATTTCAGTTCTTTTTTTTTTAAGGGGTGTGCTACCAAATATTAAATTGAGGGTGCCAATAGTTTTGTCTAGTCCATTTTTGGAGTTCTGCGTGTAATGTGTCGGATTTGGCTTTTTGTTTCTCCACTTTTTTGTGTCATACCAATATAAACAAAAGAAATAAACATGAGAAGGCCTAAACATTTGAAATTGCAACAATTTTCTGGGCGAAGTGGTGCATTATCTGACAGAAGTGCAGGAATGCCAATATTTTTGGCCATGACTGTATATATCTCCCTTACTGCCCACTGTTGTTTTGGCATTTTATAGTCAACTGACAGGAGTGGGAGATAATATTCACTATGCAGAAATCTTAGCTTTATGGTAAAGGCTGTCCATACATTATACAATTTTCTTATTCAATTTCCTTTAGATTTACCTTCAACTATGTAGTGCAAGGGCCTGCCTGATTGCAAACAAATTGAAAGTGATTAGCTTTGACCTCATATTATATGGTTTTGGCAAATCTAAAGGAAAATTGAACAAGAAAATTGTATAATGTATGGCCAGCCTTAGGTTATAGGAAACTCCAGCCAAAACTTTTTTTATGTCTTGGATAGCTTAGGTAAAAGATAAAACTGGGGATGAGCTCCCGATTTGCTCCAAACCCGCGTTCGGACCATATTTTATTTGTTCAGCAGGTCAGTGAACCTCCGCAGCAGCCGGAAGTGAAACATTTAGCAACAGAATTACTACCGCTGCTAAATAAGACAGGTTCCTCCCTGCCCTGCCCATTTAAAGAGCATCCGGAAGCCCCCTTGTTTTAAAAGGGGGCATACAGATTCAGATAAGCCCCCCCTACCCAGAGACCCCCACGACCAACAGGCCAGGGTTGGGGGGGAGGAGGCTCTTGTCTTCATCACCATGAGACTATCCAGGTCCCCTCCCCATGTTGAGCAAGGAAAATGTCACCAGCACAAGAAGGAACTCCATTAAAAGGGTCCAACGCTTAATTGAAAGATCACAGCAGAAGATAACGGCTTTTTGGAGCTAGGCAGAACCCCTTCATCAGGCACGTGACAATTTCAGAATGACAAACCATCCACCAATTAAACTGGAACATTACATGGAGGTGTCCTGTATGGCTTTCTTTGAAATGTCACTATCTTCTGCTGTGATGTTATCATTCAGTTAAGCATTGGACCCTTTTTAATAAAGTTAATAGGTGTGCTGGTGACATAGTTCTTCCTTGCAACAGCCGGTGGACACTACAGCACCCACTTACTCTTCAACCATTCCCAGAAACGTGTGCATTGGGAATAGTACTTTGGACTCCCCATGTTGAGGGCACGTGGCCTGGTATGATTCGGGTTGGGAGGTCTTTTCCTGGCCAGCAAGGCTGCATACTGGAATAAGGGTCTCGTGTGGATTTGGGGGGGGGGGGGGGCGGGCTAGACTTTTTATTTTTTTGTGTAGGGTTAGGGAGAACGCCACACAATTTTTGTTTTATTTTATGTAGTGTCCTCCATTAAAATCTATATCAGACCCTCATCTAGGATAAGGGCCTAGTATAGATGAAGGGAATCCCTTGACACTTTGGGGGAGATTTACTAAAATGGGTGCACACAGAATCTGGTGCAGCTGTGCGTAGTAACCAATCAGCTCATACCTTCAGCTTGTTCAGTTAAGCTTTGACAATAAAACCTGGAAGCTGATTGGTTTCAATTCAGAGTTACACCAGATTTTGCACTCTCCAGTTTTTGATTTCAGAAACATGTTTACAGTTCGAATTCGACTGGAATTCGATGTAAAATTTGATTTGAATTCTGATGCACCAGATTCTTTGTAAACAAACAGAATGAAGCAGCTGGGAGCTGTCATTTACAAGCATTTTAAATGGCATTATTTTTCCTTTGTAAATGTCAGTTCTGCTGCAGTAGGTTATATAGATCATACAGATGCATCTCTTACACAAGCAGGTTATGGGCACCCCCTGGCATAACCTGACAGCATCTGCCACAAGGAGCCTGGCTGGTCCGACCCAAACAGGAAGTTTTCTTTAAAAGGTAGACGTGGTCCCTGCTCTCTCCTTACTCGTCCATTGCCTCTCCTTATCGCTGGCACTGTCCCTGTCAGATGGGAAACCTGTCCCTAACTTGTCCACTTACATAAAGAGTGCCAAACCCTGGGGTCAGAGTTTTAAATAAACTCTGCTTGACCTAAGATGGCCACCAGAGTCACATGCATCCAATCGGTAACACTGCCCGGGTGACCAAGGAAATCATAGAGAAACACATCTTCTCATAACTTCCTCTCCTATCTGCCTTGCCGCTGTGGTCGAGCGCCACCTGCAGTGGAGATTATAGACTGCACCTGCCTACAGGTGAACCATCACTCCTGCATTCATACAGGCAGATTGCATAGGCTCAGCACATTAACCCCTTGTCCAAAGTTAGGAACCCTAAGGCGTCTTACTAGCAATGTCACCCGAGGAAACCATCTAACAACATTATGTTGAGGGTACATTTTTCCCCATAGTAATTAAATCTTTAGTGTAACAAATAGTTCACTGGTTTCTCTTACCTGCTGGATGGAGGAGACGTTAAGGACCGCCGACCAAGTGTCACCTGGTTTATATTGTAATAGCTTGGGCTCTCCAGATCTGCCAATGAGAAGTTAGGGCCAGATGCTGTTGCAACAGGTGCTAAAAAACAAACAAACAAAAAAACAGGTATTAAATAAGACTTTGGCATGTTCATTGTGGACAGTAAGGGGCTATTTTTGACATGGAAAAATTCAAAGTTGAATGCCCTATAACAATACAGTACTAGCTAAACCTAGCTAAAACTATATATTAATATTAAAGTGGTTGTAAACCTCAGACATGAAAAATTAACAAAGCATATCCCTTTATTGTGTGTACTTGTCTTAATTAAGAACACTAAGGGGGTTATTTACGAAAGGCAAATCCACTTTTCACTACAAGTGCAAAGTGCACTTGAAATTGCACTGAAAGTGCACTTGGAAGTGCAGTCGCTGTAAACCTGAGGGGTAGATCTGAAATGAGGGGAAGCTCTGCTGAGTTTATCATCCAATCATGTGCAAGCTAAAATGTTGTTTTTTATTTTCCTTGCATGTCCCACTCGGATCTACAGCGACTGCACTTCCAAGTGCACTTTTAGGGCACTTTGCACTTGTAGTTTGCACTTGTAGTGCAAAGTGGATTTGCCTTTCATAAATACTGTATTTATCGGCGTATAACACGCACTTTTTTCCCCTTAAAATCAGGGGAAAATCGTGGGTGCGTGTTATACGCCGATACCCACTGATCCCGGCGATCTCCGCTGACTGAGCGGAGCGCAGCGATCGCCGCCGAGATACACATAGCCGAGTGTACTCGGCTATACTCGGCTTTTCTCGGCTCTGCTCACAGTCATGCCCAGTCCCGCCATTGGACCTGTGTTATGTCCATCATAGGGCGGGACTCGGCGTGACTGTGAGCGGAGCCGAGAAAAGCCGAGTATAGCCGAGTACACTCGGCTATGTGTATCTCGGCGGCGGCTCCGCCCAGTCCCTGCGTCTCTGCGTCCCTGCGTTCTCGGCGGCGTTCGCCCCGCTCCGCCTAGTCTCTGCGGCGATCTCGGCGGCGCCAATTTTGAAAACTGGGGCAAGGCTGCACTTAGCAAAGGCTGCACTGGACACTGGGCAAAGCTACACTGGGCAAAGGCTGCACTGGACAAAGCTGCACTGGACACTGGGCAAAGGCTGCACTGGGCAATGGGCAAAGGCTGCACTGGACACTGGGCAAAGGCTGCACTGGACAAAGCTGCAGTGGACACTGAGCAAAGCTGCACTGGGCAAAGGCTGCACTGGACACTGGGGAAAGGCTGCAATGGACACTGGGCAAAGGCTGCACTGGACACTGGGGCAAGGCTGCAATGGACACTGCTGACAAGGCTGCAACGGACACTGGTAAGGCTGCATTTAAATGTAAGTTTTTTTTTTCCTTAAACTTCCCTCCTAAAAGTTTTTTTCCCTAAAATTCCCTCCTAAACTTGGGGTGCGTGTTATACGCCGGTGCGTGTTATACGCCGATAAATACGGTAACCCCCACAGTATCATTTCTGTCTGCTGCTTGGTTCCTCTGCTATCAGCATGAATCACTTCTGACACAATTTCCTGACACCAAGAGAAATAAGGTAACAGGGGAGGGACCTCCAGCTCATTGACAGCCTCAGCTCTGTTCCTGTGGGCTGTGGGGAGGGGGGGTGTGTCAATTCCCTCCAATCAGCTTTTAGAGCTCTCCTCACTGTGCTCTGCAGAGTTTAATTTCAGCTCTCTGCACCCTTTTTTCTGAATGCTCAGACACGCTTTATAAATTCTGGACTTTGAACGGCCGCAGAGATGAGAAGACTGCAGATACAGTAGACAGGTACAACTTATGTAGGAGGATTTGTTTCATCTCTATGTATCTCATGAGGATAGCCCCTTTGCTGGATATATATAAGGGTGGAACTCCAGACAGAAAACCTCTGATATGCCTAGTACACACGACCGGTTTTTCAGACGGATATAAATTGATGATTGACAGACATATTGGAGATGCCATTGCTAAGATTAAATATAGGGGCGCAGGAAAATCATGAAAGCCTGGCAATTTTAATGAGTATTTGCAAGGCTGAAAGATGACATACAAGCCCCACAACGTTTAGTCTTTCCAGTCGCAGTGGACTATTACTTTCCCATGCCTCCCATACAGTGGCCATAGTCAGTTGAGGCAATCCATCTTAGCATCTTCAAGCACCTCCATCTTTTGTTTGGCCCCAAATAAAAATGGTCACATTGTGCAACCATTATTTTAGTCTCAGGAGACAAGTAGGGGAGGATTGCTGTAAAAATCTCTGACCTCAGGTTATTGCAATGAACACAATAGTATTTGGGCAAGGTTTTCTAACCAGATGAGTGTTGCAGTGTCTAAAGGCAGGGCCACTGATAAGGCAGTACAGCCTGCCCTCATTTACTGGGTCAAGACCCCATTAGTTCAAAAGGGGTGCCCAGGAACCTGCTGAGCAGGAGGTCTGGCTGTACTGTCTTATTGCAGACACCAATCCTCTTCTGCCTCCCTTTGCAGCGCTGCCAGCTTCACCTCTTCTTTCTCCCTCCGGCTGCACTACAGGGGGATTGGTTCTAGCACATGCGCCCCTTTCATCTGCTGTCCGGATCCCCTTGTGTGCCCCTTTCCCCCCGCAGTGCTGCCGGCTACCCTCCTCTCCCACTGGCAGCTGCAGGGGGATGTTTTAGGATGGAGAGTGGTGGAAGTGGCAGGGACAAATGTCATTTACTGGCCCCTTCCATTCCTGAATAAACACAGTGAGTGGCCGTGCCAATCACTCCTGTGTCCATGTGTCATGGAAGCATAGGAAACTGTGTTTGCTATGCTTCCATTTGGGAATGAGCAGGAGCGCTTCCTATTCATTCATCTGTGCAGCTGAGACTACAGAGAAAAGGACTGATAAATCTATGTCCTCAGTCACTTTTGGCCGAAGGGAAAGGGGGCCCTGTCAGGTAGGCTGTTTGGGGCCCAGTGATTTCTAAATGCAGCCCTGTCTAAGGCTGGGTTCACATATATGCAAATTGGATATGGGTTTTCTCGCATTCCAATTCACATTACAGACGAGTGTGACTGGCTCTCAAGGGAGTCGATTCACACAGGTCCGGGGCGACCACGGTCCGTATTGCAGAAGGGATTGTATGTGTTTGGGTCTGGTTCAGGTGCGAATTCAGGCAAAAATTCGGACCTGAATCGCACCTGAACCGGTGAACAGACGCTCACCAGACCCCAGGCACGAACCCGCGACCACACGTATGTGAACCCAGCCTTAGGGTTCCCCATATACATTAGATCAGCCATTCTCAACCAGGGTTCTGTGGAACCCTAGGGTTCCTTTAGGGGTTGCTAGGGGTTCTTTGAGCTGAATAATTGACCTCTTTACTATTGACCATCTATCTTATGGTGCCTGCATAGTTCTGGGGCTAACACCACTTGGTGGAGCCATTTGCAGGACACCAATGAACTTTTTAGCTTTCTTCCAACTGGCCCCCAATTATTTGGATTTATCAGGGTTCCCTGAGACTTCTTAAAATTATTTCAAGGGTCCCTCTACAGTAAAAAGTTTGAGAAAGGCTGTATTAGATTTTTTACTAAAATCAGCTGTTTTTGGCTCAACTAATGTCGATGAGCACCTTAGTTAATGAATAATCCCCACACAAAATCGAATTACTTTAGGTCCTTTCCTCTTCTTCATACCTATTCTAAATACTCACTCTGTGACACACGGACGAGCTCTGTGACATTCCACACACCAGAGGTGACAAAGCAGTCCTGGAAAGTGAGATGTCCTGGGCAAAAAGAAAACAGACAGAATTAATGTCATTTTACACCAGTTTCACTTATTCTGGACTTCAGAGAGATCATTTATCATACAGAATACCTTGTTAGTAATAATAATATTAATTACGTATTATTTTAATTATAGCACCAAAAACTTTGAGATCCCAAAACCTCTGACCTTCCAATGGTCTATTTATAAAGCAGTGAATGTGAATTTTAGGCCTGGTTCACACTGGGGCGACAAACGCTCCGACATTGGGAGCTCATGTCGCATGACGTGTGAAAATCAATGTTTCCCTATGGGAGCCGTCTTAGCTGGTCTGACACATGTCGGTCCGACTTTGAGAATGCTCCCTGTACTACTTTGGTCCGACTTTGATCCGACTTCAGCCCATTGACTATCATTGAAGTCGGATCAAAGTCGGACCGCAGTCTTGCATGATCCGACTTTGGCATGCGACTTGTGCTGTGCTGCTCTTGAGTGGGAACTCCAGGCCAAATTTTAAATAAAAACTCGGCATGGGTTCCCCCTCCAGGAGCATACCAGGCCCTTGGGTCTGGTCTGGATTTGAAGAGGAACCCCTACGCCGAAAAAACGGCGTGGGGGTCCCCCCCAAAATCCAAACCAGACCCTTATCCGAGCACACAACCTGGCAGGCCGCAGGGGAAGAGGGGGGACGAGAGAGCGGCCCCCCTCCCTCCTGAACCGTACCAGGCCGCATGCCCTCAACATGGGGGGTTTGGTGCTCTGGGGCAGGGGGGCGATCTGCGGCCCCCCCACCCCAGAGCACCCTGCCCCCATGTTGATGAGGACAGGGCCTCTTCCCGACAACCCTGGCCGTTGGTTGTCGGGGTCTGCGGGCGGGGGGCTTATCGGAATCCGGGAGCCCCCTTTAATAAAGGGGCCCCCGGATCCCGGCCCCCCCACCCCATGTGAATGAGTATGGGGTACATCGTACCCCTACCCATTCACCTGATGGAAAAAATTTGCAATAAAAAAACCACACAGCTTTTTAAAGTATTTTATTGCACAGCTCCGGGGGTCTTCTTCCGACTTCGGGGGTCTCCGGTGTCGTCGCCGCGCTCTCCGGTTTTCTTCTGCTGGGCCACCGCTAACTTCTTTAGCTCTTTTGCTAGCGGGGCCCGGTCTTCTCCGTCGCCTTCTCCCCTCTTCTCCTCTCCGGTTCTTCCTTTCTTCTGCCGGGCCTCCGCTAACTTCTTTTAGCTCTTTTGCTAGCGGAGGCCCGGTCTTCTCCGTCGCCTTCTTCTTCTCCCGCTATCCGGTTCTTCTCCCGCTTCTTTCTTCTGCCGGCCCCTCCACTAACTTTTTTAGCTCTTTTGCTAGGGGAGGGGCCGGGCTTCCCGTCGTCGCCGTCGGCGTCTTCTTCCCTCTTCTCCTCCCCGATGTTGACTCGTCGCTTCCTCTCGCTGTAATGCTAAATCTTCGGTCCGCAGAGATTAATATAGGCTTCTCATGACGTCACAGTCACATGTTCCGGGGCACATGGCCCCGGAGCATGTGACTGTGACGTCATGGGAACATGTGACTGTGACGTCATGAGAAGCCTATATTAATCTCTGCGGACCGAAGATTTTGCATTACTGCGAGAGGAAGCGACGAGTCAACATCGAGGAGGAGAAGAGGGAAGAAGACGCCGACGGCGGCGACGGGAAGCCCGACCCCTCCACTAGCAAAAGAGCTAAAGAAGTTAGTGGAGGGGCCGGCAGAAGGACAACGGAGAGCCAGACGGGACGACGGAGAAGACTGGGCCTCCGCTAGCAAAAGAGCTAAAAGAAGTTAGCGGTGGCCCGGCAGAAGAAAACCGGAGAGCGCGGCGACAACACCGGAGACCCCCGAAGTCGGAAGAAGACCCCCGGAGCTGTGCAATAAAATACTTTAAAAAGCTGTGTGGTTTTTTTATTGCATTTTTTTTCCACCAGGTGAATGGGTAGGGGTACGATGTACCCCATACTCATTCACATAGGGTGGGGGGGCCCCTTTATTAAAGGGGGCTCCCGGATTCCGATAAGCCCCCCGCCCGCAGACCCCGACAACCAACGGCCAGGGTTGTCGGGAAGAGGCCCTGTCCTCATCAACATGGGGGCAGGGTGCTCTGGGGTGGGGGGGCCGCAGGCAGCCCCCCTGCCCCAGAGCACCAAACCCCCCATGTTGAGGGCATGTGGCCTGGTACGGTTCAGGAGGGAGGGGGGGCCGCTCTCTCGTCCCCCCCTCTTCCCCTGCGGCCTGCCAGGTTGTGTGCTCGGATAAGGGTCTGGTTTGAATTTTGGGGGGGACCCCCACGCCGTTTTTTCGGCGTAGGGGTTCACCTTCAATTCCAGACCAGACCCAAGGGCCTGGTATGCTCTTGGAGGGGGAACCCATGCCGTTTTTTTATTTAAAATTTGGCCTGGAGTTCCCCCTCAAGATTCATACCAAACACAGTGCCTGCTATTGGCGGATCCAAGTCGGATCCCCGTTCATTGAAAGTCGGACATATGTCGGCTTCATGTCGCAGGGCAAAGTCGGATCCAAAGTAGGACGGCTGTCTTGTCGCACTAGTGTGAACCCAGCCTTAATAAACTTTCTTAGGTGGAATCAATCAATGTCATTTAAAGCACATGCACCTGGAAGATTCACCTGCAGAGAATGTTTGTTGAATGACAGATTTAAGGCTTCATAACTAGTAAATAAAAGGACAAACGGGGAGGTTTACTAAAACTGGAGAGTGCAAAATCTGGTGCAACTCTGCATAGAAGCCAATCAGCTTCCAGGTTTTAGCCCAGGTTCACACTGGGGCTGCGGGAGTGAAGCCGTGCGAGTTCAGCTGAACTCGCACGATTTCACTCCTGCCTGTCAGTCCCGATTTCAGCTCGATTACAGAGACATCTGACACAGATGTCAATGTAAATCGCGGCTGAAATCGCAAAAAGTAGTACAGAAACTACTTTTTGAAATCGGTGCAGCGCCGCAGATGCGGCGTCGCACCGATTAGGACGGTGCCACTGCCCGCAATTTGCGGCAAATTTCGCCGATTTGACATGCGATTTGACATGTCAAATCGCATGTCAAATCGCACCAGTGTGAACCAGGGCTTATTGTCAAAGCTTAATTGAACAAGCTGAACTTGGAAGCTGATTGGCTACCATGTACAGCTGCAGCAGATTCTGAGTGCTCCAGCATTAGTAAATCTCCCCATTGGTTTTAGAATTTTCCCAATTTATGGATTCAGTGGGAAATCTCATAAACTGGATTACGGGGCGAGGTTATTTTAGTCATCAATTATCATTCTCATAAAAGGCAAATCATTGGTTGTATCCACTAATTCCTATGGGTAACTGTCCAGTATTCTACATTGGAATTGTCAGTAAAATTAGGGATGTATAGAGTCAATATGATGTAAAACTGCAGATTTTGCATCTCAGAAGTGAGCACTTTCAATTTCACTCAAAGGGGTTGATTTACTAAAACTGGAGAGTGCAAAATCTGATGCACCTGTGCATGGTAGCCAATCAGCTTCTAACTTCAGCTTGTTCAATAAAGCTTTAACAAAAAAAAAACTGGAAGCTGATTGGTTACTTTGCAGAGCTGCACCGGATTTTGCACTCTCCAGTTTTAGTAAACCAACCCCAATCAGTAGCTTAGGAGAAATTTGCTTTAAAAAACTCTACTACTTTTCTTTATTTATTAGATTTTTTTAATTTTGATATATTTTAAAATTTTAAGGATAGTTTGAGAAATCTATCTATCTATCTATCTATCTATCTATCTATCTATCTATCTATCTATCTATCTATCTATCTATCTATCTATATCTATCTATCTATCTATCTATCTATCTATCTATCTATCTATCTATCTATCTATCTATCTATCTATCTATCTATCTATCTACCTATCTATCTATGTATATATATATATATATATATATATATATATAGATATATATTATATATCTATATATATCTATCTATTTATATAGCTAGATAGATATATATAGATAGATCTATATTTATCTATATATACTGGATTCACACCACCGCAATTAGGGCAGGGGTAGGCAACCTGGGGCCCTCCAACTGTTGCAGAACTACAAGTCCCATCATGCCTCTGGGAGTAATTGTAACTGCCAACCTTGCAATGTCTCATGGGAAATGTAGTTCCACAACAGCTGCAGGGCCTCAGGTTGCCTACCCCAGATTTAGAGTATGTTGACGTGCGTTGATATACATTTATTAACACATTGCTTTGATGTTCATTTTTTTAATGCGAAACATTGTTTAGTGTGTTTTTTGTTCACAGTGGGAGTTAAAATATATTATTTTCTTTCTTTAATGAGCACTGCAGCATTTTAACCCAGCACACATCAATGCAACATGTTGATATAAACTGGCCCTATTGGAAGCTATGGATTTTGGCATGTTTTTGCACTGGGCCTGTGTTGGGCAATGCAGCCCAACATGCGTGGTGTGAATGGGCCCTCAGGCTGGACTCACACTCTTCCATGTGCATACAGCATATGTGGTAATGTGTGAACAGCCCAATACAGTTTCTTTTTCCAAAACACACTAATTTGCTGTAAATTTATGTAACCCAGACCCATAAGAAAGAATGAATTTTCTGCAGGAGTTTTAGTGCATGCAAATCGACAAGTAAAAACAGGACCGTGTTCTTAGTATTTGTGTTACTTTTTCATTTTATGTGTATTTGATTATTTGCTGTCACTTCAAATGTTTTCCTTTTTTTTTTCTCTGTGAAGACAAATGCAATGATAGCAAAAAGGATCTTCTGTACCCTCATTAGCCATATGAAGCCTACCATAGTCTTAGGGCTCATTTACACTTGCTTCAGCTTCAACAAGGCTTCAACAAGGCTTCGGACAGGCTTTGTTAAAGTGGAAGTAAACCCTCCTATCCTTTTCAGCCAAGGAAGCTGCCATCTTGACCTCTGTTTAATCTTCAACTGCCATGATGTTGCACATGTGACCAGTTATAACACCAGCCATTGGATGGTTTGACCGTTTGGTTGAGAGCACAACCAATGTGGCAGTTAGCATTTCCGGCATGCCGGGAATTTACCTGTTTTTTTAAACTGTTAAATCGATGGGTTTACTTGAACTTTAAAGCTCTCTGAACATCAGTCAAAGCTCCTGTCACTAAATAAAATGGTTAGCTTACAGTCCTGTTTACACCTGCTTTTGCTTTGCTTTGCTTTGCTTTGCTTCGGCTTCGTTTCAAAAATTATACCCAATGTAGATTCAGTTGTGCTTCAAAATATCTTCAAAGCCTCCATAGAAGTCTATGGCAAAGCTCGCTTGAAGCCCCACTGAAGCTCCACTGAAGCCTCATTGAAGCCCCACTGAAGCCCCACCGAAGCCTCATTGAAGCCCCACCGAAGCCCCACCGAAGCCTCATCGAAGCCCCCGAAGCCCCACCGAAGCCTCATCGAAGCCCCACGAAGCCCCACCGAAGCCCCATCAAAGCTCCACCAAAGCCCCACCGAGCCTCATCGAAGCACCAAGCAAAAGCAAGGTGTAAACATGACTGTAATATAACCATTTTATTTAGTGACAGGAGCTTTGACTGGCGTTCAGAGAGCTTTAACAAAGCCTGTCCGAAGCCATGTTTTGAAGCAAGTGTAAACTAGCCCTTAAAAACCACCCTAATTTACTCCTTTCTCACCCAATCCAAAACATTTCTTCAACATTGACAATCTCACCAAAATCTCCCAATTTTCTCAAAAATTTCACAAAACTGAAAACTGAATTCTACTTATTCCTGCTGTTTGTTAGTCTCTATTCTCCCTGAAAGAGGGTGCAGACCGCTATAATCAGGGGAGGGCTGGGCCATGGGGCAGGGTGGCAATTGCCTCCCAGGCCGCCCTAACTTATGTTCAAAATGTCCGGCAGCCGCTGCCCGCTACCATTTTATTTTTTATTCTGGTCTAGGAAGTCGGGCCGGGGGCATGGCCACGGTGGCCGACCACTAGCTGTTGCATTCCGGGAGTTGTAGTCCGCACTCAAGCTTCTGGTGGGTGGAAAACACAGCAGCGCAGAGGAAACTACAACTCCCTGGGATCGGATTCTTGGAAGCAGGCAGAGGCAGGATGTGCCAGGGAGTCGGGACGCAGGGCTGCAGGGCTGGGCGTGGCTGCAACTTGACCCCAGGATCAGGACCGTTACCCCCCCAGGAGACCGTGGCGTGCAAGGATCTGATGAGCTGAGATCCCTGAAGTGAGAGACCCTGACACCCCTAGCTGACCCCCCATCTCCCCCCATACATCCCATGTAACCTACCCCAGTGATCAGGCTGCATTGATGGGCACTGGAGTTGGCTGCACTGATGGGCACTGGTGAGGCTGCATTGAAAAACCAGGTGGGCCATGGATGGTGAGCTGATTCGGTGGTTCAATGGGCCACTTGACTGGACTTGCCCCCCAGGCCTAAGGCCGCCAGCCCTCCCCTGGCTATAATAATCTGCCATGATATATCCAAAACGAAAAAAAGTTTTGGCTGAAGTTGGGCTTTGAGAAGGTCACTTTGTATGGGATAAACACAGGTGGGTAACTCCAGACTTTTTGTGTAGATGTCTTGTTGAACACATACTAGTAGTCTTCAGGTGCCTGGATGCTTCAATCTGTAATTGATTTTGCTAAATCTTCTGTATTAGATTTATGAAAAACTGAAAAAATGTGTGGAGAAAACCTGCATTGCTAAAACTGGAAAACTGGAAAGCCTATTTTTTTGGAAACACAAGACCAAAATGTGGAAAATAACTTTGGGCCTATATTATAATGGGTTTCCCATCATTTGGCAAACACTTCAACAGACACATGTGAAAGTTTTTAGATTCTCTTTTCTAGCAATCTTTTTGAGCTCTGAAATTGAATCAATACATGTTTTAAACGAAAAATAAAGCACACAGACATAAAAATATAAAAACACATCACTACAGTGTTATAAACATTTCCATAGTCTCCTTCAATTCTATAGTAGCCCAAAAGCCAGCACTAATCTTCAAGCAATTCAGTTAAAACTGAATT
The DNA here is from genome assembly GCA_029206835.1 of Rana muscosa. Taxonomy (NCBI): domain Eukaryota; kingdom Metazoa; phylum Chordata; class Amphibia; order Anura; family Ranidae; genus Rana; species Rana muscosa. Next base: position 305,293,343 of record CM055118.1, on the reverse strand, counting down.
AGGACCAACTTAAAGGGGAACTTAACCCATGACATTTGATAAAAAATAATCTTCTTTAGCAAACAACATACAGTCTACATTAATAATTATGCTGTAAATTGCTTCAAGTGGTTGTAAAGGCAGAAGGTTTTTTTCTTAATGCATTCTATGCATTAAGATAAAAAGCCTTCTGTGTGCAGCAGCCCCCCTCAGCCCCCCTAACACTTACCTGAGCCCCATCTCTGTCCAGCGATGTCCACGAGTGTCTCAGTCATCCGAGATTCTCCTTCGTGATTGGCTGAGACACAGTAGCGGCGCCATTGGCTCCCGCTGCTGTCAATCAAAGTGAGCTAGCCATTCAGGGAAGAAAGGCAGCGGGGGACAGGTCGGGGCTCCGTGTCTGAATGGACACAGGGAGCTGTTGCTCAGCTCGGGTGCCCCCAGAAGTCAATGGCAGCACATCAAAATGCATATAACACCCGTTTTTGATGTGTTGGCAACATGTATGAACAAGCCTTGGTCAATGGCTAGTAACCCCCTCCACTCCGAAATTTTAAAGTCAAGAACGCATGGAAAACACGTCAACCTGCAGCAAAACGCATGTCAGCGCACAAAGGAAATGCTTGTTCATGCATGACAACGCACCTGCCTAGGGCGGAAAAAAAACACACCTCTATTCAAACACACATGGGCATTTGAGGTACAGTATATTATTTAACAACAAAATAATTGTGTTTGTGTGTGTGGCAGGGGCAATAAAATCTATCTGCAATGCAGAATATTTTAAAAATCCATTCTGTTAACTTGTTTATAAGACTTAAAAAAAATTATAAAATAAAAAAAAAATTATACTGCCTGTATTTAGAAATAATAAATAAAAAAAGCAGCACAAATAACTGTTAAAGCAAAATGCAGCGCAAATCAAAAATGTAAAGATCGTTATTTTATTTTTTTTGTAATTTTAAATCTAAGTTTGACTTGTTCTAGGAGCTAAACTAAGAATATTGGGGCAAGGTGAAAGATCGTGATGCCTTTAGCAATTACGTATGATCTTGAGTGTGTGTATATATATATATATATATATATACAGTATATACACTTACAGTATATTACAAAGATATATATATACATATACACTTACAGTATATTACAAAGATATATATATATATATATATATATATATATATATATATATATGAATATATATATATATATATATATATATATATATATATATATACACACACACACATACACTTATATATACAACACTCACCCATACGCATATACCTATATATTTACAACAAATGCAACAAAAGTAAAAACTTCAGCTTTACTAAATAGGGTCCGGTGGACGCAGGTACAGTTCCTTTACTATGGATGTACTATACAGTCTTTTTTATTATACAGTATGTGATTGCAGTGTGAATATATTTCTAATAATGAGGACTATAATTTCTGTATTTTAAAGCAGAACTTACCATTTGGTGGAGGTTTTATGTCTACCTCAGTCTGCTGGTTTGAATTATCCGACTGTCCGGAATCTGTGGGAAAACAAGAGAAGAAAAAAGTTTTATAATTTTTTATTTTTTTTTACATTCTTTATACTTTTTGTGATGTATATGTACATACATAAATATATAATATTTTTGGTAAAGCAATCATGACTTTATAGGGTCTGGAAAATCCTTTTTTTTTTTGCCTGCCTTTTCATCATTTTTAAAGTATTTTCTTTGGTACAACGGCTGAGATTTCCCATCTGGCTTGGAAAGCACACTCTTACGCCAACATACTCGCTAGGAAAAGGGCATTTTTTTGTCCGCTGTGCATTTTTTCATTTAATGCACTAATTTGTTTATCTGTTTCTCTTTCGGCTCACTTGAGGGTGCTTGAAACTGTCGATAACACATTCTTTTTATTATTAATGGTTCATGGAAGAGAGGACAGAATATAGACGGAACTATCACAAAACTGTTGTGAATTGCTGGCAGCCATTTTAAAGCTTGGCAGCCATTTTAGAGCTGGCTGCCGGTCTCCGAGAAAAGCACGGAGAGGCAAGATTAGGAATGTACGGCTAAAAAGAAATCAAATGTATTTACATAAAGCTGGGTTAACTGGTAGAACAAATATACTAGTGTAGGCATGTAATAATGTTTCAGCTTTTACTCTTATGCGCTGTGATAAGGACATTTATACACAAAGTTACGGAGAGATCAAGTCCCGGAAACCACATTTAATTCTCTAGCTCTGATGGACTAGGATATAACACCAGTTGGTATGGACTTTTAAGACTTTTCAGAAGATCCAACGGTCCTATTTTTATGACAATCAAGCGGTCACACGTCTTCTTCAAGGTAGGACCATGAAAGACAGTTCTGGGACTTATCAAACACTTACACAGTCCTTTATTTTGTAGAAAAATCTTGAAACCTTACAACAAAAACCCAGAAATTAAGAATGGGATGTATTTGAGCTCAAACAAGCACAACGACCGTTCTTAAAACAGAAGGTGTCAACACGTCTTCCTTTACAAATCTCAAAAATAAGGGATTTTTTTCCCTCACTTTAAGATAGTAGGCAGAGCCATTCAAATCATCACTTTATTCATTCCCTTGCTTTCAAAAAAAGAAAGGAGAGAAGCTGGATGACATGGGGCTAAAGCCTTGGAGTGCCATCATCCCAAACAAGCAAAGGAATACAACAGGAAAAGAACTAGGAACTTTGTAGGACGGCACCCAAAGACATTATTTCGAAACATCAAAATACAGATAAATTTCAGATGTATTCGTATCATATACAAGTTTAAAAGATATGATGCACAAAGAGCTGGGATGCAGGATCGGAGCTGCATCCCAGCTCTTTGAAAGTCCTCTTCACCTCCCACTATAAAACAATGGTTCAACCAAATTTGTGACATAGAACATATGGAAAAGTTCACTAGTTTCATAAAAGGCACAGCTATTAGATTTCATAATATATGGTCCAACTGGCAGGTTTTCTCCCTTTCAGAAGATTACATCCAAAGCTTCACCAACTAGATTTACACCCTCAGACATTAAAATAGTTTTACATCCTCAGACACTAATATGATGTCTTTGTATATTAAGATCAATCATTCTTCCTAGTTAGATCAGGAGTTCAGGAGTACCTAACCTCCTTATCCTTTTCATGAAAAAGTTATATTATTTCATTTTTTAACTATTATATTACTTAATTGTTCCTTATATGATACGCTACAAATACTGCTTATATCTTTGCATTATACTGAGTGTCCTGATTCTCAGGTAATAGATTGTGGTCAACACGTTTGGTAGATAGCTCCACTTCATCAGGACTGACAGCGAAAGGGCTACAAGTCATCCATGGTCCCAATTAGTTTATGGCATTATATGGTTAAAGCAATCTTAAGGTTCGTACACACAATACGAGAATCGGAAGGAAAAATTTGCACAACGAGCTGTCTGACAATTTTCGGATTGTTAGTAAGGTGCTTTCCACAGCCAATTTCGCTTTTTCGTCAGACAAAAGCTGGATGTGCAGACTATAAAATTTTTGTTGGGTGTGAACTCAACGTCCGATTTTCATTTCATTAGTACAGTTTTTGTACGAAAAAAAATCGTAAGAGCAAGACTATGCATGCTCAGAAACAAAAGAATACATACAAAACTATTCAACATATTACGTCACTTTTGACGTTGTATTCTGCCGTGCGAAAATTTTCGTATTGTGAGTAACCTCTTCACTCTTTACATGAGACTAGTATGCCACAAAAAACAGCCATTCCATCGTCCGAAAATCTAAGCGTGTCTACGAGGCTTAAGACTACAGTTTTTACCACAAAGCATACTTCTATCTGGGAATAAAGGGTAGAGAGGTCCAAGACATAATGTTGTCCTGTCACAAGATGGTGGTATTGAAAGAGACCTTCTGCCTTTCCGATCAACAGAAAATAAATGAGCCACAGGAATGTGAATGTCAAACCGGGTGACTTCTTACATATGGTTTGAAGGTGCAATAGGATGCACCCCTTCTGGTCATAGGTGACGTAATTTATTACGGATACTTTCAACCACTCAAATGTATGCTGTCCTAAGTGCTGCTTGTTATGAAATTTTTAAGATTTGGAGGTGTCTGCAATTACTAAGCCCATAAGAAAATTGTGCTTAATTGGTAGACATGTGCAGAACGTAATATTTTTTTGTTTTGGATAGATTCGTTATGTTACTAATTCCGTTTCATTGATTCGTTTCAAAATTAGTTTCGTTTAGTTTAGTTTAATTTAGTTTTGCTTATTAATTTTGTAACGAAACCCATATTTTTGGAACAATTCAAATTCGAATCGGTCGAAAAATTATCAATTCTAATTCTGTGTGAAGAATAGCTGGTTGTTAAGAAGCCGGCCGCTGATAGCTGGCCGCCATGTCGTTAACAACCGATGACTCCTGATGGCTTCCCCACTGACAGCTGAAATGTAAACAAAAGAATACCGGCAATTAAAAAATGCAGAAAAAACACAGCGTGAGGTCCCCCCCAATCCATACCAGGGGCTATCTTGTCTGGTATGGATTTAAAGGGGAGCCCCACACCAAAATGTAAAAAAGAATGGCGTGGGGTCCCCCCAAAATCAATACCAGACCCTTATCCGAGGATACAGCCCGGCAGGCTAGAAAAGGGGGTGACGAGCAAGCATCCCCCTCCTGAACCATACCAGGCCACATGCCCTCAACATGGGGGTGGGTGCTTTGGGGTGGGGGGCTCTAAGACAATATTTTGCTAAAATGTCCTCTTTATTTCCTGAATTATCATCTTGTATGTTATGGCTGATGTATGGGATTTTACCCACCCTGCAACAAGTGCCCTGTTCTCTCTCCTATGTAATAGTCATATGATATTGTAATTGCATTGGTCTATGTCTGTCTGATTGTTTGTTTAATAAAACTCAGTTAGAAAAAAAAAAAAAAGAGATGAGCCCCCTTTGGACCACTATATTGAGATCATGGAATTGCATGGATGTTTTGCAGCCCTATCACTGCCGGACCTGGCAAAGTGGTGCTATCTATGAAACGCGTTGACCACAATCTGTTACCTGTGAAACGGGACATTCAGTATAATGCAAAAGTATAAGCGGTCTTAGTAGTATATACTGTAAACAAAGAAAATTGCATTGTGTATAATATGTGATTCTTTTAAACTTTTATATTATGTGATTAATAAATCTGGAAATATTTTTTTATATTGTCTAATTTATGTCCTTGGGTGCTGTCCTAGAATGTCCCTAGTTCGTTTTCTGCTATTATCATTTCCTTTATTTAATTTCTTGGGCCAGTTGTCCATCCGGAACTTCAGATACAGTCTACTATTTAAAAAAACACTTATTCCAAACTGCATACAGCTGTTTCAGGATTATTGGCCATCCTCAGTCCAGTGTTTGGAAATCATGGCGTCAGTGGAGTAGTACTTGGGGAGTAATGAGGAAGTTTAAACAGAAAGGTTATGTTGTTGAAGGCCAAAAGGAACCAAAAAAATCCTTCCCCTAAACCAGTGAGCAGAGCTTTCTTAGGTACGCTCACATCTCACTTTCATTGGCAAATAGAATAATGGACTGGGCCATACAAATCCTTTATCCATGCCTCCTAGCAAACTTGATGACCTATTGTGCTGAAAATGCTATATCCCTGGTTGGTGGATCAATGCTATTTATTCTTCGAGTCAAAGACCCAGCATAAGTTTAGAGATAAAATAAAATCACTTATAGTCTAGACTCTAAGGTTATAGTCTTGTTAAACAAGAAGTATAGCCAAAGCTCGTTTGGCTGTACTTCTCCTTTGGATCACAGGAGTGCAATTTGTTTTGCACTCCTGTGCCCCTTTTTCAGCAGAGAGCGGGCTAAAGTCTGCTCTCTGCTGACATCACAGAAGTCAGTCTAGGGCCCGCAACACCATGACAATGGAAGTCGGGACCCACCAGATCCCTGAACCGACACCCGGCTCAGGCTCTCAGCGAGCCGCTGAGAACCTGAGCAGGCCGCTCCACCCCTGACAGTCAGCAGCTCTCTGATCACCGAGCTGTGAGAACCGAGTGATCAGTGGTGTTTGATCGCTCGGTTCTCAGTGCAGAGGCGCCGGGGGACAGATGCAGCATCGGACTGATGCTAAATCCACCTAGGTAAGTTTAAATCTGCAGAAAAGCCCAAACCCATACTTCTCTTTTAAACCCTAAATTACAAAACAGGACACATAGAATCAAAGGATTTTCGAAGTGTATCCACACATAGAGAATGCTCAGATGCCTACAGAGGCATGCCATGGCTCTTCCCTTCTCTTAGCAAGTTGTTGAATGCAGCTAGGGCCTGCGCTGTACTTGATCCTTGTGACAAACTCCAGAGGAAGCGCCTCAGATCTATCAGAAGCTGGTGGGAATTGAAGCGGTAGTAAAGCCTGCGTTGTTATTTTTACTACAGGTAAGCCTAAAATAAGGCTTACCTGTAGGTAAAATAAATATATCTCCTAAACGTCCACCCTTTAGGAGATATTGACCTTGCATGCAGCCAGTGACATCACTGGCGCATGCGCTCTGAAAGTCCGGCATACCTTGCTGGAACTTAGGAGCTTTGTGCCAGAACCGAGGGCTCCGGCATGCATGTGACATCATTGCGTCACTGCTAGTGGCTATAGCCTCTGACAATAATCGCAGGTAAAAATTTGACATGCTGGTTGTACCCAAGTGGATCAATGAATCCTCTTGAGTACATTCAGCTTGCCCATAAATGGTTTAAATTTCAGCCAGTTCCTGCCAAACCGGCCAAGATTTGAACCATCCATGGTCAGCTTAAAAGCAAGTGTAAATAGACTTTTTTCACGTCCCGTCCGAATGGCCTTTCTTCCCCATACAAATCTATTGAAATGCAGCTTGAAGCAGGTCAAATAAGGATCAGATTGAGGTCAACTACAGGTCAAATGCACCTGTCAATAAATTCTGAATGATCTGAGAAGTTGAAATCAAGGGAAAGCTGCATTTGGCACCCCAAAGTTTTCTTGATTTGAATGCCACCAAAAGCCCTTCGATATCGGTTCTAAAGCCCTGTACACACGATCGGATTTCCTATGGATTCTAATCCAATGGATTTTTCCATCGGAAATCCGATGAAGCTGACTTCCATCAGTCTTGCCTACACACCATCAGTCAAAAATCCAACCGTCCCAAAACGCCGTGACGTAAAACACTCCGACAAGCCGAGAAAAATGAAGTTCAATACTTCTGAGCATGCGTCGACTTGATTCTGAGCATGCGTGGGTTTTTGTCCGATGAAGTTCCACACAGACGATTGGAATTTGCTATCGTTTTTTTTCCCATCGGATAAATTTAAAACATGTTCTATTTTTTCTCACCGATGGAAAAAAGACCGATGGGGCCCATACACGGTCGGTTTGTCCGATGAGAAAAGTCCATCGGACTGTTTTCATCAGTAAAACCGATCGTGTGTACAAGGGAGGCCATGGTCATTTGCATGGTATTAGGATGGAGAAAGGTGAATGTAAAACTACCAGAACAAAATGTTGCTTGCAAAATTTATGGGCGATTCCCATTAAATATTTCTCAATAAACAGTAATAAAGTTTGATTTAAAAAAAATTGTTCTTTCAATAGACTTGCCAGGTACAGGGAATGTGTGTGCGTATTGTATTCACTCATTTGAATAGATGAAGATGAGAAAATAAATACGGTACATGAAAAGATTGTCCAATGAAGCCAAAAATTTCACAGATTTTTCCAATGATGGTTGTCTACAAGAACCCTTTCATACAAATGCTCTTTTTTGGACCAATATCTGACACCAAACTACATCTTTTTTTCTCAGAATGTAATCTAACGCAGCCTCTCTAGTGATTTGTGACTTGGTAGTCTTATACGTTTATTTCATCTGTGTCACTTTTTAGTGCATCACACATTAAGGCATTCCTGGCAGCCCTGGACACAATATTCCCATCTCTCTCGCCCCCTCTGTCCCTGTGCCAGCCTCATCCTGCACCCCCCTCCCTTCTCTGAAGCCCCAAAGGGCTGCCGAGCTTCTAGGTCTCTTCCACCACCTTATCAGCGGCTCCAGCTGATAAATCACAGCCGTGAGGTGCCCCTCGCACACTGTGTGGATTATCTACACCCTTCCCCCTCCTACCCTCTTCAGTACTACAGTCCCCTGAGCTGGCATACACACCGTAATAGGGGGGCAAGAGACAAGGTGGCAAAGATGCCACCATGACATGTGCAAGCAAACTTCCAGATCCGACAGGCGTGCATATTTCAGGGATTCGCCACATACATATTTCAGGACTCATACAATACACGGTCGCCTAACAATGAACTCTGATGAGTTGGAACGCTCATTTGCATATTAAAGTGACGCAGGAAGGATGAAATGACTCTCTTTGTCTTTCACACAGGAATCACAGGGTAACAAAGATCCTGATTTGAGAATTTAATTAAAGCCCTTATGTTCAATGGAATCTTTGATTCCCTGCATCCTCTGTGAAGAGATACAAAAAAACGATGGGGTCTGTTTATTCAAGCTGGGAAAATCCAGTGACATCCCTTAGGACGAAAAATAGTTTTCTGAGAGTTTTAGCTGACCAGCAGCTAGAGTCAAAGGTTGCCTAAGGTACGTATGTATAGTGATTTTGTACATACCGTATATACTTGAGTATAAGCCGACCCGAATATAAGCCGAGGCACCTAATTTTACCACAAAAAAATGGGAAAACGTATTGACTCGAGTATAAGCCTAGGGTATCCATCTGCATGCCTCACTGTGCCTCACTTTGCCTCACTGAGTCCATGTGCATGCCTCACTGTGTCCATGCCTCACTGTGCCCATGCCTCACTGTGCCCATGACTAGACTGGCGTTTAACATGGGAGTCTACGAAAGGGGTGCCCGGCTTTGAAAAATCGTTGCTCCCCGGCTGTAAGTTCCCTAGACAATAAACTTTGCACACTTATAGAGGAGAAATGGGGCTACATGTGTGCCAAGTTTCGGGTCCAGGAGACCTACGACCGGCCAGTACCGGGTCCCCAAAATCACCAGAGAAATGACCGTTTAACATGGGAGTCTATGGAAGGGGTGCCCGGGTTTGAAAAATCGGTGCTCCCTGGCCGTAGGTCCCCCGGACAAGAAACTTTGCACATTTGTAGAGGATTTGTAGAGGAAGAGTGGGGCTACATGTGTTCAAAGTTTGGGGTCCAGGGGACCTATGGACGGCCGGTACCGGGTCCCCAAAGTCTGGGAGATCAGACGCAAAAAGGTGACTCGAGTATAAGCCAAGGGGAGCATTTTCAGCACAAAAAAATGTGCTGAAAAACTCGGCTTATACTCGAGTATATACGGTATATTCGTTTCTTATTTAATTAATACGTTCAGCAAAACTATTTTATAGCCAGGTAAATATAAAATACAGCACAATAATATTATGTGTCCTTATTTACAGCCATCAAGTGGAGCTTTAGGCTGCTTTTCATATGTTTCCAATTTCTCCTTTAGCTCCTGCTGATAAAAAGCCTGTTGTTTACAGAGATCAGTAGCTCAAGCTGAAATTTAAAGTGGTTCCACACCCTGTCAGGGTTGCCAACTTTTAGTAAATTTACGAACAGTTTGTAAAATCCATAATTGTTGCATCTGTCCATGAATGTCAGTTACGGACATGCAGCCTACATGTCCGTAATGGACATTCAAGGACAGATGCAAAAAGTACAGATTTTACAAACTGTTCGTAAATGTACTTAAAGTTGGCAACCCTGCACCCTGTGCACCCAGTTTGCAAACTGCTTACCCCCTCCTGTTGCAGAATATTTCTTTTTTGGTACATGCATTTTGTTTTCTCAAGCTATCAGGCAATTCCAGGCAATTATCCCCTACGTGAGACTAATGTACCCCAGCTCTCTGCAGCCTCCTGGGATATCCCTGTCACATCCCAGGAGGTTGCAGAATATTTCACAGGACATTGTGCATGCACCTCAGTGAGTCATCAGGAGGTTGACTGCAAAAACCTGGAGGAGACAGCTGGCTTTTTAAGATGTAAGACGACAAGATGGTTGAGTGGGACCCAGCATACAGCAGCGGATTACAGCAGGACAACGCTGAACTTGCTGGACATGTGAGTTTGTATTTTGAAGATAACCCAGAGAACAAGGATTACAAAAAAACTTACACAGGGGGTAGGGTAGTTCCCTTTTTAGATAAAAAACTGAATGTGTCCCCCCCCGCCCCCCCGTCCCCCGTCTATGTACTTTTAACTCCACGGTTTCAATTACAGACATAGGTGGTTATTTTACAAAAGGCAATTCCACTTTGCACTACAAGTGCAAACTACAGGTGTAAAGTGCACTTGAAATTGCACTTGAATTGCACTGAAAGTGCACTTGGAAGTGCAGTCACTGTAAATCTGAGGGGTAGATCTGATATGAGGGAAAGCTCTGCTGATTTTATTATCCAATCATGTGCAAGCAAAATGCTGTTTTTTATTTTCCTTGCATTTCCCCCTCGGATCTACAGCGACTGCACTTCCAAGTGCACTTTCAGTGCAATTTCAAGTGCACTTTGCACTTGTAGTTTGCACTTGTAGTGCAAAGTGGATTTGCCTTTCGTAAATAACCCCTTAACTGTCTGAAAGGAGACAACTACTGCTGTGATTTCTTTGTAAAACTCGTAGTGTTCTGGAAATACTTTATGTATTACATGTTTATTTAAAATGAAATATTGTAACATAAAAAAGAAAGAAAACTTCAGTTTAAAAATATACAAAGTTATATTAAACAGACCTCAAGCCATAATAGGTTCCCTTTAAAGGGTTACCTTTACCAAAAAACTGCCTATGTAGGTAAAGGCTGTTGTTACATAAAAAAAAATGGGCAGCCTTGACTAAAGGTAAATAATGCCCTTGCTATAGGTGTAGGTAAATGACGTACCTCATGAAGACTGACTGAAATACTCCTAGGATGTTGCTAGGACATTGCTAAGAAAGGCCAAGTCATCACTGCTCACCTCCACCATCACAGGAGGGGCGGGTTTGGGTAGCAGTGCCCCGCCCCCCGCACTTATCACCTAGATGCATTGCAGTCAATAGCATTAGGCAGGAAAATTGGCTCTAGTGCGGGAAAAAAGTGTCAATGCGGGAAAGTCCGTGACGATTGAGAGGTATGCCTTTAGTAAGGGCATGATTAAATTTTAGTCAATTCTGTACAGTTTGTTTCTATCTACAGTCCTCCCTTATCTGCATAGACAGTTTTTTTTTATTTGCTAATCTATGAGCATGTTTAGTTCAAGCAATAACCTCCATCTAGTTGTGTTCAGGAGAACAGTTCTCTAACTAGGTTTGATGTTGATGGCTGGACTCTGGAGGCTTTTGCTCCAAGAGATTAGAATGACGCTCAAGATACTGTAGTTTATTAGTCCATAGACATACAAGCTGAGGTAATGCGAACATGCTTATCAATGAACGTATCTCCTTAGAAAAAAAAAACATTCAGAGGTTGGACTCTGTATGATCCAACGTCTGTCTAATGTGTCTGAGTAAGAACATGAAATCTTTAGGCAGGAGGTCACCAGGACTGGTTTAACAACCGGGGTCAGACAAGGTTATGTTGTTTTTTACGAAGATAAAAGAATTGCATATTTGTCATTTTAAAAAGGAAGTCCATAATTTCTCTCACTTCCTGTTCCTGTCTCTTCTTCTTCCTGAGATTTGCCATTGTCTCCAACCTAACAGCGGTTCACAAGTGTCCAGGAAATCCTAGGACATGTACCAAATTAATTTAAATGCAAAAGGTTCCAGTGCATACTGAGCATGACCGCTAAACTGTGTGGTTGCTATTTTGATAGAGGTAGGGTTGCCACCTCATCCCTTTAAAACCAGGTTCTGTGGCTGATTATGGTGATAATTAAACTCACTTGGTGCCTTATCTGTATTAAATTAGCCTCGGAACCTGTGTAATTTATATGTGTTCGGGTGTAAAGGGATGGTGGTGGAAACCCTAGGCCCTGGTCAGCAGTGGTACACAACCTTCATAGCATTTCTGCTGTTTAACTCGCTCAACGTCTTGTTCCAATGTGTGAACATACAATAATCAGGTTGAAATACGACATAACTTAATGGGATGGGGAAATATTTCCAGTGGCTGGACAGGGCCTATCCCACCACCGCAGCAAAGGTTGGCAAAAAAAGGAAAGCTACAAGTAGCTCCCAACCTGTAACACCATGTGCATAGTCATGACCAACCCTTATCTTCCTACTCATTTACACAAAAAATATCCAGCACACCACCCATGGACCTCAAAAATGTAGGCACTTAACATAAATTTTGACCTTAATACATTTTTGAAGTCCATGGTTGGAATACTGGCTATTTCTTGTAATTGAGCTAGAATATGGTGCCGAGGACCCCAACACTGGGTGTATGCGGAATGGTGCTCAACATATTAGACCGGCTCACTTTTTTTTTAAAAGACCGTATTAGTTGGTTTTACAATTTGCATAGTGAAAATGCTTGAAGTACCTTTTTCATCAATGACAGACGTTTTTTGGTGCAGAAAAAATATTCTGGGTGGGCAGGTCATATGGAGGGCAGCACAGTGGTGTAGTGGTTAGCACTTTCACCTAGCAGCAAAAGGGTCACTGGTTCAAATCCCGACCATGACACCATCTGCCTGGAGTTTGCATGTTCTCCCTGTGTCTGCGTGGGTTTCCCCCAGGTACTCCGGTTTCCTCCCACACTCCAAAGACATGCTGGTAGGTTAATTGGATCTAGTCCAAATTGGCCCTGTATATATGTGTGTACGACTGTGTGTCCTAAGCGTATCGAGATCCTACGGGGTAAAATGACCGCACCAGCCAAGCAGACACTGGCTGCAAAAAGCTCCTAGAGGCAATTTAGGGGTGGTCCGAGTCAATAGTTGGGCTCGGACCTGTTGATTAGAACAAATTTTTCGCTCTGCTCTGGGTGTGATACTGCCCGGCAGTGTTATTCTTCTTTGCCTGTGGGTGGCACTGTCACCGCCGACACGGGCTGGATCACGGGGGTATCACAGCGCCTTGGGTGTCTCCTCTCGGCAGCCATGCAGTGGGCATGGTCTACCCGCTGTGTATGCTGGGAGAGGGTACAAAAGGGGCAGACAGCATTTTGCGTGAAGCGATTCCAGGGGGACCCCAAGGAGTTCGGGGGGACCTCTGGTCCAGTGAGCGTGTCTCGTGGCCCTCATGGCACGGGATGCGTGTGATTGGTCTCGGGCAACTTTAGCCTGAGGCTCTGCTGCTGCATAGTAGGCCCAGCTCTCCTATCGAGGGCCTACGCTTCGGAGAGGGATCCCAGGCTGCCCGGTTGAAGGGGGCCCATCTTTAGGGAGGGAGTTCCAGGGAAAGATCAGTCCCGGCGGAGATAGCGACGGTACTGCTGTCTCGGGGAGAGGCCTGGAGGCCTACCTAAAGGGGGATCCATCATCTCTGACATCCGTGCTCCACTCTGGTTGCTAGGACTGCTCTCAAAGGGACTATCCGGGTGAGCAATACCCACTCAGGCTTGAGTGGCGATGAAAGTGTTCTCTAAGTGTTGCGTGCCTAAACCTTCCCCTACTTTGTCGTTTCTACTCTCTCTCTCTTCCAAGTTTTACCTCAAGAAAATAATAAAATCTTGCTGCTTAGGTTTTACACATGTGTGGACATTGGCTTTATTACAAAGGGACTTTCGCCTAGACAACGGAGACCAGGGATCCACTCTGGAGAGGTAACTTGCCGCAAGGCCCAAAATCTAACACTGCTCCCCTCTCCATACATGGAGTTGGATAACGGGCAAGTAGCAGGTGTGCCTTACTGCAAAAATTGATGAAGCGGAAGGGTCTGTGTGCTACATAAGGCAGTAAGATGCAATGTTACCAACCATTTCTATGGGCCTCCAAAACACACACAGTTAAATTCATGCATCCTGCATTTTCTATAAGGCACTGCAGCACAGAGATATGAAGGAGTATGATCAAGCTGTAATCAAAACAAAAGTTGGATACAGATTTTCAGTAGGTCAGTCAAGTTATTACTGGACACACAGGCTCCAGCAAAACCAGGACATCCCCTAGGAAAGGGTGGACAACCCAGAGTTGAGAATCCATGTACAGGCGATCCCCTAGTTACAAACATTCGACTTACAAATGATTCCTACTTACAAACGGAGGGAGACAACAGGGAGTGAGAGGAAATCTACCCGTAGGAAGGGAAAATTTACTCACAACATTTTCAAAATCCAATTGTCATTGGGACAGGAAGTGAGGGGAAATCTTCTGAACAGGGGCACAGACAGAAAAACAAATGTTACAGGGGGGTTAACCCTTCCCTATGTTATCCAAAAAGCGTAAAAATTGTTTTTTGGGCTGGAACTACACTTAAAAAATGTACCTGTTCCGACTTCCAAACAGATTCAACTTAAGAACAAACCTACAGTCCCTATCTTGTTTGTGACCCGGGGACCGCCTGTACACAGTCTAGTGAAAGTGCTAAAAAATGTATTCACATTAGGAGAATACAAAACGTTCAACACATTTCAGGAATTAAGCAAATTCTTCTTCCTTCAGGGTTTAGCTACTGTACGTGGTGAGACTGTTAGTATGGCATAATCACCAGGGTTAATTTGTAACAGTCTGCAAACGACCTTTGATCTGTGTAGCATGATAATGCTATTCAAGCGTCATCAGGTGCTATGTCCCTTTTAGGTAGAGCTCTCCTTCAGTGATGTCATGGGTGAGTCAGTACCCTGTTATAAGCCAGTTTGGGAGAAACCTTAGCAGCACTTGGGGCATGAGAGCTAAACACCTCGCAACTATGTGACTGTAACCCGCACGCGTAGGCCCTGGATAGGGCAGGAGGCTGGGAGGAGCCGGTTGTAGTCTTTCTGCCCCTTATGGAGATAAGGTCTAGGGCGGATTGCAAAAGGCCTTTTAGGCCAGAATGTGAGATCCCTGTGTGAGGCTGCTTCCCTTAAAGATCCCGGGATGAGAGTTACTAATTGGTGAGATGACTACAGAGAGCACAGTCCTGTGAGTACTAATGACCCCGGGTGGAGGAGAGACTGTAGGGGAGATGGCTGCTAAAGGTGCTGCATATGCTTTTACATGTGACTACTGCAGACCTTCCACTAAATGTGATTGACTGTGTAATGTCAAGTGACTACGAAATGTATGTCCTTGTGTTGTGACTGTTATGCCATTTCCTAGATTCCATCAGTAAAGTGCAAAAAACTACTTTATGTGTGGACAATCCTTTCTTTGGGAAAATAAAGGTCAATGGCTGGGAATGTCTCTGGCATTGGGTTGTACACAAGACGGCAGAGGGTTCAGCCTCAGCAGGACGGCTAGTGTTCTAACAGGACAGGAGTGGGGGTAAGGACTTCAGCCAACCATGAAGCCCCTCATAAAAAGTGGCTGTGTCATACACTTGGGAACCATCATACCATGCAACTTTTTGACATGGGAACGAGGGACACCTACATACAAAAATATGTAGACACACCCCTCTGCCATGCCCCCTTAAAGGAGAATTATACAAAAAAAAAATGTGAAACCCACAAGTGTTTTTTTTATACCACTACTATTCCTTTATATTGGCTTTTGAAATTTACAAATGCAGCAATTTATAAATTGAATGAAATTATTTGTTTATACAACCATATAGATCATACCAAAATGAGGGACAAATGAGGGGGAAAGAGGGACAAAAGGAAATTTCTTCCAAATGAGGGACAGTCCCTCGAAATAAGAGACAGTTGGGCGCTATGGTCAACATAGACTAGACTGGTGGATTTAATAGAGGAACAGAAAGTGTCCACATCACAAAGTGAATGTTGACCCAATCAAGTGGAAGGGAATTAAAAAAAAGAAAAGAAAAAGAAAACAGGATTCTTGCTTACCTATGATTTGATGATTAACGTGAACACAGGCTTTACCTCCTTTACTTTGCTAAGTGAACAGTCACCAAATCCTGGGTTGATTTCATGAAGAATTAGAGAATATTCACTTAGCGTAGTGAAGAAGCAAAAGCTGTGTTCACCCATCAAGTCAAAGCAAAAATCCCTTGATTGGGTATTGATGATTGGGTATTTATTATCCATACCATTAGAATCAGACACGTCACAAACTTATTCAGATTGGACTGTCTATGGAAACAGCTTCCTGATAGATCATAAATGATCTAACTTTCTTCTTTTATAGGTCCTCCACTAAAGTGCTCTGAATATTTATTTTAGCATTCAGTGCTGGCCTTGCGATAAATTATTGGTCCATCACAAATTCCATAATTTCAAGAATTTTGAATAATTAAAAAAAAAAAAAAAATTGCAGTCTGGCTGATAGTTATCTGCTTAATTCCCTCTTACTCATTCCAGATTAAATAAACAATTGACACTTTATTAATAAATTGAATCTTCCAGTATTCTGAATCATTTTTATGAAGCATATTTTTCAATGAACTTCAATCAAGTTTTACTTCAAATTCGGTCAAAGAGGAATGATGTGAATCGAATACGCATCTCATAAACATGATTGCGATTTCAACTGTGATTTGGTTTGGATTGAGCGAAACAGCAAATATACTTTGCATTTCGAAATAAAGCTTTTGATCAATATGATCAAATTGCAAATTCTGATCTAAAAAGGGCAAAATTAATGAGTATTGAACTTAACGAAGGTTATTATGCCAGTGATAAAAAGATGCAGCATTTCATTCCCGGGATATCACAGACTACAGCACCCAGAATGCTTTGCAGATTCACTATGGAAATTGTTGGCCTCATAAGCTGATCACAGATGGCAATGTTGGCAACGTTTAATGAAAGGGGAAGTAAGTTGTGCACCTGATGCTCCTTATACAGAGGATGTCTGGGCAGCAGCTGTGCCCCCAGCACTACCCCCATGCCTGGCCTGTGCCTCGCTTATAGTAAATGACAATGAAGAAGACGGGGCATCTCCTCTCTATTGGGTTTAGTGAAATGCAATTTTCATGTTGTTTCCCAAAGATCCATCCTCATGAGCAATCCGTTTTCACCCTCTACTGTGGTGGATTTTCATTTATATAGCGCTTAATTAGTATGTACTTTGCTGCAATCATAGTGCCACTTTTGTAAGTCTCTACCCTCAAAGGAGCTTACAATCTAATGTTCTATAGACCAGTGGTGGTGAACGTTTTTAATATAGGGGGCCTTAAGTGCGGCCCCATCCTCTCTAAAATGGCCCACATGAAAATCAGACAGCAGACAAACAACAGGATAGTCAAAGACTATGAGCATGATACAAGAGCTTGTCAGAGACTGTGGACATAATACAAGAGATGGTCAGAGACTGCACACATGATACAGGAGGAGGTCAGAGACTGCAGACGTGGCATAGGAGATGGTCAGAGTCTGTGGACATACTACAGGAGATGGTCAGAGACTGCTCACATGCCGTAGGAGATAGTCAGAGACTGCGGACATACTGCAGAAGATAGTCAGAGACTGCAGACGTGGCATAGGAGATGGTCAGAGACTGTGAACATAATATAAGAGATGGTCAGAGACTGCACACATGATACAGGAGGAGGTCAGAGACTGCAGACGTGGCATAGGAGATGGTCAGAGTCTGTGGACATACTACAGGAGATGGTCAGAGACTGCGAACATGCTGTAGGAGATAGTCACAGACTGCAGACATTCTGAAGGAGACTGTCAGAGACTGTGAACATACTATGAGAGTTGCTGGAGACTGAGGACATGCTTCAGGCTGGAGACATATTATATGAGGCTGCTAGAAATCATTGCCATTACAGGGCAATAGAGAAACACAGATTAGTATCTGTAGGGGCACAAAGGGCTGCAGTTAAAAGTGCCAAAGATCGGTATGCAGGCCCCTGGCCACAGGCTGGGCAACAAGGCTATAGACACATCACTTGAGGTCAACTTGGGTTAAAGCAGATGAGTGTACAAGTATGTTTTTGGCAGCAAAGTAGAGTGTGATGAGGCATTTAAAGTGACAGTAAATGCAGCAACATTGATCTTATGATCAGCGTGCACTTACCACTTTTTTGCAGTGAAGCTGACAGACCATTGCACCTATGATCAGTGTGTCATGGGTGCAATGCATAGGGCTCAGTGTTTACCCCCAGACCCAGATCCATATGGAGATACAGACCTTCTGGTATGGGGCTGGAGGAAGTGCGTCTGGGCTACATCTGAAGCAATGCCACCTCATTGCTGTCAAAGCAATCTTCTGAGTCCATCTGCTGCAGTGGCAGATGAGACTTGTAGTATCTGCCATTGATGGATCCCGGACCTTGATAATGGGGCTTTGCATTTCTCTGCCCGCTAAATTAAAATAGCAACATAATGTGGTTTAGGTAAGGGAGAGGGGTGGTCAGGGTTAGGAGGATGCTGCATGTTACCATGCTTCATGTTTCATCCTAAATATAGGTGTAACATAAAACATGATCTGAAAATGGACTAAGCCTTTAAAGTAAATCTAAATTTCTAAATTTTATATAAGCTGGCAATGTAATATCAAGAGTCATTTTTAATATTTTTAAAATTGTGATCCTGCTATGAAGGTGGCTTGTTGAGTCACCTCCTGTTATAGAGTGACAATGCGCTGTTCCTGTCTCCCAACTGTCCTTCTCCAAACTTGGCTTTTACACCCAGACATTACCATAGGAAATAAGATGAAGTGCACGAGCTTCACTTCAAAAGTTTAATGAAGTTTTAAAAGACATATTTTTGATTCCAAATTCCCCTGCACGTAATTTGACATCCTATGTCACCTCTCCTCACTTCCTACTTTGGTGGATAAGGCCCATGTTCACTTCAGCTCACTCTACATTACTGCACACTTTATTAAATCCGGCCCATAGAGTAAACTATGTAAAGGTAATCAGTAGTTCGTCCAAATAAAAGGTTAACACTTTAGGAAGGCACATTAAAGCTGAACTCCATGGGGGGGGGGGGAAAGATTTACCCTTGCAGTGGAGAGCGGGGCACCAATACCTGCTCATTTTACCTAGGGGATGATGAATAAAGTTATACACATACATTTTTCTTTGCTCCCTTGGCAGCCGGCTCTTTGTTCTGCTGTCCAACATTCTGGGATGTGGATGGGCTATCGGCATCCTCCCGTACAATGTAGGACTGCTAGGCCTTCATTGTACAGGATGATGTCATAGAGGTACAACTGGTTGGGAAGCGAAGGCAAGAGGCTTTGAGGACTGGTCGAAGAAGGAGAAGAAGAAGCCTGTGGGATCGAGAAATCTCCTTATTCATCATTTTCCTGGCCAGGGGTCTCCAAACAAAGGGCCAAATTACTGTTCTTTAGACTTTAGAGGGGCTTCATTATTGCCAGTGGGAGTAGAAAATGACCCGGAGTCAGTGTAAACAATGCCTCAGGCTTGGGGGTTAGTGGGAGTAAAAAAATGATATAGTGCCTGTAGAAGGAAAAATGGTGCCCCATTGTTGGAGTTAGTGGGAGAAATTATTCCCCACTGTTGGTGTTAGTGGGAGGAATGGAGCCTAAGTGTTGGTGTCAGTGGAATGAATAATGCCTCGTGTCAGCGAGAGGAATAGTGTTCCAAGGGCCAGATAAAGGCAAACAAAGGGCCACAGTTTGGTGACCACGCTCTAGGCAAAACAAGCAGTTAAGGAAAGGGGATCATTTAAGGAAAGGAAGCCACTGCAGGAGTACATCTTTTTACTCCTGAAGTTCAGCTTCATGTTTTCCGAGCTTACCTTTTCCACATGCCCCCCACTGCGAGAACACTTAAGATCCCTGACTGAGCAACTTGGAATATGGAAGCTCCCTCCGTCCTCATGGGGCAGTGCTTGGCTGCTGTGGGGAGGCAGGGGGAGTGTCATTTGTTCTCCAAACCTCCAAAGTACATGGTATTTCTTTTGTGGTCTGGTGGCAAATCAGTAGAGGAGCACAGAGAAAATAAAGTTCATAAAGACCTTTTTATAGGTGAATCTGGTAATTTACTCAGTAAGGGCAAAGAAAAGTTTGACCTTAATAACTAAAAGCGCTGATACTCTCTGAAACTAACACCACAGTGATTGGTTTCTTTCTAACATTTTATTATCTATCATTCAATATTGTCATATCTGATGGTAAAATTATTAAATTGATATTTAACTTTGGGCAATCCCAGAACCCAGAACCCAGGGAGCCTATGGAGACATTTCTTAAAAGTCTTGATTGTCTACTTTTTCTCCTTTTGCATAATTTTGGTTAAAGTGGTTGTAAACCCACTTTTTCAACTTGCACCTACAGGTAAGCCTAGATTAAGGCTTACCTGTAGGTGCAAGAAATATCTCCTAAACCTACACGGTTTAGGAGATATTTACTAAAATGTCAAGCGCCGCTATCTACGGCGCATGCGCGCCGTAGACAACGGCGCATTTATGGGGTTAATCCCATTCACATACTCGGCTACTTCCCAGCAATCGCTGGGCGTAGCCGAGTGGGACGCCTCCCGCGTGCATGCGCAGAGTGACGTCTCCGCCGCTCCGGCCAATCACAGCGCCGGAGCGGCGCTGTGATTGGCTGGTGCAGCGATACCCGGAAGTAACATTCCGGCTATCGCCGCAGTGATGTCTGCGGCTGGACAGAGGGACGAGGATGGCTTCGGGGGCCCCGATCTAAGGTAAGTGGAACATAATGAGCTATTATGCTAGTCATAATAGCTCATTATGCCTTTCTCTTGCAGGTGGGCCAAAAAAAAAAAAAGTGGGTTTACAACCACTTTAAAGATGAGCAATTTCAAAGAAAGCCTTATGCCGCGTACACACCATCGTTTTCCTGTCATGCAAAAAACCGAAGTTTTTCTTGACGTGATTCCTCGTGATTCCTCTCAAGCCTGCCTTGCATACACACGTTCATGAAAAAAAACGCTTGAGCAAAGCGCGGTGACGTACAACACGTACGCCAACACGTACGACAGCACCATTACAACGCTAGTTTTACCAGATTAAGCGCTCCCGTCTCATACTTGATTCTGAGAATTTGCATTTTTTTCCCCTCAGAAAAGCATACACACGCCCGTTTTTTGCGACGAGAAAAAGAATGATGGGAAAAACGTTGAGGAAAAATAGAGCAGGTTCTAATTTTTTTGAGGGCAGTTTTCTCGTTGAGAAAACTGCTATGGAGCATACACATGACCGGTTTTCACGACCAATCTAAAAAATTGCAGTTTTCTCGTCATGAAAAACGGTCGTGTGTACGCGGCATTACTGAGAGAAATACATGAGCTACCATTGTGGACTTTCCAAAATATAGTCAGTTGAAGCAGGAATTGATTGAAGCCCCGACTGATCTGCATATCTGTGACGGGTCAGCGACTTAGAAAGTACAGAAGCAGTTGAATCAATTTCAATAAAAAACACACAATATAAAAAATGTATGACAGCGTTTAATGAATTATTTTTGGGTATAATCCTCTGTAGGTGTAAACATGACAGTTGTATCCTGACTTTTGACAGCCTTCGTTGTCAACGGAACCACATCATCTGTGGCTTGTAAATAGCACCAGGTTGAGGGCAGATGCAAGCCAAAGAGGCTGTTTTTGCCACCTCCCCTCCTCTTCCAGGTTTGTTAGGGGGCTAGAATGCTGGTGGCAGGGCTGTACAGCATCATTGACTGTTAGGACACTGGTGGCAGGGTTGCATGGTATCAACACTTATTATGGTGCAGGTGGCTCATGATGTTGTGTGGCCTGGGGGCTGAACATACACAGGGTTGAATATGCGCTGAGTGTCTGATGTGGACACTCTGGTGTCAGCGCTGCCCCCAACCATGCCTCCATGAGTGCCATCTGAGGCAGGCACCCTCGGATGGCATTATGGACAGCACAACCCAGTTACTAAAGGCTACATACCAATCCTATGTGTCTGCTAGGCTCAACGCCAAGCCAAGCTCAACTCAAGCACTGGGAGCGAAGCACTGTACTGTCTAAGTACACACAAGCTTTGCTGTGCCAAACTGAGACTAATACCCATTGCCCAGGCAGCTCCTGGCACTACATACTCTGCACTAACTCACCTCCAATAGTGGGCTGTAACTTAAAAGCACGAATGTCGCTGATACTGCTTCTGCATTCAGGCCTATGTGCATCTGGCCTATATGTACCTGTTGGCTTCCAGTTTGGATTGACTAATGCCGCGTACACACGATCGGACCTTTTTCCGACCAAACTCCCATCGGAAAAAAATAGAACAGGTTCTATATTTAAATTCCGATGAAGTTCATCGGAATTTCTCCGATGGGGCCCACACACGGTCGTTATTTCCAATGAAAAAACTCAGTCGGACTCCATCTGACTTTTTTCATCGGAAATTCCTATCGTGTGTACAAGGCATTAGTCCTGAATTATAATTTTTTGCACTACATATGATACTGGAAGTTTGCAACATGTTTAAGTACCGCAAAGCTGATGGACAATTTATGTCTATTATAACTCAGACCTTGTGCAAAGAACTGGTCTTGCAGCCCATAATCCTCTTCAATAGGATTTTGGTTAAATCCCATTTTTTTTTCACAGCAATATGTTTGAACCTCTTAGTGGCTATTCAAAGCAATACCACATATTTGTTTAAACAGAACACCTACAGAGTACTGTTTTAGTCTATTGGGCCTCATCAGTCTGTGCCAGGGGAGGATTTTGTCTAAAGCGGTCATTTTTGGCAAACCCCAACCTTCCTGCTATTGGTTGCTAGAACATTGATGACCACTTGATGCTGTGTGACCCAGAAGCTGAACATGCACTGAGGACAATGTGTCCTGTATGGACACTGCAACCTCAGTTCGAACCCCCTACCATGCCTCCATGAGTGCTGCATGAGGCAGATGCCTCAATTGGCTTCTTGGCCCTGACTGGCATCTATGGTCCATGTGTAGATCCTCATAGAAATGACATTACTGAGTACAAAGTACTTAGACACTGCTCCTGGGATACAGCCCCCTACTAAATAAGAAAGGGCTCCATGACAATGCAGTGTTTACATTCATAGAACACCTATGACTGCATGCCAATCACATTTTTCCTAGCCATGCCTTCAGTACTGTACAAGAGAATAAATAAAATGATCTGATTGGCTGTGGTGGCCGACAAAAAAACCCCAGCTCCTTTAGGCAATGAGGATGCCTTGTATACTCTAGAGCGTAAGCTCTGTGGCCCTTAATTACCTTATTTTCTGCATCTTAATGTCAGTTGTTATAGTGAATAGTGATACTGAGTACTCCCTGGTGGTGAAGCGGTGACGGGTATAAATAAAATGCAGTGAATCATGTGATGTGTTGGTTTAGATCCAGTTCTGCATCTGTTTGGCCGAATGCCAACGTTCGTTTTGTTTAACCCTGTGACTGAAGAAGAGCGAGGGAGGAGAGAGCTGAGGATGAGCCGGGGAGAATAGGATATTTTTTCCTACTGCTAGCACTTATCCTTCAGTGTTAATGCACATTTTCCCATCCATAAAATTTAACGTGTTATTAAAAGATTGCAGCCATCAAAATCACTTCCAAACTTGGTTTTGTGTGAAAAAAAAAAAAAAAGTGTTTAAAGAGCCAGTTAGCCTTTAATACAATCCACCTTACATGAAAGAGCTAGAACATCCACATACAGTATACATAGGTACTGTACTATGCCCACACCTGTGCATTAGTCAAAGTATTTAATATTGCCTTTATCTTTGCTATGCGGGCTTTGGCCGTTTTAGGCTAAGACAGGCCATACATAAAATAATATTCCATAGAGATAGGACCAATCTGAACACTATGACTTGCTGCTGCTTAAAAATGGAGATCAAGCTACTAAATACTTTATAAATATCCTTATGCAGTGAGAGAACCTCTTCCCCTCCATATATATATATATATATATATATATATATATATATATATAGGATTATATTACATCCTATACATCCATCCATTTTATTTATCTAATGACAAAAGTACTTCAAATGCAAAATAATCTTGAGAAAGATCTAGGACCTGGCTTGCTCTGTCTGGCAGGGGTGCCTGGATCACAAGACTGCCAGACCACTTTTTCAAATACTTTACCAGATAAACCAGATAAGTATTTTAACTGGGTATTTTTCTGTCTGCTTGAAATTCAACTTTACGATGCAATTCTGTCATCTTCATCTTTGTCCCCCGAAGTTACACTTCTTAGTGACCATCTATAGATACCCAGCTTCCATACGTTCCTCCTCTGGACACTTGGGGCTAAACTGCGGAAGGGGTCTAGGAGCTGTCCAATGAAGGCCAAATTAAGCCATTTCCTTAGTCTCTGATACTGTAGCTGTGTATCAGCCATTCTCAACCTAGTGTTCTGTGGAACTCTAGAGTTCATCCAGAGGTTGCTAGTTTTTTTTTGATTCTGTGGATGATTGACTCGATGGTGCCCGTATAGTCCCATGGCTAATGCCACCTAAAGAGAGCCAGCAACACCAATGATATTTTCTCACTGGCCACCAATGAAAGGGACATTCTTTTCACTGGCCACCAATGTAAGAGACATTCTTCTCACTGGCCACCACTGTAAGGAACATTCTTCTCACTGGTCACCAATGTAAGGCACATTCTTCTCACTAACCACCAATTCTTCTCATTAACCACCATTATAAGGGGCATTCTTCTCACTGGCCACCATTGTAACTGACATTCTTCTAATTGGCCACCATTCTAAGGGACATTCTTCTCATTGACCACCAATGTTAGAGACATTCTTCTCACTGGCCACCAATGTAGGGACATTGTTCCCAATGATGACCAATATAAGGAACATTCTTCTCACTGACCACCCATGTATGGAACATTCTTCTCAATGAACACCAATGTAAGGGACATTCTTCTCACTGGCCACCATTGTAAGGGACATTCTGATAATTGGCCACCAATGTAAGGGACATTCTTCTCACTGTTTACCAATGTAAGGAACATTCTTCTCACTGTTTACCAATGTAAGGGACATTCTTCTCACTGTTTACCAATGTAAGGAACATTTTTCTCACTGGCCACCAATGCCTCAGGCCTGCTGTAATTGTAATATACTACACACTCACAGTCTGCTCTGGGCGCCTGGCAGTCGTCTCGTGAGTCAGGACTTGGGAGTGGAACGGATTCAGTCTTGTTGGGACTCGGGAGGCCTGGCTGGCCTGTAATGCACAGTGCTGCTCTCTCTGGGCTCTGGCAGTCGTCACGGTGAACACTTGCTTGCTGGAAGCGGATTACGGAAGCAGGCGGAGCTCCGTGAAAACCGGAAGTTAGTTCACCAGAGGAAACGTCCCTGCCTCACATTTTCAGAATGAACACGGGTTTGATTTTTGTCATAGTTTTCCTCAGTGGACGAAAATATGGTGTACTTTTCCTTTCGTTTTTAACACTGTAAAAATGGCGCTGACGAAAACCTTTTCGTTGAAGAAATTAACACTGCTGACCACCAATGTGACCACCATTGTGAGGGACATTCTTCTCACTGTCCACCAATGTAAGGAACACTCTTCTCACTAAACACCAATGTAAAGAACATTCTTTTTACTGACCATGAATTGCTTCAACTGGGGTTCCCGAAGACCTAAAAATTATTTCAAGGTTTCCTCTGTGGTAAAATGTTGAGGGAGGCTGATGTAGATGATAAACTTGAAAGGGTTGGGTGTGCTGTGTCTAATGACACCATAGTCGGAAGCACCAAAAGTCCATTTAACAATTGACTGAACCAAGTGGAAAACTATTGGTCGAACAAAGCAATCAAATAGCTGGCAATGGAAATTCCTCCATCCACACCATTATGGAAAAGCAATGGCATTGGTATTGAAATTCATAGATTTTCTCTTGTTCAATTCACAGAAATTTTTTAAAGAAAATCTAGCCATGTATGGTAACCTTAAAGCGGAGCTCCACCCTAAAGTGGAACTTCCGCTCATTGGATTCCTCCCCCCCTCCGGTGCCACAATTGGACCCTTTCAGGGGGGTGCAGATACCTGTATAATACAGGTATTTGCACCCAGATTCTGGGGACTGTGTGTTTCCCAGAACACAAGGGGGGGGGAAAGACGGGGGGTGAGGGGCGTAATAGCCGCAGATTCTGCGGCTACATAGGCGTGCGCACAGGGTGTGCCAGTTGTGCCCAGGCACACCCTAATAACCCTGTGCAGCACAGATTTGCCCTACTGCCTTGCCCACCCCATTTCCCCTGCAGCGCTGCTGGCTTCCCTCCTCTCCTCTCCCGCCAGCTGTTGCTGTGGGGATGTGATGAATGGGGGAAGGGGCCATTAAATATGTAATTTTCCGGTCCCTTCCTGAATGAACATCGTGAGTGATCGGTAGGGTGTGTTTGAACTTTTGGGTGCACACCCTAATGCAATAAGCAGCGCACACCTATGTGCGGCTATTACGCCCCTCCCCCCCCCGTTGTGTTCTGGGAAACACACAATCCCCAGAACACAACGAGGACCAATGAAGACGCGCGGCTCAACTCGCGCATGCGCAGTAGTTAACCGGGCAGTGAAGCCGCAGCGCTTCACTTCCTGGTTCCCTCACCGATGATGGTGGCGGGGGGCAGCCGAGAGACGAGAGATTGCTCGTCTTCTGCTGCCGACATCGCGGGCACCCTGGACAGGTAAGTGTCCATTTATTAAAAGTCAGCAGCTGCAGTATTTGTAGCTGCTGGCTTTTAATAAAAATTTTTAAGGCAGAGCTCCGCTTTAACACAAACTACCCTCTGCTGTTAATGGTATTACATTTTAGTGCCAAAAAGGGAGGAGTGTGAAGTGCCAAGTGCAGCGCGCATGATAAATATGGCCATGAAGCTTATGTACAGGAAACCAGTGTCCAAAGTCATCCATATGGAAACGAATGCAAATCTTCACACACAAAGTATTGTGTCGGGTTCGCCCTGCGGTTTGCAGTATCACTTCCTGACACCAGAGGGAAGCAGAGTACAACAGTCCGCAGTCCCTATGCCTCAAATGACACTTCTACAATAAAGTACGTTGGAAAGTACATATCAGTGGAAAATTTGGTACGCTTTTGCACGCTAACCGTGGAGCCGATAATACGTTTCATAGATAGCCGGTGTTTTGGTTATAAACGTAAACAACCTATAAAAAAAAAAGATAATTTAAGGTGGCCATGCACGCTTTGATAAATTGTTGTTTTATTTTCCGATCAATCCCAAATCTAAACAATTTATAATCAACAATCCATTCAATTATTATGACACACGGGGGAGATGGGCTTTGATAAATAGAAGATTTCACACTTACAATTGGGTTTTATTCGATAGTTAGGTTTCACAAATAAAACATTTTTCAGGAATTTCTGTGTCTTCTTTTCTTTTATTTAACCACTTCCCTACCCGCCCATAGTAAAATGACGTCCACAGATGGGATCTCCCATCCTGGATGGATGTCATGTGACGTCCTGGATTTGTAGGGGGGTATCTGAATGATGGGTGCAGCTAGAGGCATCATTCAGATATCCTTCTATTCTGCTGGCGATTCTGCGCACCATAAGAACGATCATAGCGGCGGTTCCGCCGCTTGATCGTTCTTATAGGCGGCGGGAGGGGTGTCCCCTCCCGCCGCCATCCGGTGCATCTCCGGGCTCTCCCGTGCCATCGGGGGGCCCGGAGATTGAATCGTCCGGCGCCGGAGGTGAACCATAGAGATGACTGGTGACCAGATGGTCACCAGTCATCTCTATGACCGTCGGAGGCCCGGGCGCAATGTGATGACGTCACGCCCGGGTCCTCAGAAGTAAACAAAGCCGCCATTGCGGCTAGTAAACATGAGATCGTGACATTTTTTCACGATCTCATGCTTTCCAGCCTGGAGGAGAGATGTGGGGTCTTACTGACCCCGCATCTCTCCATAAAGAGGACCTGTCACACACATTCCTATTACAAGGGATGTTTACATTCCTTGTAATAGGAATAAAAGTGATCAAAAAAAATATATGTATTAAAAAGTGTAAAAATAAAAAAAATGAAGTAAAAAAAAAGTTAAACGCCCCTGTCCCCGGTAGCTCGCGATCAGAAGCGAACGCACACGTAAGACCCACCCACATATGTAAACGCCGTTCAAACCACATATGTAAGGTATCGCCGCGTGCGTTAGAGCGCGTGCAACAATTCTAGCACTAGACCTCCTCTGTAATTCTAACCTGGTAACCTGTAAAAAATTTCAAAGCGTCGCATATGGAGATTTTTAAGTACCGAAGTTTGGCGCCATTGAGTGTGCACAATTTTAAAGCATGACATGTTAGGTATCTTTTTACTCGGCGTAACATAATCTTTCATATTTTACAAAAAAATTGGGCTAACTTTACTGTTTTGTTATTTTTTAATTCATGAAACCATTTTTTTTTTTTAAAAAGGCGTTTGAAAAATTATTGCGCAAATACAGTGCAAGAAAAAGAGTTGCAACGACCGTCATTTTATTCCCTAGGGTGTCTGCTAAAAAAACATATATAATGTTTGGGGGTTCTGAGTAATTTTCTAGCAAAAGAATGATGATTTGTACATGTAGGAGAGAAGTGCCAGAATAGGCCCGGTATTGAGGTGGTAAAAAAAGCCCGGGGTTGAAGTGGTTTAATTTGATTATTTTAATTTTGCCATGCCGGAGATTGATCAAGAATACGATCAAATTTGAGAACAAAGCATCCCGCTGAAGCCGATTGATGCAAGGCAATCAATAATTTTCCACCATGGCCAATTGACTCAGTTTGTTCTAATCCAATCTAAATGGGGTCCTGCTTGATCGGAAAGGAAGTTATAGCTATCCGGTTGTTTGCCGATTCAATCATTTTGAGTGAAATAGTTAAATGTGTGTTTGGCCTCCAATAACTGATCTGAATCTGAGAAATGATCGACAAAATTCTGCCACAGCCACTTGACTTGACAGAGTGGAAATGGATCAAATTGAGGTTCTTTGATTTTGATTTCCATTCAATTTGGTCATTTTAGTTGCACCGAATGCTCAATTATATGATCATAGCGATCTCTGTGTGGTCACCTTATAACCCTTATGCCCTGTACACACGATCGGAATTCCCGATGGAAAAAGTCTGGCGGAATTTTTTCATCGGATATTCCTCCGACCGTGTGTGGGCCCCATCGGACTTTTTTCCGTCGGAGTTTAGAAACAGAACATGTTTTATTTTTTTCCGATCGTAAATTCAGATCGTCTGTGTGGAACTCCGACGGAGAAAAAAAACACGCATGCTCAGAATCAAGTCGACGCATGCTCGGAAGCATTGAACTTAATTTTTCTCGGCTCGTCGTAGTGTTATATGTCACCGCGTTCTTGAAGATCGGAATTTGGTCTGACAGTGTGTATGCAAGACAGCTTGAACAGAATTCCGACAGAAAATTCCATTGGATTTTATCCCATTGGAAATTCCGATCGTGTGTACAAGGCATAACAGGTTTTATTGCTGCCTGTGTCTCCACCGTTGTCTGGCATTGTCACCAAGTAAAAAGTGATGGGAAATCCATACAAAGCCGGTTTGGGTCACATGTCATGTGAATCGGATGCGGTTCAAAACGCATCCAATTCCCATATACACTATATTACCAAAAGTATTGGGACACCTGCCTTTACACGCACATGAACTTTAATGGTATCCCAGTCTTAGTCCGTAGGGTTCAATATGGAGTTGGCCCACCCTTTGCAGCTATAACAGCTTAAATTCTTCTGGGAAGGCTGTCCACAAGGTTTAGAAGTGTCTATGGGAATGTTTGACCATTCTTCCAGAAGTGCATTGGTGCACTGATGTGGACGAGAAGGCTTGGTTCGCAGTCTCCGCTCTAATTCATTCCAAAAGTGTTCTTTCGGGTTGAAGTCAGGACTCTGTGCAGGCCAGTCAAGTTCCTCCACCCCAAACTATCTTATCTCTGTCTTTATGGACCTTGCTTTGTACACTGGTGAGCAGTCATGTTGGAACAGGAAGGGGCCATCCCCAAACTGTTCCCACAAAGTTGGGCGCATGAAATTGTCCAAAATGTCTTGGTATGCTGACGCCTTAAGAGTTCCCTTCACTGGAACTAAGGGGCCAAGCCCAACCCCTGATAAACAACCCCACACCATAATCCCCCCTCCACCAAATGATTTGGACCAGTGTACAAAGCAAGGTCCATAAAGACCTTAAGACCCCATACACACTATCAGATTTTCTGCAGGTTTTTGTCTTCAGATTTACCAAAACCCTATAATATGAGGTCTAACCTTAGGAGTTTCAATTTGTATGAAATCAGGCAGGCCCTTCCACTACATGGTTTTGGTAAATCTGAAGACAAATATCTGCAGAAAATCTAATAGTGTGTATGGGGCCTAAGAGTTCCATTCACTTGAACTAGGGGGCCAAGCCCAACCCCTGAAAAACAACCCCACACCATAATCCCCCCTCCTCCACCAAATGATTTGGACCAGTGCACAAAGCAAGGTCCACACGAGTGAGTTTGAGGTGGAGAAACATGACTGGCCTGCACCCCAATAGAACACCTTTGGGATGAATTAGAGTGGAGACTGTGAGCCAGACCTTCTCATCCAACATCAGTGCCTGACCTCAGAAATGCACTTCTGGATGAATGGTCAAACATTCCCATAGACACTCCTAAACCTTGTGGACGGTCTTCCCAGAAGAGTTGAAGCCATTACAGCTGCAAAGGGTGGGCTAAGTCAATATTGAACCCTACGGAGTAAAGCCGCGTACACACGGCCGAGAATCCCGTCAGGAAAAAAACTTTGTTTTCCTGACGAGATTCCCGGCAAGCTTTCCTTGCCAAGCCGTGCATACAGACGGCCATTCAAAAGAACTGCGGTTCTTTTGAATGGCAAGAACGCGGTGACGTCATCAACTACGATGAACCTGCGCTCGTCACATTCGATGCCGTCACCGCCGCCATCTTGCTTCACCCTACACTACCCTTGTAAGCTACCGCGCATGCGTCAAAGTCTCATCGAGCATGCGCGGGCTTAGCGGAGGACAGGTAAGCTTGTAGCCTCGTACACACACACTTGTCGGGAAACAGGCCGACGAGAATCCCGACGAGAAAATAGAGAGCAGGTTCTCTATTTTACTCGTCGAGATTCCCGGCAGTTTTCCCAGCGAGATACCATACACAGGAACGGGTTTCTCTCCCAGCAGTTTTCTTGCCAAGAAAACCGGCGGTGTGTACGAGGCTTTAGACTGGGATGCCAGTAAAGTTCATGTGCATGTAAAGGCAGGCGTCCCAATACTTTTGGTAATGTATTGTATGTGAAACGAGCCTAATGGGATATTTCCCTCTCACTTCCTGTTGTGTCTACAGGAGAGACAGTGAAGGAAAATCTCCCCAATGTGAGAGGGATAAAACCTCAATGGGGGTTAAATTATATAAAATGTCCCCATTTTATTAAAACAAAAATTTCTTTAGGTTTGGATTTACTGTAAAATAGACCATATGTCATTTTTAAGCAAATCTTCAGAGTCGGCCATTACCTCTCCTTCAGAAAATGGTGCTTGCCTACCTATCAGGTGGGTGTTACCCGGGGCAAATACAGCCGTGCCTAGGAACACCCACTCCTCCAGCCTGACATCCAGGGCCGCCATCAGGGGGGTACAGGCAGTACACCTGTAAGGGGCCCGGAGGTCCCCAGGGGCCCGGATGGCAACCCCCCTTTTTTATGTATTTTTCATTAAAAAAAAACATATATATATTTTATTTTTTTTAATTTATTTTTTGTAAGGGGCCCAGAGGTCCCCAGAGGCCCGGAGCCTCTTTTTTTTATATTTTTTTTTAGTTATTTTTTTTTATAAATTATTATTTTCTTTTTTTTTGGAGATCCCCTGGGCCCCGGATGGTAACCCCTCATTTTTTTTTTTTTTTATAAAAATAATTTTATTTTTATTTATTTTTTTATAAAATATTTATTTTTTTTGGAAGGGCCCCAGATGGTAACCCCATTTTTTATGTATTTTTTATAAAAAAAATAAAAAATTTTAAAATTTTATTTATTTTATTTATTTTTTGTTTTTTGTAAGGGATCCAGAGGTCCCCAGCCCCCCCGACAATTCACGGCGGCAGCACCCCCCCCGCTTCTCAATTCGCGGCTGCCCCCCTCTCCGCTCCCCAATTTGCGCCCCGCCCCCGTTTCTCCTCTGCTCCAGGGGGCCCATGCCTGAAGCTGTGTAAGGGGCCCCAAAATTCCTGATGGCAGCCCTGCTGGCATCCACCAATCAGGGTTTTCTGATATCCTCCAAAGTGTCACCCCCCTGGGCTAGATGAGGATTCTGGAGAGGAGTACCGAGGCAAGATGTTCTGGTGTTTTCAGAAACATCCTGCCGACACATCCCACCAGCTATAATCTGCCTCCATTGCATAGAGAAGCACAGAGACCCAAGGATGATGTCACTGAACCTAACAAAAGGTATGTAAAGGATATAAAGGATAATTCCTTATGGACCGAAAACTAAGCTTGTAGAGAAAGTTAGCGATTTATCCGCGCTTCTACTATAGCTGATACCGAAGTCTGATAACAGAAAATTTCATCTGAATACAATGATGATTTGTTATGTTAATAGTGGGTAAATATTATTTTGTAAATATATCTGAACTCTTTCACACGGGATGGATCCGTGAAGATCCGCCCCGTGAAGCTCCGCTTGCTCAGCGGGGATCGCTCCGTTGATCCCCGCTGAGCCGACGGATGACTGGGCGGTCCCCGCACACTGTGCAGGGACCGCCCTGTCAGATCTCCGCTCTCCCCTATGGGGAATCGGATGACGACGGACCGTAGAGTCCGTTGTCATCCGATCCGCTCCGCCGACGGAAGGAAAAATAGGGTTTTCCTCCGTCACACTTTGGCGGAGCGGATGTCAGCGGACATGTCACCGCTGACATCCGTGGCTCCATAGGGGTACATGGAGGATCCGTTTCAGGTCCGTCTAAAAAACTGACAGGCGGACCTGAACGGACCTCCGTGTGAAAGGGGCCTTACTCTTTCTACGGTGCATATTGCAATTGATCTATTCCCTCTTTTTCTTAATTTATTCTTCTTATTTTATTTTTTTATTTTTTATTCTTTTTTTTTCCTTTGTTGTTAATTTCTAATCTGAAATGCATAAAAAAATATTATTAAAATATAAAAATATATATTAAAAAATATCAAAAAGCTGGGGAAATAAAAAAAAAAAAACATTATGTTAATAGTGGGTTAAATATTATTTTGTAAATGTATCTGAACTCTTTCTACTGTGCATTATGAGATTGATCTATTCCTTTTTTTTCTTAGTTTATTCTTCTTATTTTATTTTATTTTTATTTATTTTTTATTCTTTTTTTTCCTTTGTTGTTAATTTCTAATCTGAAATGCATAAAAAAATATTATTAAAATATAAAAATATATAATAAAAAAGTTGGGGAAATATAAAAAAAATAAAAATAAAAAAACATTATGTTAATAGTGGGTTAAATATTATTTTGTAAATGTATCTGAACTCTTTCTACTGTGCATTATGAGATTGATCTATTCCTTTTTTTTCTTAGTTTATTCTTCTTATTTTATTTTATTTTTATTTATTTTTTATTCTTTTTTTTCCTTTGTTGTTAATTTCTAATCTGAAATGCATAAAAAAATATTATTAAAATATAAAAATATATAATAAAAAAGTTGGGGAAATATAAAAAAAAAAAAAAGAAAAAAACATTATGTTAATAGTGGGTTAAATATTATTTTGTAAATGTATCTGAACTCTTTCTACGGTGCATTATGAGATTGATCTATTCCTTTTTTTTCTTATTTTATTCTTCTTATTTTATTTTTTTTAATTTATTTTTTATTCTTTTTTTTTCCTTTGTTGTTAATTTCTAATCTGAAATGCATAAAAAATATTATTAAAATATAAAAATATATAATAAAAAAGTTGGGGAAATATAAAAAAAAAAAAAAAAAGAAAAAAACATTATGTTAATAGTGGGTTAAATATTATTTTGTAAATGTATCTGAACTCTTTCTACTGTGCATTATGAGATTGATCTATTCCTTTTTTTTCTTAATTTATTCTTCTTATTTAATTTTTTTAAATTTATTTTTTATTCTTTTTTTTTCCTTTGTTGTTAATTTCTAATCTGAAATGCATAAAAAATATTATTAAAATATAAAAATATATAATAAAAAAGTTGGGGAAATATAAAAAAAAAAAAAAAAAGAAAAAAACATTATGTTAATAGTGGGTTAAATATTATTTTGTAAATGTATCTGAACTCTTTCTACTGTGCATTATGAGATTGATCTATTCCTTTTTTTTCTTAATTTATTCTTCTTATTTTATTTTTTTTAATTTATTTTTTATTCTTTTTTTTTCCTTTGTTGTTAATTTCTAATCTGAAATGCATAGAAAAATATTATTAAAATATAAAAATATATAATAAAAAATATAAAAAAGCTGGGGAAATAAAAAAAAAAAAAAACATTATGTTAATAGTGGGTTAAATATTATTTTGTAAATGTATCTGAACTCTTTCTACGGTGCATTATGAGATTGATCTATTCCTACTTTTTCTTAGTTTATTCTTCTTATTTTATTTTTTTATTTATTTTTTAATATTTTTATTTTTTTTCCCTTTGTTGCTAATTTCTATTCTGAAGCTCATTAAAAATATTATTAAAATATAAAAATATATAATAAAAAAAAGCTGGGGAAATAAAAAAAAAAAAAAAAACATACTCATTAGCGTGTTGATGAGGGAGGGAAGAAAAAAAGAAATCAGGGAAGGCAAAATACAAGCCTTGGCATAAATAAAGACTACAATAGAGGCAGAAATACAGTTTTTTTTTTTTTTAAGTGCTACTTTGGGCACTTTTTTGTGGCTTAGCCATGTGAACAGATGAAACGGTACTGGCAAACAACAATCATGTATGTAGGTTTGCAGATAGAGAATTAACAAATGCAAAAAAAATAAATAAATAAAAGTGAAACATGAGATGTGCTGGAGACATACTGTATAATATTCATGATTCAACAACTGGATCAACATGAGAGAGACAGTAAAATGAACAACAACTAGTGCCACATTTCACAAGTCATTTCCTAATTCATTCTGTCCTGCGGTTATTTTATTCCAATCAAACTGAAAAGTTGCAATGTTGATTATCATCCAAATTTTGTACCTCACTAATGACTGTTAAAGCCTAAACCTGGGCACTGCCCATTTACAGCAACGGGCTCTCCTTACCCTCATCCCCAGCTGCACATTCTCACATTCCCTTCTTTCCTCCTGCCGATCCATAGACAATTCCCAGTACTTTGGGTATAAGGCCTCGTACACACGGCCGAGATTCTCGTCGAAAAAAAACATGTCGTTTTTTTCGACGAGATTCTTGGACAAGAAACTTGTCCCGGCCGAGTGTACACACGCTCGTTTCAAAGAACCCGCGGTTCTTTGAAAGGAGTGTACGCGGTGACGTCATCGACTACGACGAGCATGCGCTCGTCACATTCGATGCCGTCGCCGCCATCTTGGTATACCCTACGTATGCCTAGGAAGCTACCGCGCATGCGTCGAATTCATTTCGAACATGCGCGGGCTTCGGGGAGGACAGGTAAGTGTACACACACTCACTTTTCTCGTCGAGAAACACGCCGAGGAGAATCTCGACGAGAAAATAGAGAGCAGGTTCTCTATTTTCTCGTCGAGATTCTTGTCGCTTTTCTTGACGAGAAACCATACACACGAACGAGTTTCTCGGCAAAAAATCTCTGCCAGCAAGTTTCTTGCTGGTTCTTGCCGAGAAACTCGTTCGTGTGTACGAGGCCTAAGGCTCACTCTGTGTAAGCTCTGACTCCAAAGACTTGTAGCTTACACACGATTTAGCTTTGACCCCCAGCGGGAGTGGAGCAAAATGAAGGAAAGGTAGGTACTGATGGGGGGGGGGGGGGGGTTCACTGCTGCATGTTCACTGCCATTGCTGAACTCCTTCTGCAAATGCGAACTATTTGTTGTTTATTCTGACCCATAGCTTGCACACTTTCTAAATGACTGATCTGGAATAAGTAAATCTTAAGCCCTGTACACACGATCGGATTTCCTATGGATTCTAATCCGATGGATTTTTCCATCAGGAAATCCGATGAAGCTGACTTCCATCAGTCTTGCCTACACACCATCAGTCAAAAAACCGACCGTCCAAAACGCTGTGACGTAAAACACTCCGACAAGCTGAGAAAAATGAAGTTCTATGCTTCTGAGCATGCGTCGACTTGATTCTGAGCATGCGTGGGTTTTTTCTCCGATGGAGTTCCACACAGACGATCGGAATTTGCTATCGTTTTTTTTTTTCCATCGGATAAATTTAAAACGTGTTCTATTTTTTCACACCGATGGAAAAAAGACCGATGGGGCCCATACACGATCGGTTTGTCCGATGAGAAAAGTCCATCAGACTGTTTTCATCGGTAAAACCGATCGTGTGTACACGGCTTAAAAAAGCAAGGATTCTTGAAAAATCTACCCTTGCAGTTCCCCCAAACCAAAGTGTTTAATGCTTGTTATGTCTAGGGGTGGAGGGATAAGCTAAATAGTCTTATTCCTTCCTTCAACAGGTTCTACTGCTCTCCTCTTCTCTCCGAAGCTCCAGGTTGTGCCGCGTCTTTGTCACGTACAATGCAGGACTATTGACCCTGCATTGTACTCGGTGATGACAACATGTGACAGACAGCTGGTGAGTGTTATGCAGCCCATAGATGATTACATTTTCTTTCCTTTTACCACTCGATTTCCCCATAAGCACAGTCAGTGTTGAACGGGGAATCCCTCCCGCAGTGCTTTTGTGTTCTTCTGGCGTGGGAAGCCTTCCCAGTTGGCAGAACACAATGATTGCTGCTAGTGGCTAGAGCCACTGGCAGTAATCGCATGTAAAAAATAATTCTACAGACTGGTTGTACTTGGGTGCAATCAGCCTGCCCATACATGGATCTAAATTCGCCCGGTGCCTGCTGAACCAGCTGAATTTCGATCCATGTATAGCCGGTTTTGGAGGAAGCCTGCATATGGCCGGCTGTGGAGGTAGCCTGTTAGAGTGAAGAATAAGGTAAAAATTACAGCTGGTTCATCTATTCCTAGAAGTAAACCGGAACTAATGAATGAATGAATGACTTGAATAGCGCTACAAATGCGAACTGAATCGCCTCAAGGCGCTTTTTGCAGCCAGTGGCTGGTGCAGTCATTTACCCCGTTGGATCTCAACACGCTTGGGACACACATTCGTACACATATATGTACACATATATACTGGGCCAATTTGGACAAGATCCAATTAACCTACCAGCATGTCTTTGGAACTAAACCCTCCTATCCTTTTACAGCCAAACATGGTGCCATTTTAGCCTCTATTTAGATGTATAGATGTCATGGTTCTGGCATCGGTGATGACACCAGCCATTTGAGAACTTTAAGCCTCGTACACACGGCCGGTTTTCTCGGCAAGAAACGACAAGAAAACTGCTGGCAGAGCTTTCTTGCCGAGAAAACCGTGCGTGTCTACGAGGCTTTCAGGTTTCTCGTCGGGAAATCTGCCCAGAATCTCGATGAGAAAAATAGAGATCCTGCTCTCTATTTTCTCGTCGGGATTCTTGTCGGCCTGTTTCCCAATGAGAAACCAGAGCGTGTGTATACTTACCTGCCTACATGGAAACCCGCGCATGCTCGAAATGACTTTGACGCATGCGCGGTAGCTTCCAAGGCATAGGTAGGGTGAAGCAAGGTGGCGGCGACGGCATCAAATGTGACGAGCACAGGCTCGTCGTAGTCGATGACGTCACCGTGTTCGTGCCATTCAAAAGAACGGCATCGTACGTGTGTACACTCGGCCAGCACAAGATTCTTGTCAAGAATCTCGTCAGGAAAAACAATGGTTTTTTTCCTGACGAGATTCTCGGCTGTGTGTACGAGGCTTCAGAGTCCAATTGGGAGCTGACTGGCAAACTGTGGTAGTTATCACCAGATGCCATCTTGAAAGTAACTTTTTTGGAAACATTTATTCAAAGAGTTTAGTTCTGCTCTAAGGAGCATTTAACCCTTGCCGATGGAAGGGAAGGTGTGCATTGCAAAGGTACTTTTTTTTTTCCTGCCTGGAGTGGGGCATAAAAGGGGTTGTAAAGGTAAAAGTTTTTTCACCTTAATGCATCCTATGCATTTAGGTGAAAAAACATCAGACAATACCGGATCCCCCTGGCTGCCCGTTTAGCTTACCTGACCCCTCGAAAGTCCCGAGCTCGCTCCCGACATCCTCTTCGCCGCTCAGCCTGGCCGTTGATTGGTTACAGTGGATGGATTGAAAGCAGCGCAGCCATTGGCTCGCACTGCTGTCAATCACATCCAATGACGCGGCGCCCCGGGGGGCGGGGCCGAGTGATACAGTGAGTGGCAATAGCCGTTGGCTGTATCACTGGAGCGCGCCCGCAATCACTCTCCACCATGCAAGCTCGCATATAGGTGGTGAGTGATTGCGGGGAGGAGCCCAGACAGTCGCCGAGGGACCCAAGAAGACGTGGATCGGGGCCACTCTGTGCAAAACGAGCTGCACAGCGGAGGTAAGTATAACATGTTTGTTATTTTATTTTTTTTAAATGTTTTTCTTTAGTGATCCTTTTTTAAAAAAAACATCTGTCTGTGGTGTGCCTCATCATAATATGGTTTAATTTAGTTAATGTGGTCTTGATGCATCCTTGGTGAACGAGGATCCTTTTTGCTTGAAATTCCTTCGAGATTAACAAAGTCCAAAGTTTGTAATTCCAGTTATATGAGAAATGCATCAGTACTGGTCTCTGCTGAAATGCAAGATCAATGTTAAGCTACTAATATGCTGGCTCTGAATATCACTTCCACGAGACTCTTTGGCAGAATCCATGTGGCCAATGTCTAGACAATGGCCATGAGGTCCATGGTAAAAGGAACCCTAGAGCCAGGGTATCTTCAGAAAAAAATAAGTATTAGCTCTTATAATACTGAATAATAATAAGAATAGTACTTATAATACTGAAACAAGTCTATCAACATAGTTTTAGTTAACATTTGAGTATACAGTATGTACTGTATGTATTTATTTTATTCAATTACATAGCACTAAGAATTTCATCTACACCGAGAACGTTAAACCATACACATCAGTCCCTGCCCCAGGGGAGCCTACAGTCTAATGTCCCTGCCACAGTCACATACACACTATGTTAAACTTGGGTGAAAGCCAATGAGCCTGCGAGAATGTTGTTTGGGTTGTGGGAGGAAACTGGAGCCCCCAGAGGAAAGCCAGACAAATGCTGGGAGAGAATGTACAAACTCCATGCAAGGAGTGTCCCTGGTGGGGACTAAACACAGGGCCCCAACATTGCAAGGTCATAGTGTTATAAATTCTATTTCATTTCATGTTGTGTAAACTGTATATTTTTAACTGCAATGAGCAGTAAACTTTGGCAACAAGCACTAGCTGGTTAATTGGAATGTAATGCATTGTCTGTTGACTGAGAAGAGTGCAGAGTCCTTATTGCGGCACTACAGTTATATTTTTAAAATAGGAAATTCCCACATAAAAGAAGCTCATTAGTACCTATCTAACAAGAGTCATTACACTTCAGAAACCAGGTAGAAGACAGCCAAAGCCAAATACAAAACTGCCATATAGTCTACTCACTTGCCTTGCCTTGAAGGCAATGGGCGTTATTCTGATATGAGTTTTAAATTTGGTAAAATTGGTAAGGGCACCACTGGTTACAGAAGCCTTGTCCAACCTTTGAGATATCCCCTCACATTAGTAGTCATTTACGTTGGAGGTCAGTGGGAAGAATGATTCCTTTACATTGGAGGTCAGTGGGAAGAATACTTCCTTTACATTGGAGGTCAGTGGGAATAATGCTCCCCTTGCATTGGAGGTCAGTGGGAAGAATGCTTCCTTTACATTGGAGGTCAGTGGGAAGAATGCTTCCTTTACATTGGAGGTCAGTGGGAAGAATGCTTCCTTTACATTGGAGGTCAGTGGGAAGAATGCTTCCTTTATATTGGAGGTCAGTGGGAAGAATGCTTTATTTACACTGGAGGTCAGTGGGAAGAATGCTTCCTTTACATTGGAGGTCAGTGGGAAAGAATGCTCCCCTTGCATTGGAGGTCAGTGGGAAAAATGCTTCCTTTACATTGGAGGTCAGTGGGAAGAATGCTTCCTTTACATTGGAGGTCAGTGGGAAAGAATGCTCCCCTTGCATTGGAGGTCAGTGGGAAAAATGCTTCCTTTACATTGGAGGTCAGTGGGAAGAATGCTTCCTTTACATTGGAGGTCAGTGGGAAGAATGCTTCCTTTACATTTGAGGTCAGTGGGAATAATGCTCCCCTTGCATTAGAGCTCAGTGGGAAGAATGCTTCCTTTACATTGGAGGTCAGTTGGAAGAATGATTCCTTTACATTGGAGGTCAGTGGGAATAATGCTCCCCTTGCATTGGAGGTCAGTGGGAAGAATGCTTCCTTTACATTGGAGGTCAGTGGGAATAATGCTCCCCTTGCATTGGAGCTCAGTGAGAAGAATGCTACCTTTACATTGGAGGTCAGTGGGAAGAATGCTTCCTTTACATTGGAGGTCAATGGGAAGAATGCTTCCTTTACATTGGAGGTCAGTGGGAAGAATGCTTCCTTTACATTGGAGGTCAGTGGGAAGAATGCTTCCTTTACATTGGAGGTCAGTGGGAAGAATGCTTTATTTACATTGGAGGTCAGTGGGAATAATGCTTCCTTTACATTGGAGGTCAGTGGGAAGAATGCTTCCTTTACATTGGAGGTTAGTGGGAATAATGCTCCCCTTGCATTGGAGGTCAGTGGGAAGAATGTTGCCCTCAAGTAGGAGGTCAGTGGGAAGCGTTCTTCCCTTGCATTAGTGGTATAGCTAAAAATATCATTTAAATCTGCAACTTTTACTCAAATAAAACCTGGTGATCCTGCCATGGTCCTTTTTAGGGCACTGTTACAATATATGGGACAACACTTGGTCCCAGTCCCCTAAATTTCCTTCTGTGTTGCCTTTATAACACAGGTTTCTGAATGAGACTTAAAATGAGAAAAAAAGACACAAGTCCATCTAGTTCAACCAACGGAAAAATAATACATTTGGCTGTTTCTTCTACTGTATTGAGTAGGTAACCAGGCGATATGGTGGTTGGACATACACCTGATGGATGGATGTGACTGGTGCCTCAAATTGAACATTGATATTCACCAACATATTCATTCCAGTCCAAGTTAAAAATGAGTACCGTGGTAGAAATCGCAGCTGTTGCTCTGGGCAACCCTGGCAGCTAGAACTCACCTTACTCCTCATCTAAGATGGGTAGTCATATGGAAACTGGGTCCCGTAGCAAAACCAATAAGGGTCCCCTACCATGGGCGTCCGCTGAACTTTGTTCAGGGGGGGGCATCATTTTAAGG
The DNA here is from genome assembly GCA_029206835.1 of Rana muscosa. Classification (NCBI taxonomy): domain Eukaryota; kingdom Metazoa; phylum Chordata; class Amphibia; order Anura; family Ranidae; genus Rana; species Rana muscosa. Next base: position 305,251,887 of record CM055118.1, on the reverse strand, counting down.
TCATCCATGCTCGGTCCCTTTTTGACAATGTCATGAAGGGGAGGGGCTTAGTCATTATGACATAGAGCGCAGGCATGCAAAGGTTTGAGAAACCTGATGCAAAAGCTTAATAGAAGGATCAAGCTGCAATTGTCTGATACCTGTAGTTCTTCAGCGATAGGGCAGGCACTGGCAGCGTATTCAGTCTCTTGTCTTGGCCACTGCACGCCACGCACCTGTGGGAAGAGCCGGCGCCGTGCCGGCCCAATCGGCATAGGCTCATTTACACAGGCAAAGGCAGGCTGAGGCAGCAGCCAATCATGGAACATCCGGGTCAGGGTCACGGTGATGTTAAGCAGAGGCCCGAGCGGCAGAGCCAATCCGATGCTCGGGCCGGGGGTGAGGACGGAGGGACGGACAGTCGGAAAAGACTGAGAGCAGCCCCAGCCCCCAGGCCAGCAGCAGTCTGCAGACTTAGAAAAATAAGACCAAGGCTGCCGCGGAGGCGGCCGCGGCGGCCATTGCAACACAGGGGGCAAGTGTGTGTCCCCTACCTCTCTAATGTCAAACATACAACTCATAGTGACAGAGAATAGTAATTGTGTTTATAGCAACTACATAGAGATCCCCAAACTATAAATACATTCATTTTATCCAGATTTATTTGCCAAATAAGCTATTGCTGCCTGCATAAATCCAGACATGCTGGGTCCCTGTGCCTCCTGGTCCCATGGCAGTGGCAAGGGTATGGCTTTAGTTATCTTTTGCTTAGATGATATTTCCCAATGACTTTTCTTAAGAACAAATGCAAACCTCCCTCTGTCATAAACTTAGTTTATGTATACAGCGGTGCAGTCAGTCCCTGTTATTTCAGGCTGCTTGGGATTGTCACTGAACCCTATAGGAATATGTATTGAAAGATACACTTTCCTGCATGGAGTACTGAAACTAAACTCAGAAGCAGCTCCAAGGAAATCCAATGCACCCGGCATCCCTGAGTACATAAACTTTCATGGTAGAGGAAGATATTGTGATAGGGTCACAGCAGGGATGGGACTAACTCATTCCAGGCCCCATAATAAAAATAAAAATATTCTTTCCTGGTTACTGCAGACCAACGAGGCCTGAAACCACAGCTGCTAAGCCAATCACACACAAAGATTGCCATCTTATAATTTCAAGTTGTTCATGCAAATAATCTCACCTAAAAAGAAGTGGCCAAAATATTAACTAAATTATACTTTTTATAAAGAGCAATTCCAGGCAACATATGAAAGCCATCACGAAACTGCTAATGCTATTCAGCAAACGCAGCAACTGTGCTAAAAGTTTATTCAATTGACATTAAAGGGTTAGTTCACCTTTATAATAAAATGCCTCATGCATTCCAGCTTCTCCAGTACATTAATAAACACTAGTTGTGAACAAGGCCATTATGGCCAAAACGCGTTAACTTCTGCTGTACATATTTATCTTTTATGGAGTTACAATAAATTTGGACTTATTGAAGAGCATGTATGGAGTTGCGGATTGTCTTCTATCCGTTTACTTTGTTAGCAGCGACTGCACATCCTGCACCCGACAGCTCAGGAGGATCTCTATATAATCTGGAGGTAGTAGCACCTTTTTCTTCTATTAATAAACACTGCTCAGGTTTTGAAATAGCAAAAACTATTTTGAATGTCATACGTGTAGGCCATGTGTGGCCTCTCCCAATCCAAGCAGCCCCCTCCCCATGCCCTGTCCTGCCTAGATGACCGGGCTTGGCGGACTTGGGTGCATGTCCCCTTCTTCATAGTAATGAGCGCTTTGGCTAATTGAAAAAACTCCTAGGCAAGTAAGCCCCCCCCCCTCCAATCCCCTGCCTAGATGACAGGGCTTGGCGGACTTGGGTGCATGTCCTCTTTTTTATAGGAATAAGCGCTTTGGCTCATTGAAAAAACTCCTAGGCAAGCAAGCCCCCCCCCCCAATCCCCTGCCCTGCCTAGATGACAGGGCTTAGCGGACTTGGGTGCATGTCCTCTTCTTTATAGGAATGAGTGCTTTGGCTCATTGAAAAAACTCATAATGAAGTAACCCCCTCCCATCCCCTGTCCTGCCTGGATGATAGGACTTGGCGGACTTGCGTGCATGTCCCCTTCTTCATAGGAATGAGCACGTTGGCTCTTTGAAAAAACTCCTAGGCAAGCATGCCCCCCCCCCCAATCCCCAGTCCTGCCAAGATGGCAGGGCTTGGTGGACTTGGGTGCATGTCTTCTTTTTTATAGGAATAAGCGCTTTGGCTCATTGAAAAAACCCCTAGGCAAGCAAGCCCCCCCCCCCAATCCCCTGCCCTGCCTAGATGATAGGGCTTAGCGGACTTGGGTGCATGTCCCCTTCTTTATAGGAATGAGTGCTTTGGCTCATTGAAAAAACTCCTAGTGAAGTAACCCCCTCCCATCCCCTGTCCTGCCTGGTTGATAGGACTTGGTGGACTTGGGTGCATGTCCCCTTCTTCATAGGAATAAGCACGTTGGTTCATTAAAAAGTCATGCAGTGAGAACATGCACTGAGTATGAGAGGGTTTTGAACTCGGCAGGGAACTCATTCCTGCAAAGCTGGGGGCAAGAAATCAAAGTCTTGTCCTGCCATCTTAGTGGTCCCCTCACTCACAGCAGGGCTGCTGTTAGAAATCATAGGGCCCCCTACAACCTGCCTGACAGGGCCCTCCACTCCAAAAATATTAAATAATATTTTCGCTAAAATGCCACGGAAATTATACATGGGTGTGTGCGCTAGTGCTGGGTTAAAGCAGGCAGCGAGGAAGCAATATGCCTCCTCACCGCCTGTCAAATGCTCTCTGAAGATCCAAATGATGGCTGCTCTTCAGACAGAAAAGCACATTTGGACAAGTCCTTAATTTTTTAGAATTTTACTTTTTTTTTATTAATTGTTTTTTTTTTACATTATTTCAACTGCCCTGTTGGGGGCCTTTGGTGAAATGTCAAGGATCTAAACAGACTCCTGATGTCTCACATTTGAGAGAAAGGGACCTAGTCCCCTTCTCTGCAGCCTCGGCTGCACTGGACAGTGAATGAATAGAAAGCTCTTTGAAAATGAGTTTACACTTAATTTAGATGCGGCTCACAGCAGGGGTCTGGTGCGTCCCTGTTCTCCGTTTCAGGGACGAATCAGGCCTGAATTTTTGCCTGAATTCGGACCTGAAACAGAGCCAAAGACGCACAGGACCCCTTTGCAGCCGCCACGGAGATGTTTGAACTGGCTCCTTAGAGAGCCATGTACACTCTCCTGTCATGAAAATTGGATGTGGGGAAACCCACATCCAATTCACACTAGTGTGAACCCAACCTCAGGCTTCCTGTTTATTCACAAACTGATGCATAGTAAACGCAGTTTACTATGCTTCAGCGATGAATGGACACATGAGCGATTGGTACCGATCGCTCACTGTGTTTATTCAGGCTCTCCATCCTGAAACAATCCCCCTTTGTGCATGCAGCAGCATTTGGCAGAAGAGGAGAGGAGGAAAGCCGAAAGAGCTTCAGGGGAAGGGGGGTACACAGAGGGACCTGGACAGCAAGTGGAAGGGAGCACAGATACTGATTCCCCTGCAGCAAGAAACAGAAGGAGAAGGCGGCAGAGCTGCAGGGAAAGGAGGGCACACAGGGGAGGCTGGACAGCAAATGGAAGGTGACACAGATACTGATTCCCCTGCAGCCAGAAAAAGAAGGAGAGGCCTGCAGTGCTGCAAGGGGTGCCACAAGAGTCAACAATAAGGCAGTACAGCTGGCCCTTCTGCTTGGCAGTTGTTTGGCCCCCCTTTTGAACTGATGGGGCCTGGGCCCAGTACAAGAGGGCTGTCTATACTACCTTATCAGCGGCCCTGCCTCACAGGGTTACTGGGGAGTGTACTTTCTAAAGCTTGTGCTAGGCAAAGCTGCCCATACATGGTTCGTATTTCATTGTTTTCCTGCTGAATCAGTGGAAATTCGAGCTGTTGATGTTCTTGTTGGCACCACCCTGCTCAACAAACCCATCCGGCCAAACAGTGACTACATCCAATCAAATACAAAAGTCCATGAGGTAGTGGGAGAGGGGTGCTCGACACAATTTTATACGGGTCATCAAAATGCAGGCAAAGTCATTGCAAGAGCCCAAATGGCATCAAAGATGGGGACCCCCCCCAGGAGAGGACATTCACAGTTAAGAAATTCAAGTGTTATAGATCAAAAAGAGCACCAAATAAAAAATCCTTAGAAGTCCAAAGTCTTTTTGCAACTGGTTACAGAAAGACAAAAGAATGCCAATGTGTTTTGGGGGGGCTGTGTGATACCTGAAACGCGTTGGAAATCTTTTGCCCTTTGTAACCAGTTGAACAATAAAGACTTTGGATTTTTCATTTGGCGCTCTCTTTGACTTATTACACCTCCAACCAGACGCAGTCACTGTTCAGGTATTCTGACAGCCAAAGGTGGAGCACCCGAATACAATAGGCGGAAAGGGGGCCCGTTTAGCGAGGATGAGAGAATTAATTGAGTTCTCTCCTTAGGCCCACGGAGCTGATCAAGAGATATCCTAATGTGTATGGCTAGCCTGACTCTCTCTCAGCTTCTTAAATCACCAGAGAGTTGGCCCATAAAATTGCTAGGAATCAAATACAACTAAATGGATAAGTACATCCAAAATCCTAATTACAACACGGCCTGGCTGTCTCGCAGTACATAACCTCCTACTCACTGCTCTGATATGCATAGAGGTGGTGGCACAATAATATCAAGACAGATGTCAGGTGCTTATTCTAGCACTATTTTAAAATATGTTTGACATTTTTAATTACTTTTTAACTAGGATTAGAGGGTGTTTTTTTTTTTTTTTTACATTTTGCTGGAGGTAAGCTTTAATATTCATGGAAAAGCAACATTTAATAAACGCGTCAGATTTAATATTGGAGCAAAGACAAGATTTCTGCATGAGGAACACTGGCACGGTGACTTAACCGTAAAGTGTCCCCAAAAAATGATTCAAAAATTTGGTCAAGGTGCTAAAAGGGACGTTATTTTCCTACATAGCAATTTTCTACAATTGGTCTCCAGTGCATTCCCGCAGACTGGGGTAGCTGTGTTTGGGTTTATGTCGTATTGTACATATATACGCATGCATACTAATACCAAGTCTGCTCAAAGTCCTGGATCATCCTACCACTAATAAGTGGGTGACAAGTATCAAATTGCTATTTTCAGATAATTAAATAAACCAAATTCATGTTCATCCTTCATGCACACCCTACTCATCCTGCAGCTGGTGCGCAAGCCCTCCCTGCCACTGCCCTCGCCCGTATCTGCTAATAGAAGCAGAAAAAAAAAGAAACTCAAGCACCAGCCAGTGGACATGGCATGCTGGGAGTTGTAGTGTAACAAAGCAAGAGGGCCAAGCTCAAGAACTGCTTGGATTGATGACATATCTAATTTTTTACGGGCCTCTGTGGCTAATTAGATTCACCTGGATTGAATCAGGTACAGAATCAGTGTAATTTATATGAGTCAGCATGCTAAGGATTCAAAGAGAATGCCATTCACAACCTCAAATAATAAAATGTGGGGGGGGGGGGGGGGTGGTATGTTTTTACATTGTCTGCAACAGTAAAACACATTCCAGTTGTCACCGATTGCAGAAGTCTCTTGAAAGGGAACCTGAACTTTGTACGATCAGAGCAAAGTGACAGGTTCACTAATTACCACATTCCTGTTCTCCATTGCTGATAATTACTTTCCGTTCACTCCCCTGGCTTCTGTTCACCTGCTTAAGCCTCCTTTAACATCCAATGTGAGATTAGCTCGGGGTTAGAGCTCACAGAGGGTTAGGGACCCTTTTACCACCGCCATGCAGTAGCAGTTGGGCTTGGCAATTGGGTAGGTTAGGCATCTAATGCTGCATCAGAGGGGTAACAGTAGAGAGTCACATGCTCCATCCATGGTGGAGGAGAGATACAAGCATAAGGTGACCAGATTTTTAAAATTAAATCCGGGGACACATTTTTTTTTACTAGTAATGGCGGCAATCAGCGACTCATAGCGGGACTGCGATATTGTGGCGGACAAATCGGACACTAAGTGACACTGTGTGAGAAACAATGACACTAATACAATGGTCAGAGCTATATATATGCACTGTCACTGTACTAATGACACTGGCTGGGAAGGGGATAACATCTAGGGCAATCAAAGGGCTAAATGTGTGATTAACCAGTGTTTTCTCATTGTGGGGGATCAGGATCAATGTCTCCCATACTGACAGGTCGGCGATCTGCCTTGTTTACATACTCAGACCACCGTTCTGCCTGTTTACATAACGATCAGCGGGTACCGGTGGACCCAGAAATGCAGGATCACGTATATAAGTGATCCTTCGCAGCGCGACCACCCTGTAGCAGTAAATCTGCTATCAGGCGATCAGTAATTGGTTAAAATCATCAGCATTATGATAACTCACAGGCAGCAGGCACTCTATCATGGCTCTGGCTGGCTCTGTCACAGTGTGTCACATAACATGGCTGCTGGGTGCTGATTTTGTTAACTTATGACCAATATGCCAGAGAGACAGACAAAGTAGTCTATTCACAGACACCCCCAAAGCACACTTATGTTGAAGCCTTGAAGGCACTGGCAGCCCCACGATCGGATCTGCTTCCCCTCTGTTCCTGCTGCTGGACACCGTCAGCTGAGCTCAGCTGCCTCTCTCTGACTGACGCCGCCACCGCCCGCCTCACAGCCTCTCAAGTCTCACTCTCTGGGCCCCGGCTACTACTGGGTGGGGAGCGGAGGAAGATCTCTCCGCCAGGGAAGGCAAGAAGATAAGCAGGCAGGCAGCTGGCTGGGACTTGAGCCAAGGCAGAAGAACATGCGAGCGAAGCTGAATGGGCATGCACCCGAAACTGAAGAAATATTCCCTCCGCTCCGACCAGCACAGATAATGGAAAAATACCCCCCCCCCCTTATTCTGCACTGACTGTCTTTGAAATTGCCCCAGCCCCTGTTCAAATCCCATCCGGGGACAAAACCGGGGATAGACTTGGTCCGGGGACAGTGTCCTCAATCCAGGGACTGTCCCCGGGAACCGGGGATGTCTGGTCACCCTATCCAAGGAGATCCAAGTTAATATCTGCAACGGAGGAGATGGCTACCCAGTGAACCAATAATATAGCCACATTTTCTGTCAGCTGCTCCTTTGTTCAGCCACTCAAAGTTGAAATTGTCCGCTCTCAGCTGTCCATGGAAGTAGAGTATCTTTAAGACACTTCAGTAGCTGAGCAACAACTAGTTTTGTAAAGATCAATGTTCAGTAACTCTATCAGAAAAAAGTTGGCAACTCTATAAAAGGTACAGTAGCCCATACCAACCAATGAACAATCAACTTTCCTTTTTTGGACTGCTCTAAATTGACTAAAGGTGAAGTCTGATTGGTTGCTATATTTTACTGTATTTGCACTGTTTTATTAGATAATTCCATAAGATAGAGTGTTTATATAAGATACTCAGCAAGAAGGGCCCTGAGCAAAATAAGACAAGGACATAGGTGAAGGGACCACATGCCAGGGTAGAAGATGTGCCAGGCAGTAAGGGGGTTTACTTTTATCTGATTGGTGAATGTAGTCTGGGGCAGAAAGGCTCTTCTGGGCCAATCTGGAAAGAGGAGCATGGCATTTTCAAACTGACCAGCATCCGAAGAGACTCCCATCCTCCCTTTTTTGTTCTGTATTTGTCATCTATGTTTTGCTTTGATAGTCATGGCAGCAAATTGCCAGTTTGAGGGTATGGCATCCAGTTGATGGGACCTGGGATTGATGTATGGATGCATATTCTGCGATAGGTTTCCGTTATCGTCCGGGAGGTGGTATACTGTGGTTAGGGGCCTTTCATGTAACAAAATTAGTGCCTCATATAAAATGTTATGGTTGGATGTCTTATTTCTGGTGCCTATTTTATTGTATTTACTGTTAACTCATTTTTTTTTGTAAATTTTTTTGGCATAAGAACATTTGGCCAATATTTTAATACGAGAATAACAGTATTCTTTTTGATAGTAAAGCTTGTGATTGAACTGGATTTACTGGGTCTAGTGGTAGACATTAAACAGTGTGTGTTAGGTGGATGGCGGTCAGTCTGTTATCAAGCAATTGGAGGAAGGGGTATTGTTGGCTATTGTTATTTATTGTAACTGGAACTGTAATAAAAATCTACTATGGCCATTAAAAATCTACTTTAGTGTGGTCAAGTTTTGTTATGGGGAAAATAAAATGGTAGGGGTAGATATGGCCTGTTGGTAATGTTGGCAGGCTCCCTCTGAATTATGTATTTATGAACAGGGCTGGAAAAATGAATTTAGCAATGAGAAGCCATTCAGTTTAAAGGGGAGTTCCAGCCTTTTTTTATGTTTATTAAAAGTCAGCAGCTACAAAAAGTGTTGCTGCTGGCTTTTAATAAACATACACTTACCTGTTCCACTGTCCAGCGCCGCAACGCCCGGAGCTTCGCTCCTCTCCCCCCTTCTCCGCCGGCGCCTCCATTCCATAGTGTGGGCACCCGTCCGTGACAGCTTTCGGCTTCACGGCCGGGCACTCACTGCGCATGCGCGAACGGCGCTGCGCTCTCTGAGTGGACAGGCGATCGCCTGGGACCTGTCACGTCCCAGGTGATCGCCTACAGGGAGGGGCCGCCAAAAGGCGATATGACGTATCGCCTAGACGGCCCCAGGGTGGAAGGAGGAAGTGGGACAGGAAGTCCCACTCCTACTGAAGCCCCCACTCCCCCCCCCCAAAAAAAATTACATGCCAAATGTGGCATGTAAGGGGGCGAGGAGTGGATTTAGCGGAAGTTCCAAATTTGGGTGGAACTCAGCTTTAATCCAAGAGCTGGCTACCACAATCAGCATTAGGTCATGTGGGTATTGATACCCTTTACTTAAAAGTCCACTCCTGACAATTTAAAAAACAAAACCTTGACATGTATTCAGGGCAGAGCCTATTGCCTCCCTGGTTTATTTACCTGGTGTAGAAGAGCACTGCCCTAGTGCACCATTACACCACAGATCCTTTTGTCAGTAATCTGGTGATCTAAGACCTCCGATTTGTGATGCAAAAGAGTTATTCCCAAACACACCCACTGCAAGTTCCTTGTGCCTCTCGCACATATATGGCGTATATATGTGACTAGTGATAACAGAAAGCAGTTAAAGAAGGTTACTGTGGTGTATATTATTGACCCCAGGTCAGTACATCAGATACTGCATATTGGTGCTCATACTGGTGCCAGATTTTGATTTACACATTTGTATTTAATCCTAAACTATTAATATTTTATCTTGATATTATTGAATAGATCTTACCAAGTGCACATTTCAAAATTAATTATGATCATTCATTCTCAATCCTTAGCAAGTCTTAAAGTCGATTCTCGTTTTATTGTTGGATAGAATAGGGAAAGGTTAAAACTCTGATTATTTTTTCTGCCCATGTCTTGTTGGGCAGATTTCCCTTCTCGTCCTGTTCTGGAGATGAAGAAGTGATGGTGAGTTCCTCTCTTAGACAGCTGTCACTGGTACAAGTGTCCTTACTGGAAGATTTGCCATCACCTCTAACAACTCCAAAATTTTGAATTTCCCATTACTTTCTGTCATAGGGAAAATGGCCCCAAAGACAAATAGGGGACAGAGACGTCAATAAAAATTTAACAGAGGTTCTAACCTTCCCCCACTCTACACACATTTTACATATTACTTCCCAGTGGCTTCCCAGCTATAGAGCCTTATTCTGTCAAAATAAAACAATGTTGGAGTCTTATATAAGGTGTCAAAGAGGTGAGACCCTGAAAAAAACACTTAGGACATATTCCTACTTCTGTGTGCTGTAAAGCGTAATATAGTATCGTATGTAACATACGTTGCTGCTCTGCGGTGCCACCTGCCAAACAGGGAACCTGTCCCTACACTAGCCATTCGTATTAAAGCGTGCCAAACCTGGGCGCCGGTGTCCTAAATAGACTCTGCCTGACCCGAATTGGCCATTGGATTCACATGAGGCACCAGCATCCAATTGGACAGCTGTCTCCCTGTGACCACGGGAGGTCATAGAGGAACCAAGTTTCTCACAACTTCCTTCCGCTTCTGCTTTGCCGCTTCGGTCGAGCGCCACCTGCAGTGGAGAGTACAGACTGCACCTGCATACAAGCACACACCCCACAGTGACACAATTTGAGTTCAGTTTTAAAAATTTAGACATTTTGGATAAAAGTAATTTAAGGGCTGAAACATGCAGAAACATGGTAACACACGTTACCGCAATGCACTAAAGCACTACAGTAATGCACTTATGCCTCGTACACACAACCGTTTTTCCCGGCAGGAAAACTGCCATGACAGTTTTTTGCCAGGAAAAACGGCCCTGTGTATACTAACTTGCAGTTTTCCCGGTAGGAAAACCGCCGGGAATCCCGGCAGGAAAAAAGAGAACATGTTCTCTATTTTCCTGCCGGGATTCCCGGTGTTTTTTTTCCGGCAGTTTGGCAATGTTAAACACTGCGAGGCTGTGCTAAAGGAGCATACACACGGCTGGGATTGCCGACCAAAGCTCTCAATGGCAGTTTTCCTGTCGGGAAACCCGGCCGTGTGTAGGGGGAAAAAGCGACAGAGCAGGTTCTCGGCTTTCCCATCGGTTTTCCTGGTGGACTTTTTACCGCCGGGAAAACCGATCGTGTGTACTAGGTATAAGGCAACACAACTTGGTTGCACATGTACGCTGTAACAGATGCTATATTCTTTGTCTATTATGCGCTCTTTTTTGTGCTTCACTTTGTATGGGCTACCTGGATACAAGGCAGGTTAACACGTGGTACAACACACGGTAATAAACAAGTTTTAACGCAACGCACAAGAACAGCAAAGGGCCCTTGTGTGTGTTTTTTCTTTTTAATGATCTCGTATGGTAAGTTGGGTTCCCATGGTCATTCATATTTGCAAGACTCAATGATTTAAAATTAAAAAATGACTAGCAAATAAAAATGCCAAAAATAAAACCTCAAATATAGAGCTCACATAGTTTGTATAGTCGTGTCAATGTAAAATCCCTATTATATGCAGTACTCCCGTGCTCTTACATAGTGAAATTGTTTAAACTTCCCTTGCTGTAAGTCCATTATATCTACTTCTCCTATGTACGGAGTGAGAGTTATCTAAACGCACATTACAGACAGACTATCTAAAATCACATGATAAATTATATACACTAAGCCCTACAGATGATGATAAATTATACAAACTGGAAATTATACCCGGTCCTATCTATAAATTATATATCCTAATTGCTTTCATTTAGAACTTCAAGCACATGTATAAATTATACACACGAGGCAAAATATCCGATTCACAATGAATTGATAGAGCAGGCCGGTGGAAGGGTTAAACCAGAGATGAAGGCTTTATGTATAATTGTGGTGTTGGTAAGCTGACAGCCCTGCGCTAATTACGGCCGCCCGGAGGATAATTACTCTCTCGGCACTTACAGCCACCGCAGCAATCTCTGCATTTACTGTGTCACCAAACTGCGCCCTCTGTCATTAACAAGTCAACCCCCCTCCCGTCCGCCATCACACACAACACACCACTTTAATAGGAAGATATTTAACTACTGTGTCTGTGTCCCTCTAAACGCAAGGAAGCAAGAGCTTCTGCGCATGGCTAACTGTTCCCTTCCGGAATTGTATTTATGGTCTTCGTTTATGGCTTTTGGGTGCACTGGCAAGAGTGACAAGGGGAGCTGAAGTCTCTTGGGTCACTCTTGTTTTTGAGTAATGATGGCCATCACCAATGGGATAAAGCAAGTTCCTGCAGGATTTAACAATACGTTCTTTCGGCATGCATGCCTTAGGCCAGCAGAGAGCCTCCTAGGCACCATGTTTGAACTAACGTACCATGGTGAATAGCTCAATACACACAAGAGACTAAGTGAACCATTTCTTTTTTGTTCTGCTTTGATCTGTGCCAACTTGAATGTGGCATTTGGCATCCAGGCTGACCTGGTACTCCACTGCTACAGGCTGCTCCATTCTGACTGTCCACTTTACTCTTGTGGGCAATGAAGCCTGATGGGCCACCAACTGGCTAGGATTTTACTGGCCATAGCCAGTAAAAAAAAGTTTCTTATCAATATGTTTTTCCCACATAAGGTGGCATGCTCAAGTCCTAATAAAATAAAAGCTCCAAAGAAATTGCTGAAAGACATCCTGGCAGTTTGAGCTAGTAGTGGTCACCAGTAGGGATGAGCCGAACACCCCCCGGTTCGGTTCGCACCAGAACCCGCAAACGGACCGAACGTTCGCATGAACTTTAGAACCCTATTAAATACAATGGACTCGAACGTTCGTAATCAAAAGTGCTAATTATGAAGGCTAATATGCAAGTTATTGTCCTAAAAAGGGTTTGGGGACCCGGGTCCTGCCCCAGGGGACATGTATCAATGCAAAAAAAAACTTTTAAAAACTGCTGTTTTTTCGGGAGCAGTGATTTTAAAGATGCTTAAAGTGAAAAAAAAAAAGTGAAATATTCCTTTAAATATCATACCTGGGGGGTGTCTAAAGTATGCCTGTGAAGTGGCACGTGTTTCCCATGTTTAGAACTGTCCCTGCACAAAATGACATTTCTAAAGGAAAAAAAGTCACTTAAAACTGCTTGCGGCTTTAATGTAATGTCTGGTCCTGGCAATATGGATGAAAATCATTGAGAAAATGGCATGGGTACCCCCCCAGCCCACTACCAGCCCCTTTGGGTCTTGTATGGATATGGATATTAAGGGGAACCCCGCACCCAAATTAAAAAAAGGCCCTATATACTCTGAACAGCAGTATACAGGTGGTGCAAACAAGACAGGGACTCTAGGTTTATTATTAAGTATAATCTGTTTGTAATTTGGAACAGGTACATTTTTTAAGTGTAGCTCCAGCCAAAAAATCTATTTTTAAGCTTTTTGGAAAACATAGGGATTAGGGAAGGGTTATCACCCCTGTAACATTTGTTTTGCTCTCTGTGCACCTGTTCAGACCTGTTCAGCTCTCTGCCTGTGGCTTTATTATGAGAACACCAGAAATTGTATTCAGGTTCCTTTAAGTGAACACTGTGCAAAAGAAGGAAGTACTGCAGTACACTAAATTAAATTAATGCAGCTCCCTGCCTGTGGTTTTATTATGAGAACACCACTAATTGTATTCAGGTAAGCTTTAGGTGAACGCTATGCAAAGCACACAGTACACTAAGTGAAACACTGCAGCTAGCACAATCACCTGCCTGCCTGTCACAGTATAGAGAATAACAGGAACGGATCTAGCTAAACTGAATACAGTGTATAAATATATATACAACACCTAGGATGCATATATATATCCTCTACACACTGTAACTGCAGCTAACTGACTCGCCTGCCTGCTCTATCTAACTCAATATAAATGACACTGTCTATCTCTCTCTCTGTAAGCTCTCTCTTTAACCACCGCAACACACTACACAAGGCCACCACGGAGGCAGCCTTATATAGGGTGGGGCGTGTACTAAACCCCCTGAGACATAATTGGCCAAAGCCACCCTGGCTTTGGCCAATTATTGCTCTCCGTTTTTTGCACGCTGTGATTGGCCAAAGCATGCAGGTCATAGTGCATGCTTGGCCAATCATCAGCCAGCAATGCACTACGATGCCGCAGTGAATTATGGGCCCTGATGCGCCACTCGAATTTGGCGCGAACGGCCCATAATGTTCGCAATTCGGCGAACGGCCAAACAGACGACGTTCGAGTCGAACATGGGTTCGACTTGAACACGAAGCTCATCCCTAGTCACCAGATAGAGAAGACCCTGAGCACAGCTGATGTATTGTGACATAATACCTTTAAGGATGTCTTGGCAATTTAATAGAATTGAGGACCAAGACGTGGAACAATACGTGTAAAATTCGGGAGACAAGGACAATAGACTTTGCGGGGTGGTTGGATATGCAAACATAAGCTGACCCTCCACTTTCAGCTAAACCAATTGGAGAGTGCTTCATAAACAAGTATTCTCAGCTGAGCTGAGCTAAGCATGCACATTTATGCAACAGAGGTTAGAAGGAGCAGGGAGGACTCTTCCATGGACACTAATTATCAAATAAGGTTTTCTAACCTAATTGACCCTCAGATAAGAAAATTGTCAACCAAACAACCTAAAAAGTGTCAGAACAGGTGATCTCATGTGTATGGCCAGCTATATTATAATCTTGGAGCCGAGGGGTGCTTTAATAAGCCAAGAAGATGTTCTCCTGTTGACAACAGCCAAAGGCCAAAACGTTGGAAACTGAGATTTGTAGGCTTGTGGCTAAATGACCGGTTCTCAATGGAAAGTTTTTATAAGTTTTGTTTCTCTGTTATTGTTTTTACAGTTGCACGCAGAGAGGAGATAACAGTGGCATAATACAGATTTTAATTGGTTAGATCAAATTATTATTTCATAGCTATAAAATGAGTCAGGTAATCATTAGCCATCCGCTCCAATGGGGAACATCAGTTGAGCAAGTAAAAAACAAAACAATTTCCAGCATACAACATGCTGGCTGTTCATGTTTTATGTAGAGCAGAGTTAGAGGTCTTTCAAATGGCAGCTACACTTTTAGGCCACATCACTTAAGCCAGCCATACACGGTTTGAATCTCGGCAGCAGGAACCAGACAAATTTCAAACCATGTATGGGCAGGCTGAATGTACTCAAGTTGATCGATTAATCAAGTTGGGTACAACCACCCTGTTGTAAGCAAAAATCACTGTGTTCTCCCAGCGGGGACGGCTTCCCTCTGCCGGGAGAACACAATGGCTCCGCGGGAGGGATTCCCCCACCAACACAGTCAGTGGTTGTAGGAAAGAAAATCGCTCCGTCTATGGCCGGCCTTATGCCGCATACACACGCTCTGAATTTCTGACAACAAATGTTTGATGGGAGCTTTTTGTCGGAAATTCCGAGCCTGTGTAGGCCCCCCAAAATTCCGACAACAAAATCCATTCTCGTAAATTCCGAACGTGTGTAGACAATTCCGACGCACAAAATTCCATGCATGCTCTGAATCAAGTACGAGACGGAAGCGCTCGGTCTGGTAAAACTAGCGTTCGTAATGGAGATAGCACATTCGTCACGCTGTAACAGACTGAAAAGCACGAAGCTGAAAAATGTGAATCGTCTCTCACCAAACATCTACTAACTAGAGATTAGCAGAAGGAGCCCAAAGGGTGGCGCACTTGGTATGGAACTTCACTTTTATTGTGCGGTCGTACGTGCTCTACGTGACCGCGTTCTTGACATTCGCAATTTCCGACAACATTTGTTCCGTCTGAAAATTATCCACGGTTTTGTTGTCGGAATGTCTGATCGTTTGTACGCTGCATTAGTCTTTAAGGGCTCTAGGTGAAAGTTGTGCAGGTAACAACACTGAATATTTTCTATACAAAGGAGGTCTCCAGTCAGGTCTGGAGCAGTAGACTGAGGCATCTGTGCAAGGCCTGAATGACTGAGTTTAGAGAGGGAAGGGGTAGCAATAGTTAGGTATCTAAGGAAGGGACATGAAGTTGGAAATATACCTGATTGGATGAGAGAGATGAGCTGTAGGAAAATCGGAGGCCATGTTTCAGCTTCAGATAAAATTAGCAGCGTTGGAGCAGCATTCTCACCCTCCAGCCCTATTAGATTATTTTTGAGGACAGTACCTTTTGCATTATTTGCATATTGTTTTAACTTGCCCTCTTATTGTCACAGTTGTGGGCAAGGTATTAGAGTCTTTTAAGGACAGCATCTGCAGTTAATGTTCATTTGAGATTTGGGAGCTGTCTCAGTTATGGCATCCCTCAAGTTGTAATTAATTTGGTATCTGCAGTTATGGTGGTAATGTCCCCAAGGTGGTATCATGGAATAATAACATTCCTAGTGTAGGAACTAGGGGACATCCTCCCCATGTTGAGGGCATGTGGCCTGGTACGGTTCAGGAGGGAGGGGGGGCCGCTCTCTCGTCCCCCCCTCTTCCCCTGCAGCCGGCCAGGTTGCGTGCTCGGATAAGGGTCTGGTATGGATTTTTGGGGGGACTCCACGCCATTTTTTTTTATTTGGGGTGGAGTTCCCCTTAAAATCCATGCCAGATCTGAAGGGCCTTGTATGGATATTTAGGGGGAACCGCACGCCATTTTTTTTTAAATTTGCGGCGGGGTTCCCCTTAATATCTATACCAGACCTGAAGGGCCTGGTAATTGAATTCTGTGGGACCCCCAGGCTTTTTTTTTTTTTTTTATCAATGACTTTTCTATGTATTGATAAAAGCCGACAATTCATTAATAGCCGCGAGTGAGTTTTAAATGACTTTTTTTCCTTCAAAAATGACACTTTGTGCAGGGACAGTTCTAAACACGGGAAACATGCGCGACTTTACATGCATATTATACACACCCCCCAGGTACGAAATTTAAAGGAAAATTTCACTTTTATTTTTTCATTTTAAGCATTATTAAAATCACTGCTCCCGTAAAAACGTCTATTTTTTAAACTTTTTTTTGCATTGATACATGTCCCCTGGGGCAGGACCCGGGTCCCCAAACACTTTTTAGGACAATAAATTGCATATTAGCCTTTATAATTAGCACTTTAGATTTCAAACGTTCGAGTCCATTGTATTTAATAGGGTTCTAAAGTTTACACGAACATTCTGTCTGTTCGCAGGTTCTGGTGCGAACCGAACAGGGGGGTGTTCGGCTCATCCCTGATAGCAAATGTATATTCTAGATATAGAAAAGAAGAATGCCCACCGTGTACATTGATTACCTTAAAGCGAAGGTCCACCCTAAAAAAAATTAAATAGCCAAAAATGTTAAAAAAATAATAATAATAATAATTTTATACTTACCAGAAATGGCTGTTACTAGGCAGATCGTCCTAATCTGCCTCTTCCTTGTCCGCGGTGAGGTTCTGTGTTCTCCTCCTTGTGTTGCCTCCTGGAAAATGGAGGTGGGCTGCCTTCCGGGACACACAGGACGGTATATGTGATGAAGCACCCATTCACAAAGAGCTGTGCGACTCGCTTATGCGCAGTAGAAAAATGGGCAGTGAAGCGGCAAGGCCTTAGTGAGGATGGCGGCGCTGGGACCCGGTCCGAGGGACGGATCGGCCCTGGGCGGCCGACATCGCGGGCAACCTGGACAGGTAAGTGTGCTTATTAAAAGTCAGCAGCTACAGTGTTTGTAGCTGCTGATTTCTAATTTTTTTTTAATGTAGCGGCCTCACCCCTCTCTCCCCTTCTTTTTCTCGGCTTGTCTTTCTTTGTCTAGGGGTGTTAGTGCTGGGGGGAGGGATGAGATACACTACGGCCCATGTCCTCCATAGTGACGAGGTGAAGGCCAGAAAGATCGGGCTTTGTGTAGGTGTCCTAGAGTCAAGTCCTGTACTTCGTCCCTGACTCCTTTGCTCCTAGTAACCAGAGTTCCACACAGTGAATAGGTCCAACACAGTTTTATTCTTCTCAGTGAATAAACACACAGCACGGTTAAGTTGGATTCTTTTGCAACAACTTAGTAGTAATGGGAATAGGTCGAGGCCCAATCCTTTCCCTTCTCTTGCCAACCACTGTGGTATCACCAGTGGCGAATAGTCACTGCCACTGACTATGTGAAGTAGAACGTGAATTACCTTCGCTAGCACGGCCCCTGTCAGGGGAAGGATATGCGTCCAAGGGAGAAACAGGAGGCCTCTCTGTCACCAGCGATGCTGCGCCGGACTCTCCAGAGAAGTTCTGCTCACCAGACCTCACGAACTCAGACACGGGCACCCAAGGAGTTAGGGCCCCCTCCGATTCCTCCACCCTCGCGAAACTCAGTCAAAGGTACTGAATCCCAGGCATCCGCCATAGTACCTCACCCCAGGCTAAAGGTGCCTGAGATGGACTCCATCTCCGCTCCGGCCAGGTCAAGGGCACCTGGGCCTGGAGCACCGGAACGCCAGCACCCAAGCTGAAGGTGCCTGGGTGCGGCCTCGTCCTCCGACTTCAACTCTGAACCGTCTGCCCCTTTTATCCCCTCTCCCTTCGTGCCACAGCGGGTTCCCCGCCCCGCTGTACCAGCTCCAGGGGAGGACAAAAAGGCACAGTCTTTCGATGTGAGTTCAACTCCGGCCCAGGGCAACAACGCCACCTGTAGGTCGCAGGGAACCTCACATCACCAGAGTCCTCCAAGAACCATAAAAGGGTCTCAGATTCCCTAGCAATCAGTGCATCTGGGTTACACTACCACCCAGATGCTTCCCCTAAATTCAAATACCCGCTACATTTATTTTACCGCAGGACCTTCGCTTTAAAGCGGTTGTATACCCTCGGAAATGTTTTATTTTATTTACCCCCGTGAGGCAAAAGGCATAATGATCTAGTATGCACCGCATACTAGCTCATTATGAAATACTTACCTTAGAACGAGGCGTCGGTATCTCACCTGGTCCACGCCGAGGTAGCTGACATGTTGCCTCGGCGTGTCTTCCGGGTATTGCGGCTCCAGCGCTCTGAGTGGCAGTAACTGCGATGTTGCATGCCTGTGGGAGAATTCTTTCCGGCAAGGTCTGGCGTCTGCCAGGCTTTCAGCCAAAAATCCCCTGTGCGCATGCGCCGCTGCAGTCAGAAGCTCATTGCGAGGGGAATATCTCCTAAACCATATAGGTTTAGGAGATTTTTTTTTTTACCTACAGGTAAGCCTTATTATAGGCTTATCTGTAGGTAAAAGTAAAAAAAAATGACTATACAACCGCTTTAAGATGAAAAAATAGACACGCAAAAAATATCCTACAGCTGAAAACAGGCAAAAAATTCAATTCCAACAGTTCAATTTTTCTGGCAAATTATGCCTGCTGCAAAGACGGCTTTACTAAAAATTAACATAATCTGTCTCGCACAAACAAACAATTGAAATCGCATGTTCTTACAGGCTGTTATCCCATTTTTTTATTTTTATATATAAATTAAAATTTTATTAATTTTCATATTATACAAAATGTTCTGTTATCTCATGTCTGTTGGTAGCCTAACTAACGAGTTAACTAGAGAGGACCGAGATGATACAGAGAGAAAGAGAAAGAAGAGAGAGGCCAAAGCTCAACCACCTGCAGAGAGAAGGAGGGAGGGAGGGGGCGCCCTTAGCTTGAGGCCAAGTTGACACAGATTAGTGCAAGAGGGTCAGAGGTCAACGAGACAATGATTGGAGGTCATGACACCAATAACACAGGCACGTGTCAGAGCCAAGGGGGGACACACATTATATACACACACACCAGTCCGACAGGAGAGCCTGGGCAATCGACATGCAATCTTTTTGTGCCTGTCTATCCAAATATGCTGATAAAGAGTTGTAAATACTTTAAGATAATTTGCAGCAGAGGCTCTGATCCTGTCATAGACCACTTGGTAAGTCTATATAGATTTTCTAACCTCACTGTAAACGTGTTTGCTAAAGAAAAAAATAAATTTGGAAATAAAATTTAAAAATTTACTTTCCATTGGTTTATGCAAATTCCTTTATTATAAACCTGATGCCGCGTACACACGACCGTTTTTAATGACGAGAAAAATGAATTTTTTTAAAATGGTCATTAAAAATGATCGTGTGTGGGCTTTCCAGCAGTTTTCCCGACCAGAAAAATGCAGAGAATCGCGACGAGAAAAATTGGAACATGCTTTAATTTTTTCACGTCGTTTTTTACATCGTCGTTTTTCTCGTCATGAAAAACGTCCGTGTGTAGGCTTTAACGACGTGAAAAAAAAAGCGCATGCTCAGAATCAAGTATGATGCCGCGTACACACGATCGTGAAAACACCGCCGTGAATCACGACAGGAAAAACGAGGGAACGGCTTCTTCCCCCACACACGGTCGTTTTTCCCGTAATTTTTTCTCTTGGCGAGAAAAACGACCGTGTGTAGGCTCCGCGGCAGTGTTTCCCTATGGGAAAACTGCAGCGGAAAAAAATGACAGGAATCACGACGAGAAAAATTAGAGCATGTTCTAATTTTTCTCGTCGTGATTAATGCCGTTTTTCCCGTCGGGAAAAACGGCAAAAAGCCCACAGGCGATCGTTTTCCTCGTCCAAAGGAAAAAAATTAATTTTTCCCGACGGGAAAAATGATCGTGTGTACGCGGCATCAGACGGGAGCGATCGGTCTGGTAAAACTAGCGTTCGTAATGGAGATAGCACATTCGTCACGCTGTAACGGACTGAAAAGCACGAGGCTGAAAAGCGCGAATCGTCGATCAACAAACTTTACTAACATGAAGGGTGGCGCCATCCGAATTGAACTTCCCCTTTATAATGCCGTTGTGCGTGTTGTACGTCACCGCGCTTTACTCGAACATTTTTTTCCACGATAGTGTGTAGGCAAGGCAGGCTTGAGAGGAAACACGAAAATCACGTAGAGAAAAATGCTGTTTTTTTCAATGACATTAAAAACGGTCATGTGTACACGGCATAACTTTGGATGCAGCTTTTAAAGTTTTAATGAATTCTGTATCTACAAATGAATCTGATTCTTGGATTATGTGGAGGTCATGGACAGCGTGGCAAGTCTATTTCCTACCAGTAATCTATATACCGTATATATATATATATATATATATATATATATAGATATATATATACACACACTATATTACCAAAAGTATTGGGACGCCTGCCTTTACACGCACATGAACTTTAATCGCATCCCAGTCTTAGTCCGTAGGGTTCAATATTGAGTTGGCCCACTCTTTGCAGCTATAGCAGCTTCAACTCTTCTGGGAAGGCCGTCCACAAGGTTTAGGAGTGTCTATGGGAATGTTTGACCATTCTTCCAGAAGAGCATTTGTGAGGTCAGGCACTGATGTTGGACAAGAAGGCCTGGCTCGCAGTCTCCGCTCTAATTCATCCCAAAGGTGTTCTATCGGGTTGAGGTCAGGGCTCTGTGCAGGCCAGTCAAGTTCCTCCACCCCAAACTCGCTCATCCTAGTCTTTATGGACCTTGCTTTGTGCACTGGTGTGCAGTCATGTTGGAACAGGAAGGGGCCATCCCCAAACTGTTCCCACAAAGTTGGGAGCATGAAATTGTCCAAAATGTCTTGGTATGCTGACGCCCTAAGAGTTCCCTTTACTGGAACTAAGGGGCCGAGAACAACCCCTGAAAAACAACCCCACACCATAATCCCCCCTCCAATAAATGATTTGGACCACTGCACAAAGCAAGGTCCATAAAGACATGGATGAGCGAGTTTGGGGTGAAGGAACGTGACTGGCCTGCACAGAGTCCTGACCTCATCCCCACAGAACACCTTTGGCATGAATTAGAGCAGAGAATGCGAGCAAGGCCTTCTCGTCCAACATCAGTGCCTGACCTCACCAATGCGCTTCTGTAAGAATGGTCAAACCTTTCCATAGACACGCTCCTAAACCTTGTGTACAGCCTTCCCAGAAGAGTTGAAGCTGTTATAGCTGCAAAGGGTGGGCCAACTCAATATTGAACCCTACGGACTAAGACTGAGATGTCATTAAAGTTCATGTGCATGTAAAGGCAGGTGTCCCAATACTTTTGACAATATAGTGTATATATAGCTTGTGAAAGCTTCCCGTGGCCGTGGTGGAGAAACGCCCCAGCGCTTACCCGGAACAGATGAATCGAAAGGGAAAAGTCCCGAACGTCCGAGTTCTTCTGCAAGCCGAGGTAAGCCGGGGGGAGAGACTTTGTTAAAGGCCCCTAGCCCTGGGGATTCACATGCTAGTGAGTTGGCCAGAGGGGGTGAATCATCCTTCACCAGGAATTACTTCCCTGCGGAGGAGTACGATACCTCTGACCTAGAGTCCATCTCTGATGCGGGTGATGACGCCGCAATTGATGAACTGTTTGAGAGGAAGGGATGGGACAAGATGCCCCTGTCCTTGTTCCGTAAGCCTAGGGACCCACCCATGTCTACGGGGGAAAGTACACCCCGGGTGGTGGCTTCCACCGTCGGAGGCACCTGCTTCAACTACTGCTACGAGATGGGTGTCACTGCGGGCCCTTGCAACTGGCCCGGAGGCAGTTAAAGTGCCTCGGCACCCAGATGCCTTTTTAACCAAAGGGTTGCCAGCGAGTATGGGTGGGAATACCCGTACCTGCCGAAGGAAATGTTGTTTGAGGTTGAGGCCTGCAGACATTGGTGGTACGAAGAGTTCGTATGGACACACATCAAAGTACCCCAGGCCAGAAGGTACTTTTCTTGTTCACCCGGAGCTACTCAGCGGTTTAAGGACTGCAAAGCTGCTTGGATGTTGGGTCGGCACATCTATGCGGACAAGGTACTTATTTGTAGGAATGACAAGGACAATGTGGAGTACCATTAAGCACATTCAACAAGAATTAGAAGCCGCTGGTGTTGCCTGACCCACATTACTACTTGTAAGAGACCAGACTCTTGTGTTTTTTTGTGTTTGAACGTTTTTCTTCAAGCCCAGGAACTTTGCCCTAGTTTAAAGGGTACTCTACTCTTGGAGGAGCGGGAGCTGTTGCTGTTGTTGTTCTCCCTTTTTCTTCCTACCGAAAAGATAACAAGGACTTTGGGGTAGTAGACAGTTTAGGGCCATAGATCAAGAAGAAGAAAAAAGTTGCGGTTGGGATGAGTGTTCTGACGTTGGCACTACCACTAGGTGGCGGTGTTACGTAACTATTGCAAGGACAATAAGGCATTATGCGGTTACCTGTTGGAAGGAAGGGATTCTTCTCTAGGGGAGAGCCTCTTCATTCTAACTACTGCTATTTCAGGTGTGTTTTCTCTCCCCTGCAGGTGAACGGCAAGCAAGACTGCTGAGAATGGGGTGGGTCTTAGCTAGTGCTGCGGGAGGGAAATGTAAATTTTTGTGTAAAGATTTATATGACTTCAAATGTTTTATACACTTATGTGTTCCTTTTTCCGTTTGTTTCCCTTTCCTTTCCCATTTTAGGTTCAGGCACAAACAATACATTTTTAAATTGTCATTTTTTTGATTGTTTGTCTCTGGATCGGGCTTATGCTGACTCTGGTTGAGAGGCATAGGTTGGTTCCAGACACTAGGGACCAGTGAGGGGATGTGTAGCGGGGTGCTATATTTAGGGGGAGCATCTGAGTGGTAACTAGGCTCAGATGCACTAATTGTTAGGTTTCATGGACCATTTCTGTCCCTGGGAGATAGTACTGGTGTGCAGTTCCCTGGGGCCTATAGGTGGCGCTGTTGCCATAGGCCCGGGTTGAACCGTGGTACAGGGTTGTGCCTTTTCTTGTCCTCTCTCGGCAGCAGTACGGCGGGGCGGGGAACCTACTGTGCCTGTCGGGAGAGGGTATAAAAAGGGGTCATCTTCCGGGCGGGGTCCACACCCAGGCACCTTAGGCCTGGGTGTGTGTGTGCGTCGCCTCCGGGTGCCCTAGAATCGGATGCCTGGGTTTTTGTCATTGGTTCCGCGCCCAGGCACCTTAGGCCTGGGCTTGTGTGTTGTCTCCGGGTGCCCTAGGCCCAGAGACGGAGCTGCTGTTTCCATCCCAGACACCTTCAGTCTAGGGTGAGGTACTTTGGCCGAGGGCCTGGAACCCAGCAACCTTTGGCTGGGGTCTGCTAAGGATCGAGGCTACCAGGGATCTGCCTTGCGAGGGGACCCATATCCAGGATCGAGGAGGCCAGGGAGGTGACCCTTTCTGAAGACCCAGCGCAGAGTCGTGGTGACAGAGGGGGCCTCTGGTAACTCTCCGGAGGGATGTTTTTATCCTAAAAAGGGGCCAAGATACTCAAAGAAGGAAGTGCGGGTTCTTTATGTCATAGTGGCAGTGACCCTACGCACACCAGGTCAGTGGCAGTGACTTGCAACTATTCACCAGGTCAGTGGCAGTGACCAACCTCATGGTCCGTGGCAGGGACCACGCGCCAAGCCTGTTCGTGCAAACCAGAACAGGAGAAACCTTAAATTAAGTTTGTGCCTGGACCTCCTCCCACCTTATCTGACCCGTGTTTGTCTCAACCTGTCTGCTCTCAAAGAGACTATTTATTGCCCTTATGAATAAATAAGAAGTTGGACTTTTCAGTTGGTGTGGACAGTTGCTTACTGGGGAGAACTAAGGACTTGTTTCTGGCTACCCCAGAAACAAGATCAGCTCTGGAGGTTTTCAAACACTGGCTGCAGGCAGGCCCGAAAAACTAACACCGCTCAACCTCCCCATCCAGGAGGGTACGGGCTTGTGGTGCGGTGTGCCTCAGTCCTTTCCTGCGGAGGAGCCTACTATAAGAAAAGCAGGTAAAGGATGGGGTGGGTGCGCTACATATATATACACATACCTATAGTAGATAGATTGATAGATAGAGTGGCAGATAAGGGCAGGGCAATGTGCAGACATGTTGATTAGCATTGCCGATGGTGTCTGTCCCCATGCCCCTCTACTTCCTGATACAGACGTTACTGGTCCTGGGGGGGGGCATGACTGAAATCAAGGTGGGGGGCATGCCACCCCAGCACTTCCCTAGATCTGTCCCTGTGTGGGGGAAGGCCAGATCATGGCCATTCACACTCTGGTGACTATTTACATAAGGAAAATCCCACGTCCTAGAAATCTTAAGTCTCTCAGGAGGCGCCTGCTGTACAAACCCAATAGCCAGGTTCTAAAAACCTGCCCTTTCCCCTGTGCTGTAAATAAAAGGGGGAAGGGCTCTGCACACAGACAGCTGCTGCATGGGAAGAAGACATAGACAAGCTAAAAGATTTAATCTCTAGCTACCTCACAGAGGCTGTTGTCTCTTTGCCGCTTTTTGCCACACATGCTGTGACTGCACTGTAGGGGGACTACTGCGACTTGCAGTCCGTTGGAGGCACCGGGGTTCCTGAGAACATCCAATGCCATAATGGACTACTACCTTGCAGAAGTATGCCTGGGCAGCTATTCAATCATAGTTGAGTCAGGATATGGACTCTGTTCACATTGAACTGTATATGCTAAAGGACTTTTAAGTAAAGTTGCATCAGCTGTTCTGAGCCTGATCTGAAGTTATTCAATGGGGTGCATTTTGGTTCTGGCATATCAAAAGAACCAGGGTCTGTAAAGCACACATGGGGTATGAAGCTCAGCTTCTACAAAAGGGTTAACTTGGCAAGACAAGGAGGAGGAATGTAGTTGCTTAAGCCCCATACACATGGTAGGACATTTTGACAACAAACTTCAAAATGAGCAGGTTTTCAAAAAAATCCTACCGCGTGTACGCTCCATCGGACAATTTTTTTTGGTTTTCATCGGACAAAAGTTTGCTCTGCAAACGGACAAACTTTTCAGCAATAACAGTCCTATGGTGCAAAGTCCTATCCTGTGTACAAAAATCCATCGGACTTTAGTCCAAAGTACAAACACGCATGCCCAGAACCAATGTTAAAATCAACCAACAATAGCAGAAGTTGACCAAAGGGTGGCGGTAAAGAGCAGAAAAGAGCAGAAAAACCACGTAGTATGTCAATTAGGTCACTACGTTCATGTTTGTTGGCTGAAAAAGTCCTGTCGTGTGTATGCTATGGGCGTTCCCGACCACCTCCCTTCGGACAAAAATCCACGGAAAAGTTTGTTTGAAGTCCGATCGTGTGTATGAGGCTTAAGAGTAACCAAGCACTAGTTGCAAGCAAGACATAAAGCAACCAATCATTAGGCATGGTGCCCTGTAAAAGGTTACAGGTCCTCCAGTAGCAAGGGGGTCAATGTTCTGGCTCCCTCCCTAGAGGTCGGTATCCAGTACCAACCATACCCGCGTTATGGAGATCCTCAATCTGATCATTGGCATGGGAGAGAAGGAGTTCACAACTTAGTGCATGCATGAGGTCCGCTCTAAGTGCATGGCGGGACCCCATTCTGTTACTGGGGTAATTGTAGGAGAAGTACGGTTGATGGGGAGGTGGCAGGCTTGGCAGCATCCCTCCTAATGCAACATACATCAAGTTACAGTGTGTAGTGACACAGGACAGCACTTTTCAGAGAAAATCTGGCACTTCTCCTGTGGATCACAGGAGTGCAGGTGAGGCTTGCTGTCAGCTGACATCAAATAGCCAGTCCAGGCTGGAGCAAGATCGCGACAATATGGTCTGTATCCACCCACAACCCTGGACCGGCACATAATTTGCAAGGCATTGATACAAATGTGCATGGCACACCCAAATAAGGTGCTGCGGTGACTACAAGTTAATGAAGTTCCCCAAGAATTTGCACTTAATTTTTCATTAAATATTAACTAAAAATGTAATAAAATAACATTTTAGGCTCCACTCACAATTGTGTGACTTGCCGCAGCCCATTGTTTTCAATGGTACCTGTTCAAATCAACTCACAGCAACTTCTTTGATGTGACTTTTGATGCGACAGAGTGTAAAAGATGCACTCAAAATTGAGCTCCAAAATTGCACTGGAAGCTATACGACTTTGGAGTTGCGCAAGTGTGAATGGAGCTTTAGTTGTTTTCCTTATTTTATTTGCTCCTTCTTCTCAGCTGATTTATTTTTATTTTTTTCTGTTTTATTAAATAAAACACAGATAGGTTTCCTGCCATCATTGCTCTCTGAGGTTTCATAATCATGCAACCACACTACTTTCCTTCCCCCTATGCCCTCCCACCATGCCCCTTTTTTTTCTCTAGTGCAGCTTGCCTTTTAAGTCTTGCTTAATGCACGCATCATTTTATTTAGTCATCCTTTTGCCCCAGGCACCTCTGACAAATAGTACGCTAGGTCAACGAATCTTCTGTTTCCCACTTCTAGTTATGCTATGCAGTATATCTTGGTCAAGAACTCAACTTAGCCAGTGACTAGCAGGGCACTGATAAAGTCATCCCTCTGCTCCTAGTTCTAGAGTTCCAACACTGTGCAATTCAGTAGAGCCCGAAAGGCTTGCCCCCCTCTCTCCCAGTCTGAACCCTGCTGCTCAGGAGGCTAAAATAAAGAAAGGTTTATTACAATGTATTTATATACTATATATATATACAGTATACAGTATATATTATAGTGCATATTTTTTGTTTCTGTAATGATCTGCATTGTTCGAGTTCTGCATTGGATTTGGAAATATAAGTGGAAATTTTACAATTAACTTTGCAAAAGTAGCATGAAAAAAAAATAAAATCGATTTGTAAGGCAACACGCTGTAAAACAGATAAATCAGAAATTATCTTTTATTATTCCAGTCACCCTAAACTGTAAAAGAGTGCTTTCTGGTTGCTAGAGGTTACTGCACTTTGCACACCAGCGTCAATCTTTGCGTCACCATATTATATAAAGTCACAAATCGCTTTCTGCAGTCACAAATCGCTTTCTGCAGCTTCAGACTACAGAGCCAACAGTGTGTACATGTGTTGTACAGAATTCTAATTAAACATACCACAGCCATTAGATCATTGCAAGACTTCACATTTTAAAGGGGAAGCATCAGCAAAGTTTTCTAACTCCCTTCCTTAGCCACAATGCAATTATATATGGGATATCGTTCTTCTGCCATACCAGGAAGATTCTCTGGACCCTAACATTTTTACAAGCCACAGACCTATAGAAGAAGCAGACCTATACAAAACACAGTCCTATACAAGGGCAGATCTATTCAAGGCACAGACCTATAGAAGGGGAAGACCTATACAAGGCACAGACCTAAAGAAGGGGAAGACCCATACAAGGCACAGACCTATGGAAGGGGAAGACCTATACAAGTTCAGATCTATGCAAGGGCAGATCTATACAAGGCACAGACCTACAGGTATACAAGGGCAGATCTATACAAGGTAAAGACCTATAGAAGGGGAAGACCCATACAAGGCAAACACCTATACAAGGCGCAGATCTTTACAAGGCACAGACCTACAGTATAGAAGGGGAAGACCTATACAAACCTCAGCCCTATACAATGCACAGACCTATAGAAGGGGAAGACCTATACAAGGCACAGACCTATGGAAGGGGAAGACCTATACAAAGCAAAGACCCATACAAGGCGTATATCTATATAAGGCACAGACCTATAGAAGGGGAAGACATATACAAGGTACATCCCTATACAAGGCACAGACCTATAGAAAGGGAAGACCTATACAAGACAAAGACTTATATAAGGTACAGACCTATAGAAGTGGAAGACCTATACAAGACACAGACTTATATAAGTGTAGCACACAAACCTTTTTCTCGCCTGGCTCACTTGCGAGTCAAGGCACACCGTGCTATATGCCCGTACCCTCCTGTTTGAAGAGGTTAAGCGGTGTTCAAAAAATTTGGGTCTTTCAGCGAGTCACCCTTCCCACTGGTTCTCTCCCCCAGAGTATGGGGTCAAGTCTCTGTTTCTTCACCCAAAGAAAACAATGTCCATAAGTACTTCAACTCCAACAAAGAGTTTATTTTCTATTTGCTGTGTAATAGATAGAGACAGGTGGGTAAAAGAAGAAATAGTGTGGAGAATAGGTCCAGGCACAACCAACAATCTCGTCGCCACTCGATCCCGAGTGGGTTTAGCTCACCCGGATAGTCCTCTCTCACAGCCCTAGCAGCCGGTGTGGAGCTCGAACAGTTCCGCCACCCTATACCCTCCTGGGACGGGCGTTGCAAATCCTCTAACCTCTGTAGACTTCAAGAATAAGACGATGCCAATTGGGCACTCTACCGGTTAGCTTCCCCAAATAACAAATCCTTCCCTCTGACAGGTCACCAGGCCTCTCCCGAGACAGCTATCTTCTATTACTCATCTCATCAATGGGACCGATCCTCCCCTGGCTTCCTCTTGGTCAGAGCGTGTACCCTTCCCCGGGCTCCCTGGGACTCTTCTTTCGGGGACAGGCCCTAGCTGAAGGTGCTAGGCCCACTAGTAGAGTTGCAGGCCCCAGTTTAAAGGTGCCTAAGCCTGATCACGCCCACACGTACCCCCGGCCATGAGGGCCACAGGAGGTGGGGTACGTGTCTACTCCTCCGACTCTGGCGGGGACCACCCCACCGAACACCACCCCAACCTCTATCGCGTCTGCCCCTTAAGTACCCTCTCCCGGCATGCACATCAGGTTGACCACGCCCACTGTACTGCTGCCGAGAGAGGACACCCCAAGGCATAGCAATGCCACCCCTGACTTGATGTGACAGCACCACCTACAGGCTGCAGGGAACCATACACCAGGCAGCATCACATAGGCAGAAGCAAAACCTAGCAATTAGAATGGTCTGAGCCTGACTAATAGCTCAGACCAGCCCCTAAATTTAGGCACATAACACCCCTAAAAGTAAAGACCCGCTACATAAGGTACAGACCTATAAAAGAGGAAGACCTATACAAGACACAGACTTATATAAGGCACAGACCTATAGAAGGGAAAGACCTATACAAGGGCAGATCTTTACAAGGCACAGACCTATAGAAGGGGAAGACCTATACAAGGTACATCCCTATACAAGGCACATCCCTATACAAGGCACAGATCTATAGAAGGCACATACCTATACAAGGGCAGATCTTTACAAGGCACCGACCTATAGAAGGGGAAAACCTGCACAAGGTACATCCCTATATATGACGCATATCTATAGAAGGCAAAGACCTACAGTATACAAGGACAGATCTTTCCAAGGCACAGACCTATAGAAGTGGAAGACCTCTACTAGGCACAGACCTATACAAAGCACAGCCCTATACAAGGGCAGATCTTTACAATGCACAGATATATAGAAAGGGAAGACCTATACAAAGCACAGACCTATACAAGGTGCAGTCCTACACAAGGCACATCCCTATACAAGGCACAGATCTATACAAGGCACGGAACCATGTAAGACGCAGCCCTATACAAGGCACAGTCAGTCATTTTCACTATATCATTCTTACAATGCAGACCTACATAAGACACAAGGTGCAGACCTATACAAGGCGCAGACCTATGCAAGGCGCAGACATATGCAAGGCGCAGACATATGCAAGGTGCGACCTATACATGGCACAGACCTATACAAGGCGCAGACCTGTACAAGGCGCAGGCCTATACCTATTCAAGGCGTAGACCTATACAAGGCGCAGGCCTATACAAGGCGCAGGCCTATAAAAGGAGCAGACCTATACAAGGAGCAGACCTATACAAGGCGCAGACCTATAAAAGGAGCAGTCCTATACAAGGCGCAGTCCTATACAAGGCGCAGACCTATACAAGGCACAGATCTATACAAGGCGCAGTCCTATACAAGGCGCAGGCCTATACAAGGCGCAGACCTATACAAGGCGCAGACCTATATGAGAAGCAGTCCTATACAAGGCGCAAACCTATACAAGGCGCAGACCTATACAAGGCGCAAACCTATACATGGCGCAGACCTATACAAGACATAGGCCTATACAAGGCGCCGACCTATACAAGGCACAGGCCTATACAAGGCACAGACCTATACAAGGAGCAGATCTATACAAGGTGTGGTCCTATACAAGGGCTCCATGCAGATTTTCAGTTAGAAAGAGAAAGTCTAAAAACAAACATCTCCTGCTGTACACTCTTTTTATAAAGCACCTAGGGGAGTCATGTCGAGTCTTTTAGACCCCGCATGTCTCGTTAAAGAGAAACTGTCACCTAAAAATCATCACATAGCAGAATTTTTGCCTACTATGTGATGAAAACAAAATGTTAAGCAAAAAAAAGTCTTTTTACGCGTCATCTATAAAAAATATAGGGTACTAAAGTTGTCTCTATTAGACGGGCGCACACAAATTTAAGGTTTGACATGTTGAGTAACTATTCAGTTGACACAACCTCATCGTTTATATTTTACCAAAAATTTGGGTAGTGTATTGCGTTTTTGTGTCCTAAAATTCACTTTAGTTTGTTTTTTTTTACTGAAATTTTGCAATGCCTAGACTTATGCAATAATATCGTGTGACATAAAAATTTGTAACTACCATTATTTTATTTTCTAGGTATCAGAAATATATATATATATTTTTTTTTTTTGGGGGGGGAGGGGGTTGTGTAATCTTCAGGCCTAAAGTGATTTTTTTTAAACTTGTGTGCAAAAATTGCAAAAACGGCTCTGGCAGCGAAAGGGTTAAACAAGCTGATCTCTATTTGAATGCTGCACTGACTCTCTTTCACTATATGGGCTGTTTCATTAGTAACACTCTAGTTACGTGCTGTAGCTGGGTAAAATGTTTGCTGTTATTTGTTTCAGAGTCAGCGCGTTGTTTCGCAAGCAACAACCATTAATAACGCATGCTGTCAGTGATAGCTGGTCTACATAATGTTTGCAAGATGTGTCAATGAAGCCAGTATATTTCTGCACTCAAGTGACTAAAAAAAAAACAATATTACACAATATTCCTCCCAGGAGACTGTTCTTATAAGCAATTGTTATCGTGTAACACCAAAGTTTTCTTTTAATTTTGGATAGGGTGGGGGAGGTTTCGAACCTCAGTCAGGACTGGTCACTGGCACACAGCAGTCTGGTCTTTCTCAATAACCAGTCACTATCGATGATGGAGCAATTTTACTCCTGAACCCACTAAATTGCTTTCAGTTTGCCAATTCCATCCCAATCAGCACTTTAAGCCCTGATGAAGGGTTTACCCAACAGCCCCTGAAACATGTTGGTTTGATTGCCCGAATGTTTATGATTCTGTAATTATTTCTGGACTAAGGCTGGGTTCACACTTGTCCGAAAAACGCTCCGACATTGGGAGCTCATGTCGCATGACGTGTGAAAATCAATGTTTCCCTATGAGAGCCGTCTTAACTGGTCCGACACATGCTGGTCCGACTTTGAAAATGCTCCCTGTACTACTTTGGTCCGACTTTGATCCGACTTCAGCCCATTGACTATCATTGAAGTCGGATCAAAGTAGGAGCCTTGTCCTAACCATCCGACTTTTGACATCCGACATGGTGATTACAGCAGCAGTAAAAAGGAATTTATCTCACTCTGGGATTGTTTTGATTGGTCAAAGAACAAGTCAGACTATCACAAAGTCGGGATCAAAGTAGTATCCTGTTAATGAAAGTCGGATGGATGTCGGACCAATGTAGGATCAATGTAGGACCGATGTCGCAGAGCAAAGTAGGATGATAGTTGTATGACTGTCGTGTCGTATCAGTGTGAACCCAGCCTAAACCTAGTAGTGTGGTGTTCTTGCATCTTCCAACTCATGGATCTTGCTGTTTAAGGTCCCTTCATGTTTAAGAGTTGCCTATCGAAAGCTATTGTGCTCTACAGCAGTGGTCTCCAATCTGCGGACCGTGCTGGCCTTTATCTGGTGCCTGGTACACTATTCCTTGCATTGATACATACTTCCCAACTTTTTGAGATGGGAATGAGGGACACCTATCAGCAAAAGTATGCAGCCCTTGCCACGCCCCCTTAAAGGAGAATTGTACAAAAAAACAAGATTGGTTAAACCCACAAGTGTTTTTTTTTGTTTTTTTTTACCACTACTATCCCTTTATATTGGCTTTTGGAATTTACAAATGCAGCAATTTAGAAATCAGATGAAAGGTTTAGGGCTGGAAAACACTTTTTGATAGATTAAAAGTGCATTTTATATACAACTTTAAAGATAAGACCAAAATGAGGGACAAATGAGGAGGAAAGAGGGACAGAGGGACATTGCTCCAAATCAGGGACAGTCCCTCGAAATCAGGGACTGTTGGGAGCTATGATTGATATGATGCACTATCCCACCTACTGACACCAACGATGAGGCATAATTCCTCCCACTGACACCGCTTCAAATCCTCACTGCATCTGAATCGCAACCTGTTTATGCAAACTGATTGCGGAGTGTATGTTAAGTTTGCAAAACGCAGCGCGATTTTCAGAATCGTACTGCGCGGGTGTGAACACCCAATGCGCATCCGATTCAGGTGTGGACAAAAAAAAGGGTCCTGCATGAGTATGGTCCGAATGCAATGTGAATTTAGACATACAGTTTGTATGGCTGAATTTGCATCGCACAGACATCGCATGTGATCTGCACAGCAATGCGGTCTAGCATTGCACTAGTGTGAACCGGCCCTAATAGTTTTTTTTTGTTCAACAAAACAGATAGAGAGAGATAGGGAAACCTGTGAAAATGTGCGTTAAGCTCCACCTGATGGCTGCATGCAGTGCCGGGACAAGTTCATCCAGCGCCCAGGGCAAAGATGTTAAATTGTGCCCCCTTTCCCTTAGGGTCAGGGTGCCCCCCATCCCTGCAATAAACCATTGTGCGAGGGGCAACCGCCCCTCCTGCCCACCCCTTATCCTGGCCCTGGCTGCATGTAAAAGTACAAAATATTCAGCTGCTAGTGGAGAAATCCCACCACTTGAGCCCGAAACAATATGAGGAATGATTGATCCGATCAATCTCTTTACAACTATATCAGTAAATGAGTATATGTATAATTGTCTTTTTCTTGTAATGATAAATATTAATAAAAAATTGATAATAAAAAAAATATCAGTAAATGAGTACTTGGCCCTTCGACGCCCCCTCCAAGAATCTGTTCTATGCTTCTGTCCACAAGGAAACCACATAGTTCAAAAATGAAGACAAAGTCGGTGTTGCCTTTCTACAAATCTGGAACTAAAGACAGGAAAACTCCTCCAACAGATGGGGAGTAGAATATTGGAAAATAAAAAGTAAATGAGACTCGCAAGGAAAGATACTACAGACCAGAAAGTGAATAACAGATAAAGACTGCATAAAAAAATGTCAATGAATCACACTTGGCACATGGAACAACTTAGTTATTTTCTGCCACCAGTGTCTATATTTATAAATGTGTTTAGAACAGTTGTGCCCTGAGGCCCCAGACCCAAATCTGATGCACGCTGCTCAACGCTATAAGAAAAGTCTGCTAGTGCATGTGATCACTGGCCAGTTTCACTTGAATGCGAACGAAAGGTGTTTTCTTTTAAAAAAAGTTTTAGGTGGTGTTTTTTTAATTCTGTTTTTCAACGGAATACATTTTTTTTAACACACACCTCCATAAGACCTCCCTGCAGTGCCACCTGCAGATGAAATCTGGTATTGCAACACAACTGTTCATATATAATGACACATTTTCTTTGTTTGGTCAGCTGGTACAAGGCTTGCCTTTAGGCAAATATATCCCACAGAACTCCGGGCGCCGCGGGCGGGGACATATTTGCCCATCCTGGCACAACTTGTTCCAGCACCAGGAACACTGACGACAGCGGTAGCTCAGCACATGCTATATTCCTGATCCCTTTTTCATTTACATAGAAAGGGAGGGAACAGGCACTGGGAAATTTCAACATGTTTGTACATCTCTGCGTGCAATGAGCCCCTCTTACTGCCTGAGGCACTCCTTATTGCTCTTAAGACAGACCTTCACCTCAGCAGTAAGGTCTGCTTATTTAAGCTGCCCTCCACTCCCTCGATAAGGGCTCATTTAAATGAGTGGCTAGGTGGTGGTAAAACCAGATTGTTGAGCGATGGTTTTACCACCCCCTTACTGCCAGCCTGAACAAGGGCATGCAGCCGCACAGGGCTGTGCACATGCCATGGCTGCAAAGCCTTTCTTTCACAGCAATGGCAAAAATGAAATGGCCAGCGGTACCTAGGGCTGCCACCTGTCCGGGATTGACCCGGACAATCCGGGTTTTTTAATCATGTGTCCGGGTTTCAGTGCCCCTGAAACCCGGACACAATATTGAGACAGGAATGTGGCTCGAAACAGAGCCTGACAGGAGAGTTAGGGGGCACTATGCGTCCCGCATTACTATTCTCTTTGGAGCCCCCAAAGGTGGCCCAAGTCTCTCCTATAGTGTATACTATATAAAAAAATTCAAATACATTTTGCTGTGCGCCTCTAAAGTGTTTGGGTTTGGCTTGAAGATAAAGTGGCAACCCTACCGGTACCGCCTCCCGAGCATGGTCTATTCAAGTGAATGGGGCCATGCTGCAATCGTGTCCTATGGTATGGTAGTGCACCATCTTGAGGGTTAAAACAGGTGGTTCATATCTTCACCACCTCAAATTCCCTTTGATAAGTGGTCTACCATGGATCCTAGGCCTAGGGTGCCATCATCCTGAGCCTAGGCAAGGAGGACATCATCCTGCTTCTGGCCAGATATGGGGGAATGCTGTGTAGGCCAAATCTGATGATAAGGTTATCCTGTTTTGTGCTGTGGTGTCTTCTTGGGGGATTTGGGCTACTCGGCACCCCCCAAGCTCTTGTTGGCAGAAGGATGATGTCATCCCCGCACTAAGGGTGTTGGGGAAAGGTGAGTATATTTACAAAATTTGTGAAAGAATGGGAATCCCACCTACTTAAACAATGTAGTACTCACCGAATAAATATCGGGGGGGGGGGTGTCGTCAAGTATATACTAGAGCAGTGATTCTACACCTAGGGTCGGGACCCCCTCGGGGGTCGAATGATGATTTGCCAGGGGTCACCGAATCCTGGGATGCTCCTGAAGCCCGCACCGCTCTCCCAGCCTTTTTGCGGCCATCCAGCAGGGCTGTCCCTGGAGCCTGTGGCCGCCCACCTGGGCTGTTCCTGGAGCCTGCGGCTGCCCATTCAGCCTCTTCGCAGCCACCCATTCAGTTCACTGCATGGCTGGGGGGTAGAGACTAGAGGTCAGCTGACTGGTGAGGAATGTGAAGTGGGAGGGGCTGGAGGATACCCTGTCTCCTGCTTTCGGCATAGGAGTCACTGCTACGAGACACCACAAAGTCAGAGACACAGTGAGTAACACTACCTGTGATAGTTGCCATTAAAAGTCCCCACTACAGTTCTCAGATCAGCAGATGACCTTGATCAAGAGCACCTAAGTTGGCTGATCAGAACTACCCCCAGCATTGCCACTCATCCAAACTCCCCGCCAGCATTGCCACTGATCCCACCCCCCACCAGCTCTGCCACTCATCCTTTTCCCCCCACCAAGGAGTAAGAGAAGGAATGAAATTAGAGAATACATGGAAGGGAGAGGAAAAGAGGGGGAGGAACAAAGAAAAAGGGAGAGAAAGAACAAGAAAGACAGCTAGAGAGGGATGGGGGGGGGGGAAACAAGAAATTAGAAGAGAGAGATAAAAGGGGAAGAAAGGAGAACAAAGAGAAAGAGTGGTACATCCTAAAATGTACCATAAGGGGTTTTAAAAATGTATGAGTGGAAGGGACTCAGGGAGCGCTAAATGTCCGTGGGTTAGGGGCACAAATTACTTGTCTTGCCTTGGGTGCTGACAACCTACGCTACAAAAATAATTTTACTGTTAGGGGTCCCCACAACTTGGGAAATTTTATCAAGGGGTCACGGCACTAGTAGGTTGAGAACCACTGTACTAGAGTAACAAAAATAAAGAAAAAAAGCAAGGACTTCTACACACCCTGAAGAGTTAACTACCAAAATATTTAAATATTTTAGTAATAGAACATATACAATAAATTACTAGCACTTTACATAGATCCCCTGTGGGATCTATGTAAAGTGCTAGTAATTTATTGTATATGTTCTATTAATAAAATATTTTGGTAGTTAACTCTTTAGGGTGTGTAGAAGTCCTTGCTTTTTTTCTTTATTTTTGTTGCAAAGGTAAAGTATATTACGTAACAAATTTTCTAACCTTAGATGCTTTTTAGTGGCATTTTAGAGAGGGGAGGGCATCATCTTTCATAAGCGGACATTGCCACTGTGGTGGAAGGTCTGCTTTAAGGAGAGGCTTTTAGCAAGCCACCTAAATAATGGTCAAACAAGTGCTGTACCACTGAGTATTCATGCCAGTGATATTAATAAGAAAAAAGTAGAAATATGGACATTTGCTCGAACATTAAAGGGTTATTCTGGAAGTAATATTTTAGTTATTTTAGTTTAGAATCTGGTGGGCTGACATCTGACATTTCTTGGATGCTGCAACACCAAGATCCCCCTACCATAACTCTGGACTCTACACATGTCTACATGATAATTTTAAGCTGGCCATACACATTTTTATTTCGATCAGCCAGATTCCTCCATCCACACAAATGAGGTAGATGGGACCCCCCCCCCACACTCAGCAGGCCCATTCTATTAATCAAAATACATTGATCAGATGATTGGCTACAGCTGCTGAGCAAGGACATTTTTCCAACATGTCCCTTCAGTTGATAAAACAAGTGACTTCTGCTGAGAGGGGATGCCCAAACACAGCCAGCCCCTGCGGAAGCAGTGAAATTTGAATCAGCGTATGGCCATCTTTAGGCATATCTACTCGACTTTGTGTGTTTCAACTCCTTCTTGGGCTCAATGAGAGGAGATCAATCAATTCCTCCATCCAAGCTTAACAGTATGAATGGAGGAATGTCCACTGCCAGCTCTAAGCCCCAAAGCTCAAACACACATGACACATGCCTCAGCTGCACTGGACAGTGAATGAATGGGGAGTGCTCTGTGCTGAGCAGCTCCTGTTCATCTGCAAACGGAAGCATAGTAAACACAGTTTACTATGCTTCCATTTTGAATGAACACAGTGAGTGTGTTCACTATGTTCATTTAGAAAAGGAAGGGGCCATTTAATGACATATTGACTAGCCCTTACACCCGCTCTCCATCCTGAAACATCCCCTGCAGCAGCTGAGGGGAGAGTTGAGGAGGGAAGCCAGCAGCACTGGGGGGCAACATGGGGGGAAGCCCAGGCAGTAAGGGAAATCAGCACTGCACAGAGTAATTAGGGTGTGCCCAGGCAAACCTGGCACAACCCCTGCACACGCGTATGCTGCCATCTGATTTTATGCAACCACTGTTCGGCCAATGAATTTCCACTTGGCTCAGTCAATTTTTTTAATCAAATTTTATTGATTTAAGTGGTGCTTGCAGGGCCACTTTTGAGATATGTCTTTAGTGTTTTTTACATCTGCCCCCCCCCCCCCCATATTACATTACTGAATGGCCAAACAACTTAGGGCCCTTTCACATGGGCACTGTCTATTACGATCAGCAAAGGATCCATGAACAGATAGAAGCTATAGAGAACGAATGCCACTTTTGTGACAAGTGTGTCTGTTTACGTTTTCCCTCCTGGAGCTTTAGGGCTCGTTCACACTAGAAATTGGGGGGTGGTAAAACCCCACAGTTTTACCCCCCCAACCCCTCTCCTTTAGCTGCAGAGGCAGTGGCTGGGGGATGTACACATGCTACAGCCTTTATGCTTTGCTTTACAGCTGCAGCAGGAATTATACCCTTTGTTGCATCCCATTCAAGTAAACGGGGGCCACTCTGCAACCATGCATGCAACTGTGCACGTGCTAATGTGGAGTCCAAGGGGTAAAGTGGTTCTAAAGGCTCAAGGTTTTTTACTTTCATGCATTCTATGCATGAAGGTAAAAAAAAACTTCTGTGTGCAGTGCCCCCACTTTGCCCCCCTCCAATCCTTACCTGAGCCCCCTCTCAATCCAGTGATGTTCTCCATAGCCTTGGCTGGATGGGGACTCTCCCTTCTCATTGGCTGAGATAGCAGTGGGAGCCCATTGGCTCCCACTGCTATCAATCACAGCCAGTGAGTCAATGAGGAGAGAGTGGGGGGGCGGGACCAAGCCGCAGCTCTATGTTTCTTATGGACACATAAAGCAGCGGCTCAGGAGCTAGCACATAGCGGTGCCCCTAGGGCAAGCAGATTTCTCTGGGGGCACTGCTCGAGGGGGAGAAGCCAGGAGCACCGGCGAGGGACCTGAAAAGGAGAGGACTGGGGCTGCTGTGTGCAAAACCACTGCACAGAGCAGGTATACATAGCATGTTTTTTATTTTAGAAAACATTAAAAAAAGCAGGTGGTGAGGAAGAGATAAAACGCCTCCTCACCGCCTGTTAAATGCTCTCTGAAGAACAATCTGAATGCAGATCGCTCTTCAGACAACAACGTTCCAGTGAATGAGCCCTTAGGGACCCATGTTAGTTTATGGGCAGGTGGCTATCAATAGATATGCACCCGTTTACATCCTTTTACCTCTGATTCATCACATTTAGGTCTGAAAAAGTAGAAAAGGATGCAAACCTTTTTGTTTTGTTTTTTTTTGTTCTCGAAGGACTCGGAGATAATCGGATGTAAATCAAATCGGATGTAAATCAGATCGGATGTGCATCTGTCTGCCCATAGACTGACATTCAGCTTCTTTTCAGATCCTCCTGGAAAGCTGACAAGCATATCTGATCAGACGGCCTGTGTGAATGGGCCCCTACAAAGAGCAGGGAGTAAAAAGTCTACATTGACTTAACGGCTTTTTATTTATTTTTATTTTTTCCCCGGTTCAGATCTGCTCAGCTATACGACAGGATGGGCCCACACACCTGTGCAAAAATTCAAACTCCCCCACGTTTCCTGAAGAAAGCAAATCTTTTTACTGACTCGGCTGCTGGAATTGTAATGTCGTTATGTTACAAAAGAGTATGTAGAAATACCAGCCGGGGGAAGTAGAGGAGCCGGCCATGAGAGCAGGATGGTAAACACCAATACCAGACTAGAGAAAGAGAATATGTGAATGGAGCAGAGCGGGAGGGGTTAATTGATGAATAAACACCAGTACAGGCGCACAATGGTCTTCTGTGTGAGAGCAGCTCTGCCCTCCTCTATATACCTATGTACACCTCCGAATACCTCCCCTCTGCCAGAGCAAACACACACCGGGTAAACTAACCAGAGGACAAAGGAGAGACAAATGTCACTTACAGGTGCAGGTTACTGTCCTCAGCTGAACCCCTGACTCACTGCGAATGAAAAGTAGGCTCACGTTCCTTACCCCCCGCTACAGCCAGCTCAGTTCTGTGCACCTTATTATTTCAGCAAAGTCTTATTACAAATAATAATATTAAAATGGTTGTAAACCCAGTTACAACACTTTTCACTACAGGTAGGCCTATAATAAGGCTTATTTGTAGGTACTGTGAATATCTCCTAAACTTACACCGTTTAGGAGATATTCACTGTATCCGCATTTGCCCACATCATCGGCACACGTGCACTGAAGAAATGGCCCGCCCGCACAGTAGCTGTGCCGTGACCGTTAGTCATACCTCCCAACTTTGTTAAGTCCCTTCGCGGGACATTCTGATGTCCCCTCTCCCCTGCCAACCAGAGTTGTTGAGCGGGACATTGGCAAAAGAAGTTGTTGAGCGGGGGGGGGGGGGGGTGGTGTTGCCGCCGGAACATTTAAAGGAAGGACTTGCAAAAAAACCGTGGGGGGGGGGCATACTAGTGCGCCGATCGCGGGGGGGGGGGCTCTTACCTGCTGCTGCTGCTCCTCTTCATGTTTCCTGCTGTGCGGGAAACATGATAGTCTCGCGGGAGTGACGGGAAGGAGGAGCCTCTGCGGGTAAAACCCGCACAATCCGTGCCAGTTGGGAGGTATGCCGTTAGTGACGTCATTACGGATCCGGCCAATCACAGCGCCAGACCCCGCGAACCTGGAAATAACTCCGGGGGACATGTCGCCAGTCACAGCGGTGTGCGGGGACCGCTGCAACAACTTCGATCTAAGGTAAGTATTTCGTAATGAGCTAGTATGCGATGCAAACTAGCTCATTATGCCTTTGTCTGGCAATGTTTTTTTTTTCTGAGTTTACAACCACTTTAACATAATAACATCTTATTATACTAATTCAACTCCTAAATTTCTTATTACCCCTGTAATATCTTATTACAGTAACCCAGCTCCTGAGTGTCTTATTATCCCTGTAATATCTTATTACAGTAACCCAGCTCCCGAGTGTCTTATTACCCCTGTAATATCTTATTACAGTAACCCGGCTCCTGAGTGTCTTATTATCCCTGTAATATCTTATTACAGTAACCCAGCTCCTGAGTGTCTTATTACCCCTGTAATATCTTATTACAGTAACCCGGCTCCTGAGTGTCTTATTACCCCTGTAATATCTTATTACAGTAACCCGGCTCCTGAGTGTCTTATTATCCCTGTAATATCTTATTACAGTAACCCGGCTACTGAGTGTATTATTACCCCTGTAATATCTTATTACAGTAACCCGGCTCCTGAGTGTCTTATTCCCCCTGTAATATCTTATTACAGTAACCCGGCTCCTGAGTGTCTTATTATCCCTGTAATATCTTATTACAGTAACCCAGCTCCCGAGTGTCTTATTACCCCTGTAATATCTTATTACAGTAACCCAGCTCCTGAGTGTCTGATTACCCCTGTAATATCTTATTACAGTAACCCAGCTCCCGAGTGTATTATTACCCCTGTAATATCTTATTACAGTAACCCGGCTCCTGAGTGTCTTATTATCCCTGTAATATCTTATTACAGTAACCCAGCTCCTGAGTGTCATATTACCCCTGTAATATCTTATTACAGTAACCCGGCTACTGAGTGTATTATTACCCCAGTAATATCTTATTACAGTAACCCAGCTCCTGAGTGTCTTATTACCCCTGTAATATCTTATTACAGTAACCCAGCTCCTGAGTGTCTTATTACCCCTGTAATCTCTTATTACAGTAACCCAGCTCCTGAGTGTCTTATTACCCCTGTAATATCTTATCACAGTAACATGGCTCCTGAGTGTCTTATTACCCCTGTAATATCTTATTACAGTAACCCAACTCCTGAGTGTCTTATTACCCCTGTAATATCTTATTACAGTAACCCAGCTCCTGAGTGTCTTATTACCCCTGTAATATCTTATGGCAGTAACCCGCCTTCTGAGTGTCTTATTACCCCTGTAATATCTTATTACAGTAACCCAGCTCCTAAGTGTCTTATTACCCCAGTAATATCTTATTACAGTAACCCAGCTCCTGAGTCTCTTATTACCCCTGTAATATCTTATTACAATAACCCAGATCCTGAGTGTCTTATTACCCCTGTAATATCTTATTACAGTAACTCCGCTCCTGAGTGTCTTATTACCCCTGTAATATCTTATTACAATAACCCAGATCCTGAGTGTCTTATTACCCCTGTAATATCTTATTACAGTAACCCAGCTCCTGAGTGTCTTATTACCCCTGTAATATCTTATGGCAGTAACCCGCCTTCTGAGTGTCTTATTACCCCTGTAATATCTTATTACAGTAACCCAGCTCCTAAGTGTCTTATTACCCCAGTAATATCTTATTACAGTAACCCAGCTCCTGAGTCTCTTATTACCCCTGTAATATCTTATTACAATAACGCAGATCCTGAGTGTCTTATTACCCCTGTAATATCTTATTACAGTAACCCAGCTCCTGAGTGTCTTATTACCCCTGTAATATCTTATTACAGTAACACAGCTCCTAAGTGTCTTATTACCCCTGTAATATCTTATTACAGTAACCCAGCTCCTGAGTGTCTTATTACCCCTGTAATATCTTATTACAGTAACCCGGCTCCTGAGTGTCTTATTACCCCTGTAATATCTTATTACAGTAACCCAGCTCCTGAGTGTCTTATTACCCCTGTAATATCTTATTACAGTAACCCAGCTCCTGAGTGTCTTATTACCCCTGTAATATCTTATTACAGTAGCCCAGCTCCTCAGTGTCTTATTACCCCTGTAATATCTTATTACAGTAACCCAGCTCCTGAGTGTCTTATTACCCCTGTAATATCTTATTACAGTAACCCAGCTCCTGAGTGTCTTATTACCCCTGTAATATCTTATTACAGTAACCCAGCTCCTGAGTGTCTTATTACCCCTGTAATATCTTATTACAGTAACCCGGCTCCTGAGTGTCTTATTCCCCCTGTAATATCTTATTACAGTAACCCAGCTCCTGAGTGTCTTATTACCCCTGTAATATCTTATTACAGTAACCCAGCTCCTCAGTGTCTTATTACCCCTGTAATATCTTATTACAGTAACTCGCCTTCTGAGTGTATTATTACCCCTGTAATATCTTATTACAGTAACCCAGCTCCTCAGTGTCTTATTACCCTTGTAATATCTTATTACAGTAACCCGGCTACTGAGTGTCTTATTACCCCTGTAATATCTTATTACAGTAACCCAGCTCCTCAGTGTCTTATTACCCTTGTAATATCTTATTACAGTAACCCGGCTACTGAGTGTCTTATTCCCCCTGTAATATCTTATTACAGTAACCCAGCTCCTGAGTGTCTTATTACCCCTGTAATATCTTATTACAGTAACCCAGCTCCTGAGTGTCTTATTACCCCTGTAATATCTTATTGCAGTAACCCAGTTCCTGAGTGTCTTATTACCCCTTTAACATGGTATTATACTTTTATGGGATAGGAGAAATTATGTCTTGCAGGATTCCATATCAATGAGTGCATTTAAATATATTCCTTCTTAAAAAAAAATTGCAACATATGACATGTTCATAAAATAATGAGCTGTGTAAACAGCTAAAACATAATACAAGTACAAATATGCCTTCGTTTCTGATACACCACATTTTCTATTTTCCTTCTGATGCAAACATAAGTAAGTAGGGAATCATTCCTAAAAGCAGCCGTTTATTCGTTTTTCGGCAGGTTGGCATTGGAAACAGCTGACAGTGGGTTCCAATATTTGGAGAAATATATTTACCAACGTGTAAGGGAATCTGTATTATTTTGTGCTGGGCATTGACTGTTGACAGACAGGACATGTTATCCCCCCCTTCCCTTTTTTCACTTACACCTTCAGGGTCTCTCCTTTGCTCTGTCCCCCCCCTCCCCAGGAAGGAAGGTTTGCCAGAGTCCCCATACTCTGTCCCCAACGTCTGTTCGATCACAGATGTCTCCATGAGAGGAAATTCAGCTGCTCCCATGTTTATTTGGCAAGAGAAAAGTTGGAACGGAGAGCGTAAAAATAGGAGGGAGGGGAGGAGTCACTCCTTCACTGCCAGGGGGTCCCGGCAAAAACCAAAGGACACAATGGCATGTTGGGAACAGTGTAAGCAGGAATGGAGTTACACTGTGACACAGACAGTCTGTCCCTCCTACCGCATGGTGACACAGACAGAGGAGGGTGGTCTGACCATGGCAGGGGCCTTCGTTGTTTTGAAAC
The DNA here is from genome assembly GCA_029206835.1 of Rana muscosa. Taxonomy (NCBI): domain Eukaryota; kingdom Metazoa; phylum Chordata; class Amphibia; order Anura; family Ranidae; genus Rana; species Rana muscosa. The sequence continues at coordinate 305,207,907 of CM055118.1, read as the reverse complement.
AGAGAGAAGGGACACCACTTTCATATACGCAGTACATTGCTCAGTCCCATGGGACAACCCCATACATCCTTTTAGATGCCAAATTCAGTTTCCTAGTAACAGCATAACAAATGTAGTCTGTCAGCATTGTGAACACAAAATGACCTAGGACACAGTCAGAGGATCTCCTTTAAAGAAAAGCTTTACCCAGTCATAGACATGAAGAGGTCATCATCTACCCCTGCAGATTAAAGTTTTCGAAAATGATTGTACATCTGTGTCCTACCTACAAAATCTGCAGAGACTCCCTGGCTGATCTTGGGGACATAATCTGTTGTCTGACATGGATTTTCCCGGATGATCATTATGGCCAGGAACAAGGGTGTCTACTCAGTACATAATAATGCACGCTTAGCTAAACTGTTTGTGCAATTATAAGTCACAATCGTTCTCCAGATAATGTTTATAGGTAGCACTAAGGCCTAGGTACTCAACTGTTTTGTTGCAGCCAAGCTGTCAAAGTATCATGTTCACTGTGTCATTTGGTTTGTTAAAATATTTTGTTTTAACAAACCCAATAAAATGAACACCATATATAATAAAACTGGGGCCCCCAAAATTCTCCATCAGTTCGGGGCTTAACTGACACTTCAACCTTTTCTGCCTTCAGGTACCCCCACAGGGCGTTGCTGGAACAAGGTCACCCAGCACCCAGGGCAAAGATACCAAACTGCGCTCCCCCTCCCTTGTTCATGATGTGCTTAGGGGATTCTACGCTCAACAGTTACCAGCTTGTCAAAATCACTGTCGCTGTCACTAAGCCTGTTAGCCTTGTAACAGAAGGAAGGCAGAAGGAAGGCCCCCTCATTCCTACTGTAAACCATTGTGTCCAGGGCAGCCGCCCCTCTCGTTCACCCCTTGCCACAGGGGGACTAGTAATGACCCAGACACTTCAAGGGTCATTAAGGCACCCACAGTAAGTATTGGCTTGTGATTGGTCCATCTGGATAATCACACCCTAATGCCGCGTACACGCGATCGGAATTTCCGACAACATTTGTGTGACCGTGTGTATGCAAGACAAGTTTGAGCGAAAATCCGTCGGAAAAAAATCCACGGTTTTGTTGTGGGAATGTCCGATCGTGTGTAGATTGATGTGCATGGTCAAGTTGCATTGAAATCATTGAATGATTCCATGCTCAGTTGCATTGGAATCATTCAAAGAAATAATTTCTACTTATGTATGTAAATATCTTTTTTTTAATAGCATAAGATCTAAAGATCAGACTTCATTGGAGTCTGGTATTATTGAAAATATTCAGCTTCTTAAGGGCTCGTGTCAAATGGATGCTGTTCTTCTGCAGTTGACGTGCAAAAGCACAGGTCATCAAAATCCCTTTGACTTCAACTGAGCAGTACACATGGCAGTTCAGAGGCTGCATTTGATCTGCATTGTGTTGTACTCGGTTTTCTAAGATACAGCTTGTCCTATTCAGGTGCGTTTGAACTGCAGTCAAAGCAAGTCTTTTCTTAACAAACGCTACATTTGACATTCAAACATATGCACTTGTGTTCCAACAGTCGACAAACCTAACAAATGTCTTCTGTGGCATTGAGTGGCCATGATTAATTCTCATACACAATGGCTCTAGCCCATATTAAAAGTGTTATTTTTTTTGCTTTTAACATATATTTTTTTATTTTTATAGAAACTTACTTGGAAAACCAGTAACTCTTGCTATAAGAATCCTTTATAATTCTGTTAATAATATTTTATATAATATCACTTGCATTCATATAATATTTGCAAGCACATGTAAAGGACAGCTTGTGAACGGCCTCATTTTGGAGACTAGGCTGCAATAATAGGCGTTCCTTTCGCACGTTATTGAAAATGTGGGCTTTTATGTAATTGTAGAGGATAAATATGTAGCAACCAATCAGATACCATGCTGTTGTCACGTGATGACACCAGTATTGGTTGCTCTGCTCTTTTTTTACGTCTCTGCTCCTTGCACCCTGTTAGCAAAGGAAGTTGGATATCTAGACAAAGAGAACTTACTGCCAAAAACTTATGCCGCGTACACATGATCGGAAATTCCGACAAGAAAAGTCCGATGTGAGCTTTTGGTCGGAAATTTCGACCGTGTGTATGCTCGTGTGTATGATCGGACTTTTGCTGTCGGAATTTCCGCCAACAAAAGATTGAGAGCTGGTTCTTAAATTTTCAGACGGAAAAAATTCCTATTGGAAATTCCATTCGTCTGTATGCAATTCCGACGAGCAAAATTTAGACGCATGCTCGGAAACAATTCTTGACAGTCGAAAGTTCAGAGAACTTTTGTGTGACCGCGTGTATGCAAGCCAAGCTTGAGCGCAATTCCATCGGAAAAACCATCCAAGGTTTTTCTGACGGAAAATCCGATTGTGTGTACGCGACATAAGAGTAACTCAACACTCAGGGAAGCATTTGTCAGTTAAATAGTAACTGTGACAAAGAAAAATGCCTGTGTAATTGGGCTCTTATAGAAGCAGGCATTTCCCTGACTCATGCATTCATTTTTTGGCAAACTAAAGTTAGCCTATTAACGGAGTTGCTGCCCCAGGACTTACATGCAGTACTCAGGTTAGGAAATTGCTTCTTCCATTGGGACTTTGTGACCCTTTAAAACAGTTGCACAAATTTTCTTTGCCAGTCACACAACAAGATGTTAATGAACCTGATATCTTCCCTCGTTCTTTTTTGAGTATAAAAATTTCAACAAAAAATTGGACATTGTCAGTAAAGTATACAGTTGAATTAACATCTACTCTGGACCACTATTTATCTATTTATTATGTTCTAATCTTTACACCCACAGTATAAAAATTGTCTGAGACTGGTGAAATCACCGATACTGAATGGCTTTGACCAATGTTGGCCATGCACATGGCATGCACATGGCAATTTTGCAAGCTTTCCATCAACTTTCTATCAAAAAAGAATTTACATGAAACACAACGGTCCATGTATACCATTTCCTGGTCTCTGGCAATTGAACGTTAAATAATTAAAGCCCCCAAAGATCCAAGTTTTGTTGCTGAAAGTGGGAAAAGTGATCAAAATGTGTCTGGTAGATCAGTGAAAGCCATTCATTTACATGCCGAAGGAATACCTGCCATGTATAGGCTGAGTGTTAAGCAGGATACATACTGCTGCTTACCATATTTCCACCAGACTAGTATATTTAACGTGTATGTTATTATACATGATGGGGCAAATATTTCACACCTCAGCGGTGGCATGTTCTACCTTGCTGCTATACCATGGCCTGTATCGGGAAACAGATGTCATGTCAGCAAGAGATAGAGGATAGGTCGGTTCCCCTTTGCGCCGCTTCTCGCGTCTAAGTTTAAAGAGTTTGTGGATGGCAGGATGTGGGTCAGTTCCCAAGAAGAAGCCTCCTGCATCCATATGAAAGCCAGAAAATGACATCACACACAAAACTTGACCTTCACTCTAATCCTTTCTTTATGCAAACCTATTGTGCACTGATCAATAAGTAAATGGTATATATTTTGATTATTAAAAAAAATAATGAATTCATAACGGAAGAAGAACATTTTATTTTAACAGCAGAAAAAAAAGCAAAAATCTAACATCATCACTCTACACTCAAAGTTCCCCTAAAGTTCACCCTGCAAAAAAAAAAAAAAGAAAAGAAAGAAAAGGCTTTGTTAGCTTTACAGGCCCAATGTATGAGTTGCTAAAGCAAAAATGTATTTTTACTGTCAATTTCAAAATCCCGGTTTGAAAAATAGATCATCAAAGCTGAATGGTTACCATGGACAATGAGAAATGTTACCATTAGCTTACTTTTGATATATATTTATAAGTATGTGGACTATTTTTCTGTCTTGTAATTGACAGGTTAACATTACACGAAATGCTGAATATTTTAAAATAAGTAATACTGACCTATCAATTTCAGCTGTTGAGATTCAGGACAATAATTAATTTACCATAGATAAAAACATTTACTGCAGCTGGTGGTAATGTGGCAGCTTCCCATATCCTGAAAAGTGAAGTTGATACACAGCTATGTGACGTGGAGTTTGCGCCTACTATCACAGGGTGACACAGACAGGGGTAGCTGTGTGATATGGAGTTTGTCGTCCCACCACAGGGTGACACAGACAGTAGGAAACTATGTGCCATGTAGCCTGTCCCTCCCACCACAGGATGACACCACCCAGGAGGAGCTATGTGACATTAAATATGTCCCTTTCACCACAGGGTGACACTACCCAGGAGGAGCTCTGAGATATCGAGTCTGTCCCTACTATCGCAGGGTGACACCGACAGTTGGGAACTGTGTGCCATGTAGCCTGTCCCTCCCACCACAGGATGACACCACCCAGGAGAAGCTATGTGACATTAAATCTGTCCCTTCCACCACAGGGTGACACTACCCAGGAGGAGCTCTGAGATATTGAGTCTGTCCCTACTATCGCAGGGTGACACAGACAGTTGGGAACTATGTGCCATGTAGCCCCTTCCTCCCACCACAGGATGACACCACCCAGGAGGAGCTATGTGACATTAAATCTGTCCCTCCCACCACAGGATGACACCACCAAGGAGGAGCTATGTGACATTAAATTTGTCCCTTCCACCACAGGGTGACACTAACCAGGAGAAGCTCTGAGATATTGAGTCTGTCCCTACTATCACAGGGTGACACCATCCAGGAGTAGCTGAGTGGCATGGAGTCTGTCCCTCCCACAACAGGGTGACACAGATGGTAGGGTGTATGTGAGATGGGGTCTGTCACTTCCATCACAGGGTGATACAGACAGGAGGAGCTATGTGACATGGAGTCAGACCATCCCACTACAGGGTCACACAGACAGGAGTTATGTGACATGGGGTCTGTCCATCCCACCATAGGGTGTCACCACCTAGGAACTGTGTGACATGGAATATGTCTCTCCCACCCTCGGGTCACACAGATTGTAGAAGCTATGGAATATAGGGCCTGTCCCTTCAATTACAGGCTGACAAAGACAGTAGGGAACTATGTGACATGGAGTCTGTCCCTCCAACAACAGGATGACACCACCCAGGAGGAGCTATGTGACATTGAATCAGACCCTCCCACTACTGGCTAAACAAAGAGGGTCACAGGGTGACACAGATACTAAGCTTTGCCAGGGGGCAAGGAATGATGGGGATGATTCTACATGTTCTGTAACACTCTGGATAATTTTCTAGCCTTACATTATTATGCTTAACAAATAAAAGATAATTGGATTGCATTGTGTTACACATCCCACCATAATGACATGTGTACTTTAAAATTACATTTTGTAGAAAAAAAGATTTACCCTTGCAGAGGGTCCCACTCCCCACTGCAAAGGGGAAGCAGGGGATGATGAATGCGATTATATACTTACCTTATTCCTCGCTTCCTCGGCAGTCAACACTCTCCTTTACTGCCTGACGCTCCATAGTTGTGGGCGGGCCTTGGCATCCTCCTGTATGATGCAGGACTGCTGGTCCTGCATGGTACAGGATGACATCAGAGATCTGCTACTGGAGGAATCCTGCGGGAGCAAGGAATAGGGAAAGTATATCACCCTATGCATTATCCCCTAAGCTAAACCAGTGGGAAAAGGGACCCACCTCAGGGGTAAATATTTTTTTTTCCCCGGAGTTTAGCTTTAAGGATACATTCACACCTTGGCATTTTTATGTACATTTCATAAGCATTTTTAATGCAGTGTCTTTTTGTATATTCTTGATGCACTTTACATTTGTTGCATTTTTAAAGGAAAGAAAAAGTGAATAGAGGTTCCATTTATTATTTATTTTTTGCCCAGTGGCATGCATTTACATATTATGTCCATGTAATTTATATGTGTTACAGTTTGCTTTCTATATTGTGCTCTTTTTCAAAAATAACGTACTTAGAAAAAATGAGATTTGTGATATTCATACATAACTCACCATTTGTTGATGGACCCCCAAAGGTATATCAAGTAAAGCTTTAATATGGGTTTCAAAAAGTTGAGTATGTATGGAATGAATAGTACTTGGATTCAATTATTATTATATAGTTGCTCCTCAACATTTTAGAACCACCATCCTTTGTCTTTTTGCATAATTGCACCTTTATAAGCCTAGGCCCAGGCATCACAGTGACATTGTTGTGCTGATGTCACCCTGTTTAATATACTGATGTCATAGTAGACACACATATTATGCCCATAGCTTTGTAGTGGGGGTACCAGAAGCTGGTCTAGATACAGTAATAACCTCAGCATACTTCCCGATCTCCAAAGGCCTGCAGCAGGTTTACCCCCTCTACCCCCTGTAACTCCATCATCCCCATAGGCAGGATTTTTGCAATATCCTTTTTGTAAAAAATCGAACATGTTGCTACACTTGCAATCACACGCTTATTATCTTTACAGTTCTGTTCATGAACTCGGTGAATGTTTCATTGGAGCAGAAAATAATTGTGAATGGCATGTCATATGTGGCGGGCCATAGGTCAGGTCCTCCTCCATATGGGCTTTGACCTTCCTCACATTTCCAACCAGAACACGCAGTTGTGCTTTCACCACAGGATTCATTGGTTCCCTGGCCAAAATCAGCACAGGCTTTGTTGTTCACTGATCTAATAACACAGTCACTTGCTATAAAGCTTTTCTTTTTTTCTTTTTTCTTTTCTTTCTGATTAATGCAAGCAAAAAACTTCCAGGGCACTCATTTTCTCTATGAAATCTCCTGTCTACCCACCCTACTGTATGCCATAATTAATATAATGCCCATAAGATCTTTCAACTGTGCCAGTTTTTTAGGTGTCCCTTTGTTTATTAGAGCGTAAGCTCTGCGGGAGAGTGTGATGTATTAATGATTCCAGCTTTAGCTGTTTATCTGTCCTCTATACAGTAATGGAAATGCTTGTTGGCGAACACTACCTAGTTTTCACCTCTAACAGTATTTGGTTCATTTGTTCTGTCTATTAGAGCGTGAGCTCCGCAGCCACAAAATTCATGATATAAGTGTCTTCAAAATGAAAATAAGGGAACTCTGAGTTTCTTCATACTGCTGTATACTGTACTATGTCTCTATATACATATAGGCTATATCCAGCTCTTTTTACTTATGTTATGTGTGTGTATTTTAAGTACTAGATATTTACAGTCCTTACCATCTAGTATTGCTGTCTTAATTTACTAAGAAATTTTAAATAATAATACTTTCACAAAGTGCAGCATAATAATAAAATAGATAGACAGACAGATAGATAGATAGGTAGATAGATAGATAGATAGATAGATAGATAGATAGATAGATAGATAGATAGATAGATAGATAGATAGATAGATAGATAGATAGATAGATAAAATATACACAGCGTATTTCCGAACGTAAAATATATTTTTTTGCCTAGATTTGTAATTTGGATAAATTGTTACTTCTTGCTATGTGTGCATTCCATTAGTGCCAAAGTATGCCTGGAAAAGTTTGAACCAAGCTGGCTGGTCATTATTTTAAGGAAGCAGGGAAAGTCAAATTAATGACTACAAAACAAGCAGTAAAAACATTATAAATACACATATACCTGGCTTCACAGACACAATTGTAAAGGTGTATTTTTTAAACTTCAATAACGTTTTTGCAAATATATTTTAGATTTTCATAGCTCTACATCATATATTTGTCATTGGCTTTTAAAAAATAAATCCTGTAATTGCAAACAAGCTACAGCTGAATATAAAAAATATATATATACATCATTCATTTTTTGTTATAACAATAAAAACATATTTTTTTATGATTAGTATCTCTCATAATTTAATCCTGCATACCTTGCTTTGTGGTTCCCCATGACAGAAATTGCTTAGACCTTATTAAAATAATTCTCAATTTAAATAATTTTTATTATTAAACGTGTATATAAATGAACTGATCACATCTTCAATCCCTTTTACCCAAAATTTAAATTGAACACATATGTCATTTTTGTGTTTAGAAATGGTGGTATTTGTCATGCCAGTTTCCTATTTTTCCTGTTGCCTCCAAACCTTGTATATTTACAAGGATACATTTTTAAAAATGGGTTTCCCTAAAAACTATCTATTCATAAAATAAAGAAGCATAGACATTAGTCTGAAAAAAGTCTTAAAACATATTTAAGTTTCTCATAAGAAATATTCATTATTTTTCTTTTTTCTTTTAAAATCTCTGTGTGAATAAAGGCAAACCAGACTTGACAGTGCTCAATGAAGTTTAGGCCCCAAAAGCCTAACAGGAGTTACAACGTTACCCATATACAGATGAAGGCCACTGTATTAATTGGCTATAAGTAATTTGGTGTAATGAGAATATATTTTATATTATATACATATTTATTTATAAAATATATATATACGGTAACTCAATGTATTGTAGTTATGCCTATTGCCTCAGTTTTGTCTCTAATATTCTAACATAAATTTGCATTACACTGGATCAATGTCAACTTGGATTTGCCAGTGATAAAGGTCTTGAACTGAAAAACAGCTAAGCTGAAATGAGTGTGATGTAGACAGTGATGCAAGGCCAAGACTTACCAGGTGTGTGGACGAAAAAGGCCAGGTAGAGGTCCAGCTCTTTGATGGACACCCCAATGTGGTGAGGCTGTACGCACAGCCCTGGGTTTGAGCATTGGGGCGACTTATAGAGACGTTCCCCATCTGTGCTCTCCAGCGGAATCCCCTTAAACAGGATGACCATCACCAGGTCCAGCCTCCACACCTTATCTGCCTGGCGGAGGCAGTCAATCCTCCGAATTTTGCCCTTCTGATCTGGGTTGGAGAGGACGCAACACGGAGGTTTCTTCCCGGTGATGGTCAGGACAAAGTCCTCTCGGAACTCTGGCCGGATGTCTTTCCTCAGCTTGGCCAAGAGCCGTGACGCCCACTTCTGCTTGATCTCAGGCTTTTCCCCTAATAACTCGTCCTTCACCGCCCTCTCCTCGTCCTTTGACATCCGCTTCTCGTGCTTCTTAAAGTATTTGCGCTTCCTTGCTTGGAGATTGAACCATGTGTATGAGAATGCACGCACATGGGGAAGAAGAGCTTCGATGAAGGGGTGAAATTCATCCTGAAATAAATAAATAAATAAATAAAGCTAACAGTCCAAGAAAAGTTATTTTGGCATATGTTATCAATTTGTCATTTGTTTAAACTTATTAAATTAATGTTAAACAATTTTTATCTAATCCAATTTCCATGCAAATTATTTAAGTGTCATAATATTTTGGAAAATATTATACTTGATTTTTTTTTTTTTTTAACGGTGTTGAGAAAAAAAAAAGCTTGAAGTTGAAAATATGAAGTTTTGACGACATGACATGAATGAGTGTGAAAGAGGGGAAAGGTTTACCATCTCTTGATGTCATATCGAAGTCCTGTCGGTATTTAAAAACATCCAGATTCTGAGCTCATCAGAATTGCAATGAGAGAGAGAGAAAGGGAGAACACGAAGCAGATTGATAAATAAAAAAAAATTAAGTATGGAAGGGGTGAAAAAAGGGACAAAGCATATAACCGCATACAAATCTATGCCTAATCATGTACAGAACATGTCCTTTTCCTAAATGTGTGGATACGGAAGGGACACAACTGTAAAAAAAGAGATGTAAATTAAGACAGCAGAAGATCGCAATATCTCAGAAAGTTATTAACGTGCAAAGGCCTCAAATGAATGGATACGTAATTCCAAGTGCTGGAGAAACAACGGAGGGAACTTAATTGTTGTCCGCAAAACGGACGGAATATGGAAGAAAAAAGAAAAAAGAAAATTTCTTAGTATGCATTAGAATACTAGAGATGGATTAACAAAACTGACAAAAGCAACATGAAAGGAGGGGAAAAAAATGGATGATAAACAGAAAAAAGTAATGTCTTTTTTTTTCTCGAGAAGGAAATTTGGAGCAAAAGAGAAGGCTGTTTTTTTTTTTTTTATATCCGCTTAAACTCTCTCTCTTTCTCTTTCTCGTTCCCCCTCTCTCCTGCTTTCACTCTCCGTGCTGAATTGGTGGCCAGCATCGATGCCAGGGAAAAGAGAGAGGAAAAAAAAAAGAGAGAGAGAGACTGATTCGAACAGACCCACCTTTTTGGCAAAGTGAAATGAAGAAGCTAGCCAATAGCAGAGAAAAAGGGAGGGGAGAGCGAGTGAGAGAGAGAGAGAAAGAGAGAGAGGGAAGGGAGGAGGGAGGTGTAGAGCTAAAGAGAGGGAGAGAGCGTGAAAAAAATATTGAAGGCAGAAAAAAGGTTTTGCCAAAACCGACAACTTAAAAAAAAAAAAAAATTGCATACGCGAAAGTTTGACGCTTTACTTTCTTGCAACCGATGAGACCGAGAGTTATTGGTTGTTGACTTTCTCTTCTGTCCTGTTATCTCTGCTATTATTTATTTTGGTTTCATTTATAATTTTGATTTATTTTGCCACGCAGTTTTTGGCACAAGAATTAAAGCAGTCGCTCATGGCTGAAGATGGTGCGTGCGCGCGTGTGTGTGTGTATGTAGAGAGGGGGAGAGAGATGAAGCAGATGCCTGTTTGTTGTTTCCTTTATTTATTTTATTTTTTTATATATTTTTATGAGAAATATCAAAAAGCCAGGCACTGTAATCACCAAATACCTTGCTATTCCTCACCCAAAACTTAACAGAAAACCACCCTCTATTAATAGCGAAATTAAATATGAAATATCTCTTTCCCTTTTTCCTCCCTCTAGTCCTTCACTCTGTCGCTCCTGTCTCGCTCCCTCGTTCTCTGTGGTTTTGCTGGCACTGCCCAATATATTCCAGCCAAGTCACACATTTTAAAGACGCTGCTTTTCAGAGTAAATTTCTCTCTCTCCTGTTTTCCCAGCTTTTTTTCATTTTCTCCGTACACTCTCTCTTCCTACTATCCCACACTAAGGATTTTAACCCTTACAGCGCAGGAGCCTGCAGACGTATTTGTCCGTATTGACCTTCGTTCCTCTTCAGGTTTTCGCGTAGAAACCTATTTTTTATTTCCCATATCTGACTTTTTTCCTGTATTTAAGCTACCTGTTATTTTTTCCCTCTTTAACCTGACCTTTATTAGTTTCCTAATTGATTTTTTTATCGTAATCCCCATCTTGCCATATATATTTTATATATATTTTAGACGAGTAATAATGTTCCTTTTTATCCTTTTCTTTTCTAAATAGCATAAGAACTACATACATTTCCAGACATTTTTTTTAAAGGGCATTTGTTTTAATTGTTGGTAATACTCTGCCTTTTCACTATGGTATTTATCCTGTTACGTGTTGGTGGTGTTTTTTTTCCTTTTTTAGTCTTTTTCCTTTTTTGTACTTCTCCCTTGTTTTCTGCTTTTTAAACTTATTTTATTGTGTCATAATGTGTAATTTCTAGACTTACATTTTACCTTGGCTTTTTTGTACGCCAATAAAAAACTACCTTTCAACCTCTTTTGTTTATTTAGATTTTTACTTTCTACAGTGTTTTTTCAAATGCCATTTTTTTTACTTTATCTAAAGCCATTGACAGGCGTTTTCTGAAAGTATCTCAATTGGTCGCTTCATCTTTTTTTTTTTTTTCCTTTGTTTGAAGGTCTACAGATGTCTCTCTCGGGCTCTCTTCGGTTTATAAAACACTTTTTTGTTTCTTTTTTTAGATCTTTGCTCTTCTGCTTTTTCTTTTTAAAACCTATTTTTCATACTTCTATGTTAGCTCTCTAAAAGTTTCTCCGCTTGTCCCACTCTGGAAAGTTTTGACGGAGCCTCTAATTTTCTCACATTCCACGCTGTTTACTATCATTATGCAATGATTGTTCCTTGCACTTTCTTTTTTTAACATGTTTTATATATATTCCAATATTTTTTTTACTTATATCTTATTTCTCTATATTTATGTTCTTTATGGTTCAGTTTTTTGGAATTTAAACATTTTTACTGGCTTTATTTTTTATTTTTTGCATTCTACAGCAATCAGTGCAAACTATGAGACTTTAGTAATTTTCTCACTTTTTTACATTTTGTGGTTTGTGGTTCTTTATCTCTCACATCTCTGTTGATTAGCTTGCATGCACGATACTTGTATATGTGTTGTCTGTCGCTCTTCTTACTCTCATAAACACACTCATTTGCAGTGTACACTTCTATTCCCAACTGTATTTTCTGGCAGATACTACGTCTTTAGGCTATATCTTTTTGCTAATAGATGATGCTACATACACTAACATACCAAGTAAACGTTTCACACTTCTGTCACCTACTGTGCCTACCTTGTTGCAACAATGCGATATACATCTATCTTCACCCTGCTATTTACCTTTTAAAGGAGAAGAATGCACTTTGAAATAATTAACTATATTCTTCTGTTTGAAAAATTAATGTTGCATGTAGAAAGTAAATATGTGTGTAAATTCATACCTATCGCTCTCTCTCTCTCTCTCTCTCTCTCTCTCTCTCTATATATATATATATATATTACTTTAAAACAATATTTATATAGCGCCAACAGTTTACGCAGCGCTTATAATATATATCATCACATACTACAAAAAAATCATATAGAAGAAATACTTGGACAACTTAATTTAAATTGTCTTAATGTTCATTTTGCAGCATTCCATTACAATATGCCTGTGTTGTATACGTGACTGTAAAAAGAACACATAAAAAGTACCAATCATACTTCATTATCGTTATAATTTATAAAAGAGATTATGGAATGGTGCAGAAGTATGAAATAAATCTCACAAAAAATTACACTCAGAAGTTAGGTAATACATATACAAGTTAGTTAATACTTTTTAGTTACTGTAATATCTTATGCAGTCTATAGAATAGAGAGTACTTGCTCTATGAATACAATAATTGAATATAAAAGCGATTTAGATAATGTAATGAATATCAGTATTCATGGTATTCAGACTTTTGTACATTCATCAACATCTAATATATATATATATATATATATATATATATATATATACAAAATAGTGGAAAATACCATTATGGACAAAAAAATGGCCGTATAGTAAGTCTTATAGTTATATATCCATATAGCCATATAGTTAATCTTTAATTTGATAATTTGATATATTCATTTTATCCAAGTTACTTTATACAGATCTTTTTTGTAGCTGACTCAGGTTTTTTTTTTTAAGGCTGTGCGTTCCGCTTATATAACATTGGATTGTTAAATCATATATCTACTATCATATACAGTAAAGGAACTAAAATCATGCATTGCTTGATACACTGAAACCATGTATTTATCTATTGATCTTTCTATTAATCTACTTGTATAAAAAGGGCCAGTGTGAAATTTGTAAGGATGTGGATTATTAAATTTTTTTAGTTCTTTTTTAAGGCTGTGCGTACACTTATATAACATCAGATTATTAAATCATATATCTATCATCATATACAGTAAAGGCAGAAAGAATAGGCATTGCCAGATACACTATAAGCATCTATTTATATATTTGTCTACCTATCAATCTACTTGTATAAAATGGCCAGTGTGGAATTTGTAAGGGTGTTGATTAGTCTCCCCTGCAATGCGGTATTGATACTACAATAGGGTAAGGTAATACACCTTTATCGATCATACAGTAAAGATGGATTGGACAGAACTACAACCCATCATTATTAACTGCTTATTCAACTTATTTTAATAAAAGGAACAATTATTCCACTGTATAACGCACATACAACAAAAAGAGAATTGCCGCTTGCAATCAAATTGACATACAGTTTGCAAATAAATCAAACTAGAGTTCCCGTGCTAGTTTATCACGATGTATTGTGATTTATCATAGATCCTAGCTGGGTGAGCCATAACTGTTCATCTGTAAAACAACAGTAACATTGTAAAATTGTTTTAACTATGTTCCTGAAGTCACGTATTTGATGCCTCCATGATTATATGCACATATAAACAAGCACGTAGATATGTAATGCAGAAAATAGAACGATTACTGAACTGTTAAAAAAGGTGGCCAAAGCATGTGGACCATGAACCAAAGAAAATGCATGAATTATAGAAAATTCCACGGAGCAATACGAGAAATATTATATGCACATAACACAAACAGAAGAAATTTTACGACCAAATGTTTTATATACACTTTTTTTTTAAGAAAAGGAAAGTAAGAAGAAAATTTTGAATTTTTCATTAGCCAGTAGACTTAAAACGACAACATGGGAGCAGAATTATAAGAAAAGGCCATTTTTTTTTTTTTACCAGGGATCAGATTCATTTTTACTAAAAAACGAATGTTGCGACTTCATTGCATTATGACTTATTGATGAAATCACATTTCACGGTCTTGCTAGTCTTCATTAGGGATCTAGTGTCATAAGCCTCCACTTGGGTAATACAGGGCAGGTGCCTGTAATGAATTTGTCATGAGTGGAGTGTAAAAAAGGCGCTAAAACTGTGCGGGCAAAACACCTGTATAGGGCAAAACAGCTTTATCCCACAGCCAGGAATATGTCCCTTATGAATCAATCAATATTGGAAGAAAAGAATGAAAGAAGGAAACAAAAAACGCAAAATAACTTTTTTTTTTATATTAAAATCTCTAGAAAATATTTCTTCCACCCAGAGCTCAATTCATCCCAGCAATAGAGAAATATATGTTATGCATAGATTAGGTCTGTTTTAGATCTTTTTAGCTAAAGATTTAAAATGTTAGAACCTAATCATTGGGTAGAGTATTAAAAAGTTGGAATTCTAAGCAAATTTTTTAAAAGAGAATTCGTTCACTCGAAAAACACACAAAGTGAAAAGAAGAGACCGTACAAAACATTTGGCTTTACTATTCACGTGCCAGTGCCTTTAACAACAAAATCAATGAGACAAACCTTCGACGGGCAACACAGGCTGACTGACTGACCAATACCACATCAGCAATATCTGACACAATGAAAAAAGTTCACTAAGCAGAGCTGCTAGGGGGCAATACACAGTAGTCAGGCACTATACAGTAATAACACATTTCCCAACTATATATGCTCTACACAATGATATACAGGTCCTTCTCAAAAAATTAGCATATTGTGATAAAATTCATTATTTTCTGTAATGTACTGATAAACATTAGACTTTCATATATTTTAGATTCATTACACACAACTGAAGTAGTTCAAGCCTTTTCTTGTTTTAATATTGATGATTTTGGCATACAGCTCATGAAAACCCCAAAATCCTATCTCAAAAAATTAGCATATTTCATCCGACCAATAAAAGAAAAGTGTTTTTAATTCAAAAAAAGTCAACCTTCAAATAATTATGTTCAGCTATGCACTCAATACTTGGTCGGGAATCCTTTTGCAGAAATGACTGCTTCAATGCGGCGTGGTATGGAGGCAACCAGCCTGTGGCACTGCTGAGGTGTTATGGAGGCCCAGGATGCTTCGATAGTGGCCTTAAGCTCATCCAGAGTGTTGGGTCTTGCGTCTCTCAACTTTCTCTTCCCAATATCCCACAGATTCTCTATGGGGTTCAGGTCAGGAGAGTTGGCAGGCCAATTGAGCACAGTAATACCATGGTCAGTAAACCATTTACCAGTGGTTTTGGCACTGTGAGCAGGTGCCAGGTCGTGCTGAAAAATGAAATCTTCATCTCCATAAAGCTTTTCAGCAGATGGAAGCATGAAGTGCTCCAAAATCTCCTGATAGCTAGCTGCATTGACCCTGCCCTTGATAAAACACAGTGGACCAACACCAGCAGCTGACATGGCACCCCAGACCATCACTGACTGTGGGTACTTGACACTGGACTTCAGGCATTTTGGCATTTCCCTCTCCCCAGTCTTCCTCCAGACTCTGGCACCTTGATTTCCGAATGTACTTTGGACCACTGAGCAACAGTCCAGTGCTGCTTCTCTGTAGCCCAGGTCAGGCGCTTCTGTCGCTGTTTCTGGTTCAAAAGTGGCTTGACCTGGGGAATGCGGCACCTGTAGCCCATTTCCTGCACACGCCTGTTCACGGTGGCTCTGGATGTTTCTACTCCAGACTCAGTCCACTGCTTCCGCAGGTCCTCCAAGGTCTGGAATCGGTCCTTCTCCACAATCTTCTTCAGGGTCCGGTCACCTCTTCTCGTTGTGCAGCGTTTTCTGCCACACTTTTTCCTTCCCACAGACTTCCCACTGAGGTGCCTTGATACAGCACTCTGGGAACAGCCTATTCGTTCAGAAATTTCTTTCTGTGTCTTACCCTCTTGCTTGAGGGTGTCAATGATGGCCTTCTGGACAGCAGTCAGGTCGGCAGTCTTACCCATGATTGCGGTTTTGAGTAATGAACCAGGCTGGGAGTTTTTAAAAGCCTCAGGAATCTTTTGCAGGTGTTTAGAGTTAATTAGTTGATTCAGATGATTAGGTTAATAGGTCGTTTAGAGAACCTTTTCATGATATGCTAATTTTTTGAGATAGGATTTTTGGGTTTTCATGAGCTGTATGCCAAAATCATCAATATTAAAACAAGAAAAGGCTTGAACTACTTAAGTTGTGTGTAATGAATCTAAAATATATGAAAGTCTAATGTTTATCAGTACATTACAGAAAATAATGAACTTTATCACAATATGCTAATTTTTTGAGAAGGACCTGTATATAATGCACACACACTATGCAATCTATGCCACTCAAACGCTCCTTTCCCTGCAGTATCACTTACAGACACTGATTGATGCTGCCCTAGTTTTAGTGGAACAAGTACAAACACATTAGCTATAACCCAAAATCGAATTAATTCCTCATTAAACAGACCTTAACTGATCTTATAATTTGTGGAATTTTTTTTTTGCAGTTGGAGAAAAAGTTGTGCCTATTCCTCTGAAGGAAGACAATATTTATTTTTTCTGGAGGGAGCGGCAGTGGCATAGCGTGGGTTGTCGGCGCCCGGGGCAAGGCAAGTAATTTGCGCCCCCTAACCTGCGGACTTTTCGCACTCCCCAGAGTCCCTTCCCTTTCTACAATAGTACTGACCTGCCTGATTCCTACACTGATCACTACACTAACCTCTACACTGACCTACCTGACCACTAATCTACCTGATTCCTATACTGACCACTACACTAACCTCTACACTGACCTACCTGATTCCTATGCTGACCACTACACTATACACTGACCTATCTCATTCCTATACTGACCCTTACACTAACCCACCTGATTCCTACATCAACCACTACACTACACACTGACCACTACACTGACCTACCCGATTCCTATACTGACCACTACACACTGACTACTACACTAACCACTAACCTACATGTTTCCTATACTAACCACTACACAATACACTACCCACTGACCGCTACACAATACACACTGACAGCTACACAATGCTCTACCCACAGACCAATACACACCACACAATACACCACACTGACCACTACACTAACCTACCTGATTCCTATTCTGACCACTACACAAATTACACTATCCACTACACCAGTGTTTCTCAACTCCAGCCCCCAAGGCGCACTAACAGGTCATGTTTTCAGGATTTCCCTCAGTTGAAACGGCTGTGGTAATTACTAAGGCATTCCGAAGAGCCTGAGGAGAAGGAGGCAGAGAAGACAGCGAGCGTACACAGCTCGTGGCGAAGGCCAGCCCCGCTACCTGCGATTGAGGCCAGGCCAGGCCAGCCCAGCCCTGCCCACCGCACATGACCACTTGACCCAATCACAGGGTGTCAGGGGCCGGCCTGAGACTAAATATGGCGGCCGGAGCGCGGGGTCACGGAAATTCAAATTACGATAATGTAGCATCGGTGACAAATACTGGCGCGAGATTGCGCCCCCCCAAATGTTGTGCCCGTGGCCTAGGCCCCCCTCGCACCCCCCACGATACGCCACTGGGGAGAGGGTCCCTTTATTTTACCCCCCATGTGTTGTCATGCTATTTTAAAGACAGAGTTTTAGTTTGCTATTGTTCTGGAGGCCCAAAACAGTGACTGCCAGAATGTACTGCAAATTGAGCAGCCTGAAAGCTTCAAAAATTTGCACGACGAACACCTTATAACAGCTACAGTTCCTTCATTTCCCAACAAGGGGTTGGGCTCTAACAAAAGAGTCAGGGCTTAAGCTGTAAGATTGGTGGGTTTATGGAATGTCACTTTGTTCTGGTTGAATTTCGGGACTACAGACTGTCCAGCAAAGCCACACAGGAGCATGTTCTCTGTCTGACATGGGTGGCGTGCCATGCAATTTTTTATGTCAATGTTTGGGATCTGCCGTTTGTAGTGAAGGCCCAGGTCTCAAGACACAGCACTTTCATTAATGAAGACCATTGATAGCTATAATAACAACTAATGCCTTTTCTATAGAAAAATGTTCCTGTGAAGCTGACCAAAGCCCACCTTGAGTTACACGAACCATGACTTCAGTTCAGTTTGAGGAGTAAGCAGAAGAGATCTGGACATCTTAAATGGGCTTTCCAGAAAGGTAGCCACTGGTTCATTTAGCTGAGAGGAGTCCAGAATACTCTAGAAGAAAATCTTTCCAGGTTGATCAGGCATCTCTAGTCAGTGGCTCGGAAGCTACAGACCTATTTTACGTTGCTATGCTTGCAGCAAGTGTTTAAAACTTAAAAAAAGACTGAAGATCTGCTTTTAGGAGTTAAAGTAAAAAAACAATAAATCCCTAGAGCACCTTTAAAAAAAAAGTAATCAATGGGAACCCCACAGATTTCATATAAAGTGCACTTGTGCCCAAACTATGGACGCAAGGTTACCATTTCCAGATCTAGCCAATAATAACTAGATTTGGAAATGATTGCAGGTCTATAGACAGGCTGCAATCTCTGTAGACCCTTTATAGCATACTAATCATATGAAAAAATAAAATTCCTAAAAAGGTTTTCTTGAACAATTTTATTCACCAAGATAAAGGCCAGCACCAGGGGTGTCTGTCCAGCATATAAGCTTGCCCGATCGGCCAAAATGAGCATGCAATTTGGTGTTGAAAGTGGCTAGCCATATGCTTTCTTTTAAAGTAAACCCGAAAGAGAAAGCTCCATGTTGCTTACATAGGGCTTCCTCTGTTTGCTCATGGAAACCAAATTAAGCAGTTTAAGGGTAGAGCAAAGAGAAGGTAATCCAATTATGTGCTACTGAGGATGGGGATGTTAAGTGTACCTGTTGTTTTGCCCCTCACAAGATACTGAAGGTAGTTAAAGGCAGAAAATATTTACAACAATAAACCATTACTCTAATAAGTGATCAGGAGTAGTGAGTGGCCCCAAAAATGCATCAACATCTAAAGCATAGGGGCATTATTTGTCACTTTTTAACTGTTGGACACTTGTAAGACTGCTTGGTACATTTATAATGCCAACTGGATAGGTAGAATCAATTGAGTGTTTGCTGGATCTTTCTTTGTCTGCTAACCATCTGGATTAGTATTTTGTATATGAAATCTAGGTCATATATTAGTTTTATATGTAATATGGAACATTTTTTTGACATTTGCAACTTTTAAGCTCCATGCACACTGGCTTAAAAAGAGTTGCTTCTACGTCACCGCAGGTCTCTCTCAGTCGGAGAGAGCGGCCTCTGGATACCAGCAAGGAGGAGAAGGAGGGAGGGGAGCACTCTGGCGCTTGAACGCCCCCACCTCTGTGGCGCCTGGGTGAACTGCACCCCTCGCACCCCGTCTAGGACCGGCCCTGCTTCTACAGGAGTTTTGTGTTCTGCCTGTAGAAGCAGCTCAATGTTATCCTATGTGTCCATACCCTTTAGGACATTAAGAGGCATATTTTGAGTTTAACGTTTAGAGGCAGAAAAAAAAACCTTCTCATTTACGTTTCTAATTGGAGCTTGGAGGCAGAACAAATGTTAAACTCTCCTAAACTCGTCTAAACTTTGTACAAAAAATGCTCTATATGGACGTTTTTTACTCCAAAAAGAACAGACGTTTTTTTTAAGCCCAGTGTGCATGGAGTTAAATCATTGATTCAATCAATAATTTACCATTGAGTCCTACTGTATATCCTCAATCCAACCTGCTCGTCTCCATATAGATTTGCCACCCTTTTAATTCCTAAAATTTTTGTTGCATGCATTAGCATTACCTTTCATATCCATCACTGAAACACTGGGAATTCCATTGTGAAAATGATCCCTCGCTGAAAACCATAAAAACCTGAAATGTTCTAACCATTCCCTTTCTCCACTAAAATAGGGTTTTTGTTGGTGTTTTACTGGAAAGCCATTCCATATGTTCCTGCCCCTCTGAGCCCTTGCCACCGGGACAGGACAAGTAGAGACACAAACAACAATAAAAACCTGGCAGAGGTTCTAACCCTTCCCCACTTTATCCAAATAAATAGCTCTAAAATTGGGATTTAAAGTCTAGGATTTAAAATCTATTATTAAGAGACATAATGTGGTTTAAACAGAGTGGTAATTTGTGGTTAATTTTGGGGGGTGGGGTACAAGCAGGATTCTTGCTGCTTTTTTTATGCCATTGCCAAGAACACAGAAACATCTCACAAAACAACACTTGCTTGTAGTACTGATGGCCATAAACTTTCTATCAGAAAAAAAATGCATTTAAATAGTACAAATTGTGCAAGGAGCAATTCTGTGCAGTTAGCCTTAGAAAAATGAAAGCTTAAAGTGGAAGTAAACCCTCCTATCATTTTCAGCCAAGGAAGCTGCCATCTTGGCCTCTGTTTAATCTTCAACTGCCATGATGATGCACATGTGATCAGTTATGACACCAGCCATTGGATGGTGTGACAGTTTGGTTGAGAGCACAGCCAATGTGACAGTTAGCATTTACGGCATGCCGGGAATGTAACTGGTTTTTGAAACTCTTAAATCATTGGGTTTACTTCCGCTTTAAGCATTCTAAGGAGCCACTTTATTAAATAAACTTTAGCATGGCCATAACCCTTTGCTAAAAAACGAAATAGCAAATTTTGCTTTACAAAACTGCTTTAATAAATAGAAAAAAATGCTATCAGAGTCATGTGACTGACCTCTCCTCTTATCACAGATTGTTCTTTGTAGCACGTGAAGTAAATACTGTGATGTTCTTAAGTCCTGATTTACAAAATCTCTTGTGGTGTGGTGTTTCTAAAACTGAATGCGTTGCACACGGATTCACTAATCAAGCATATTTCCCAGCCTATCTCGGTTGTAAATCCTTTAACCTCGAATGAGCAGCTGAGTATTGGACTGATTACAATTATTTTTAATTGCAATTTTATGGTTGGATATTTCATTTTCCTACCATCATTTTTTTATCTTCAGAAGTGCACAATTACATTGATTTGCACCCCAAAAAATACTTATAAAATAAAATAAATGATTATATTAAGTTTAAAAATGTTACATTTCTTTAGGGTAATGTTTTTTGAGGGTTTCTGGGTAAAGCCTAGTACACACGGGTTGAATGTTTGGGCGACGTTAGCCGGTTTATTAAAAATAGGCCGACATTTGGCCGTGTGTATGGCAGCCGGTCCAACAGAAGCTGGTCGTTTGGCCGGCTTCTGCTGGACGAGCATGCTAGAAAACCAGCAACCGACTGGCTCCCAATCAGCGCTCTCAGCCAATGGACGGGGGGCTATCCCCTTGTCAAAACACAAAAGAACAGCAGGGGAGATCCCTGTACTAACATCGGATCATCAGTACAGGGGCTCCGACCAGAACTGTCTAGTGGTCCAGAGCCAAACTGGTGGTGTGTACCAGGCTTAAGGGGCAATCCCCTGTATGTTTTAATTGCTGTCTTTGTTGAGATTTACCTCAAGTCCTGTCCCAGTGACAACAATGTCTTTCAGACAGGATGTGAGATCTCCGCTAGGCCACAGACTTTGTGACTAGTCTTCCCTACTTCACTAAAAATGATTGTTTTAGACTGCTAGGCATCTCCCATCTCCCTTTAGGCAATTAATGATACAATATTGCTTTTTTATTCAGCAACGCTATCCCGATAACATAGTTCCTCAGGAACTAACTACTCCAAATCTGATGGGGAAATACTGACCTATACCTCAGAGCTATCCAAAATGATTACCATCTGCGTCTCTCAACAGACCACCGACTCGGCCTTGTTGGATAAGGAAGAAGACACTAATCATACCAAATGAACTCAACCTGTGGATAAATGCTTAACACTGACTATACAAGACGCAGTAGATGCCACTGTTGCTAAAGACATCAAGACTTCCCGGAGACCTAAAAGGCTTCCGCATGTACCGACTTCTGTGCATGCAAACTCACTTCTCTGGTTGGGTTCGAGACACCCTGCAAGATAAAAAAGAGCCCAAAGACACTACCAGCCTCAACTACACCACAAATCACCTAGGCCAGTGGTTCTCAACCTTTTTAGTGACGAGACCCCTTGATAAAATTTCCCAAGTTGTGGGGACCCCTAACAGTAAAATTATTTTCGTAGCGTGGGTTGTCAGCACCCAAGGAAAGACAAGTAATTTGCGCCCCTAACCCAAGGACATTTAGCGCTCCCCGAGTCCCTTCCACTCGTACAGTATTAAAACCCCTTATGGTACATTTTAGAATGTACCACTCTTTCTCTTTTTTCTCCTTTCTTTTCCCTTTATCTCTCTCTATCATAATTTCTTGTTTTTCCCCCCATCCCTCACTTTACCCGGGTTTCTTGTTCTTTTTCTTATGCTTCCTCTCCCTTTTCTTTGTTCCTCCCCCTCTTTTCCTCTCCCTTCCATGTATTCTCTATTTTTATTCCTTCTCTTACTCCTTGGTGGTGGAGGGGTGGAATCAGTGGCACTGCTGGGGGGAGGTCTGATCAGCCAACTTAAGTGCTCTTGATCAAGGTCATCTGCTGATCTGAGAACTGTAGTGGGGACTTTAAATGGCAACTATAATCACAGGTAGTTACTCACTGGCTTCACTGTGTCTCTGACTTTGTGGTGTCTCGCAGCAGTGACACCTATGCCGAAATCAGGAGATAGGGTCTCCTCCAGCCCCTCCCACTTCACATTCCTCAGTCAGCTGACCTCTAGTCTCTGACCCCCAGCCATGCCGTGAACTGAATGGGCAGCTGCAATGAGACTGATTGGGTGGCCGCGGACTCTAGGAACAGCCCTGCTGGGCAGCCACAGGCTTCAGGGACAGCCCTGCTGGGCAGCTGTGAAAAGGCTGGGCAAGTGGTGTGGGATTCAGGAACAGCCCAGGATCCAGTGTCCCCTGGCAAATCATCATTCGACCCCCAGGTTGAGAACCACTGATCTAGGCCTATAATAGTGAAATACTGAAATGAAAACCTCAAGAAAAAGCAAATATTCCTCTAAGCCACAAAAGAAGAGGCCAAAAGTGACAACCTGTCTGAGGTTCACCTATTCTACCTTACTCACATCTGGATGACTGTCAACAACTTTTCCTCCTTGACAATGTTCCCTGTTTTTATTAATTTCAATACCCCACTATCCAACCCTGTTGCCTGCCACTTTTTTTTTGTAGCAAGGTGACTACTATCCCTGCATGGCCCTTATTAGACCAATTTAGGCTTATGACCCTTTCTTTGCATTAAAAGGATGACCTAAGGAGCAAGATATCAGTTGTATCATATTTATTTGCCCAGAGGCAGCAATACCACCTTTCTGTTGTTATTGAAATAGTAGGATTTTTAAAACAGCTTACCTGTAAAATCCTTTTCTTGGAGTACATCACGGGACACAGAGCAGCATAGTCATTACTATGTGGGTTATATAGAATTACCTTCAGGTGCTGGCACTGGCAACTTCCAAAACAGGAAGTACCCTCCCCTATATAAGCCCCTCCCATCCGGGAGTACCTCAGTTTTGTAGCAAAGCAATACGTGTCCCCAAAAGAGGGGTGGGAGCTCTGTGTCCCGTGATGTACTCCAAGAAAAGGATTTTACAGGTAAGCTGTTTTAAAAATCCTACTTTCTTGTTCATACATCACGGGACACAGAGCAGCATAGTCATTACTATGTGGGACGTCCCAAAGCAATGCCAAATGAGGGGGGGATACACCATACATAAGCTGGGCGCCATCAGGCATGAGGATCTTTTGCGGCCTGCAACACACTGCGCCCAAAGGCGACATCCTCCTGACTTCTAACGTCCACCTGGTAGAACCTAGTAAACGTGTGTACTGAAGACCATGTTGCGGCCTTACAAATTTGCGCCAGGGAGGCCTGGTGATGCACTGCCCATGAAGTTCCAACTGCTCTCGTGGAGTGCGCCCTAACTTTGAACGGAGGCGGTCTACTTCTCAAGCCATAGGCTTGTATTATGACCTGTCGAATCCACTTGGCTAAAGTAGATTTTGATGCTGCCTGACCCTTTCTGGGGCCTTCCGGCAGAACAAACAAAGAATCCGTTCTACGAATCTGAGCAGTGGCTTTTAGATAAGCTTTAACTGCTCTTACTACATCCAAAGAATGCAATAACTTTTCCTCTACCGAGCTTGGTTTGGGGAAAAAAGAAGGAAGAACCACATCCTGGTTCAAGTGAAACCTCGATACCACCTTAGGAAGAAAGGCTGGGTGAGGATGTAATACTACTCTGTCCTTATGGATAACCAGATATGGCTCTTTACAGGACATGGCGGCTAATTCCGACACTCTTCTAGCCGAGCATATGGCTACTAAAAATATCAATTTCCTGGTGAGTAGAACCAAGGAAATGTGCCGCAAAGGTTCAAATGGCTGCTTCTGCAGAACCGACAGAACCAAATTTAGATCCCATGGGCATATGGGAGCTTTAATCGGTGGAATAATACGAGTCACACCTTGCATAAAGGATTTGACAAGTGAATGCATAGCCAGGGGCCGTTGAAATAGTATTGATAAGGCCGAAACCTGGCCCTTGATAGTACTTAAGGCAAACTTCCTGTCTACAGCCCACTGCAGGAAGTCCAGAATTCTGCCTATAACGTACTTACGTGGATGCCATTTCCTGGCCTCGCACCAAGTGATGTACGCCTTCCAAACTCTATAGTAGATCTGCCTGGATACAGGCTTCCTGGCATTGATTATAGTTGATACCACAGAGTTAGAGAGACCTCTCTTCTTTAGGATGTGGGATTCAATAGCCAGGCCGTTAAACTTAGAGTTAGTAAGGAAGGGTGGTATATCGGTCCTTGCGAAAGCAGGTCCGGACGACGTGGAAGGGTCCAAGGACTCCCCACAGACATTTTGATGATCTCCGCGTACCAGGCCCTTCGGGGCCACGCTGGAGCCACCAGGATCACCGGCTTCTTCTCCAACCTGACTCTGCGAAGGAGTCGAGGCAACAATTGTAGCGGAGGGAATGCATATATCAGTCTGAACTGATCCCAAGGGAACACCAGAGCATCCGAGCCGCAAGCGAGGGGATCCCTTGTCCGGGAGACAAATCTGTCCACCTTTGCGTTGAATCTGGATGCTAGCAGATCTACATCCGGTGTTCCCCACCGCTGACATATTGCTCGGAAGACCTCGGGATGAAGGGACCATTCCCCTGGGCATAACTGTTGGCGACTCAGAAAGTCCGCCTTCCAATTCTCCACCCCTGGAATGAAGACAGCTGATATACATGGGACATGCTTTTCTGCCCATTCCAGGATGTGACTTACTTCCCTCTGGGCTGCACGACTCCTGGTGCCTCCCTGATGATTGATATATGCCACTGCTGTGGCATTGTCTGATTGAATTCTGACAGGGGACCCTTGGAGTCTGGATGTCCAGGCTACTAGGGCGTACCGGGCTGCTCGTATCTCTAAGAGATTGATGGGCAGGGTTTTTACTACATTTGACCATCTGCCCTGGAGAGACCATTGCTCCAGTACTGCCCCCCAGCCTATAAGGCTGGCATCTGTAGTGACCACCTTCCAAGATATCGGGCTGAAGGGTTTTCCCTTCTGGAGATTCTGGGGGATCAACCACCAGCAGAGACTCTTCCGAACGGAAGGGGACAAAGCCATCGGGAAGTCTAGAGCCTGAACTTTTCCGTTCCAGGCTGACAATATGGCCCTTTGTAAATTCCTTGAGTGGAATTGGGCGTATGGCACAGCTTCGAATGATGCTACCATCTTTCCTAGCAGCCTCATGCACAGGCGTATGGACGGCTGTCTTTTTGCACAAAGCAGACGGACCAAGCCCCTCAAAGAGGATACCTTGTCTAGAGGTAAGAAAATCTTCCTCTGGTCTGAATCCAGCCGTAGCCCTAGATATACCAGGTTTTTCACTGGCTGTAGGGCTGACTTGTCCAGGTTGATGACCCAACCGTGAGATTCTAGATACTTGATTGTATCGACAATTACCACTTCTAGCTTGGCAACTGAGTGGTCCATCAACAACAGGTCGTCTAGGTATGCCATTATCGTTACACCTCGTGTTCTTAGATCGGCCAACAGTGGGGCCAGAATTTTTGTGAACACTCATGGTGCTGTGGCCAGACCGAATGGTAAGGCTCTGAACTGAAAATGGCGCCCTTCTACTGCAAAGCGTAGAAATTTTTGATGACCTGGAAAGATGGGAACATGCAAGTAAGCATCTTTGATGTCGATCGAGGCTAACCATTCCTCCCCTTGTAGGGCAGCGGTGACCGATCGGATCGACTCCATCCGGAAAGACCGGACGTTTAGAAATTTGTTTAGACTCTTTAGGTCCAATATGGGTCTTATGTCCCCGTTTGGCTTCGGGACTGTGAAAAGGTTTGAGTAGAAACCCAACCCCCACTCTTCCATAGGAACCTCCATAATTACTCCTTGGAGCAACAGTTGTTCTAACGCCAATAGGAGAGACCCTCTTTTCAGAGGGTCTCTTGGCATGCCTGACCACATAAAATGGGAAGGAGGAGACTCTTTTAACTCCAACTTGTATCCCAGAGTTACTGCGGAGAGCACCCATCTGTCTTTGATCGTCTCCCGCCAGGTCTCTGCGAACAACTGAAGTCTTCCCCCCACCCGTTTGAGTGGGGGCAGCCCTTCATAGGCTTGACTTGGAGGCTGGTTTAGTACCTCTTCGGATCCAGGGCTTTTTATTACCCTGTGACTGTCCCTGATTTTTACCTCCTGAGTTTGACCGAGGAGGCCGTCGGAACTGCTTAGTAGCAGACGTCGCAGGGATAGGAGAGGTAGTCCTCTTAAAAGATGGACCCCTAGACCTCTTCTTACTCGGTAAGAGAGTACTTTTACCACTGGAAATCTTCTGGATATACTTATCCAGGTCCTCGCCAAAAAGGCGTTCCCCATGAAATGGGAAGCTAACCAAGAGCTTCTTACAGGGAGCTTCAGCAGACCAGTTTTTGAGCCACAGAAGCCTACGCATATGTACCAAAGACAGCGTGAGGCGGGAGGCCTGATGGATAGAATCCTTGATGGCGTCAACCGCAAAGCATAATGCTCTAGGCAGATCAGCCAGAGCCTGGGCCTGCTGGTCTGGCAAATCCCTCAGGACCATTTTCATTTGATCCTTTAAAGCTTGGCAGACCCCAATAGCTGCCACTGCTGGCTGTGTAACAGCCCCTGCTGTGGAAAAAGCAGATTTTAATAAAGATTCCAATTTTTTATCCACTGGATCTTTGAACATTTGAACATTATCTACTGGGCATGTCAGTGATTTGTTCACAGAAGAGATGGCTGCATCCACCGTAGGAACATTCCATCTCTGGGTGAACTTTTCCTCCATGGGATAGATCACCGGAAATCTTTTAGGCGGAACAAATAGTTTATCAGGATGTTCCCAGTCCTGGTATATAAGTCCTTCCAATAATGGATGTATTGGAAAGGAGCAATTAACCTGGGGAGCTTTTAGCGACCCCAATGAGGAGACAGCAGTAGTTGATGGTTCAACAAGAGGCATTTTAAATGCAGATCGAACCATGTCAGTTAGGGTCTGGACCCACAATCTTTCAGTCTGTGCTGCTGAAAATGGTTCATCTACTGTCGATTCCTCAAAAACAGAGCTAACCTCCTCCTGATCCCCTTCAGGTAGGTCGGTCCCTTCCTGGGACTGTTGCTCTGCCAACAGGCACTCTAATGGAGGTGATGGAGATCTGGCGCGCTTTCTTTCCTGTAGAGAAGAAGCGATCAATGCAGCCAATCTCTGCTCCAATCCCTCCAGAGTTGAGGAAAAAACCTCCTCTGTTATATATGCAGGAGCAGGTGGACTGAGGACAGCCGCAGTACCTGGCACTCCCGGGGGTTCCTTATGGGTATTAACCTCTGATTTCTCAGGGGAGGAGGGTGCGGATGACTGCTCCAGATCCTCAGAGCCCGATGGAGACCCCCTACACTTCCTGAGAGGTATATCTCAGAGTTTTTTAGGCGGCATATTCCTTAGTTCAAAGCTGAGGTATTCCAGCCGCAATACACCCCTTACTGAAATAGTCTAATGCAATTTGCTGCTATGTACATCAGTGGGTGTCTACTAATGCGTCTTTCTGGGGATGCCTGTATCAACCGCCCGCTGTAAGCCCCTATACCATGCTACCAGCTCCTTTTCATGCTCTGTGTCCATAGCAAGCAGTGTGGACTGAGTCCTTTTATCTTGCTGGGACGCCCGCACATGCGCAGAAGCGTTGGGCGCACAGAGCGCGTCATCCGCCAGGCTCCGCCCCCTTTTTTGAAGCTAAACCTTATAAAAAGAAAGCATGTGTGCGCGCGCGCGCGTGCACGTATGCGCTCTTGGCGCCATGTAGGGAGAGGAGCCAGGGTCCCTGTTTCACCAGGACTCGGGGATGGAAGGAAACTACTTAGCAGCATGACAGAGGAATGCAGCTTCCCTGATAGAGAGCTCACTCATCTGCCTGGACTTTCACCATGGAAGGAATAGTCCCAAGAAAAAAGACGTTCCACAGCGGCCTCTAGTGGACAAACACAGGTACCGCACTTTTGTCTTTTTTTTTTTTAAAACCTCCTTTATGAAAAACATTTCCAGGTTTACAGTTTTTAAAACTTCCCTTATGAAAAAACATTTCTAGGATTTCTTAGGCATATACAGCTATTAGCGGGAATACCTTTTAGGTAACAGGCAGAAAGACATATTAGGCTTGGGGGTCCCCTCAATAGAACCAAGTTCCTGAGGGGCCCCCACTTACCTTTTCCCCGCCGCAGGACTTTGTTTGGTCCACAGAAGCCCAAACTTCACCTCTCACGGCAGGCATTGTACTAGACCTTCAGGGACCGGGTTCCCAAGGATTCCACTCCCCTGGACCTGTATAGCACCCTGCACAGATAGCCTCTTGGTTTTGGGTATGACCAGAGCTCTGGATCCCAGGGTCCAGCCCTCCTAAGAGAGGCATTACAGGCAAAACCCTGCTCTTCTCTGCAAGGCCCGGGTACCGACCGTTTAGCTATGAAGCTTTTTTGGTCGGATCCGGAATAGCTTGCTAAGGCCCAGAGAACCTGTACACAAGCCCAGATGAATACATGTTAACCTTGGCCAACACCTTAGACACTGGCAAAAAACTGAGGTACTCCCGGATGGGAGGGGCTTATATAGGGGAGGGTACTTCCTGTTTTGGAAGTTGCCAGTGCCAGCACCTGAAGGTAATTCTATATAACCCACATAGTAATGACTATGCTGCTCTGTGTCCCGTGATGTATGAACAAGAAATGGTCCTAGTACACATTAACATCTTCAGTGGTCTGCCTACCAAATGTTTGACCCCTCTTGCCTAGACGGTTGTAAGATTCATCCCACTATGCCCTAGGGCTAATAATCCCTTCATCTTCAGGATGTTTGTGTAAGGAAGCTGCTTCAATGTTCTCTACAAGCACCATCTATTTCCTCCGATGCTCTACGAGACACTAGGACTCTTGTTGACTGCCCATTGGGAAAAGTCCATGCCTTCTGGTCTGTTCCTGTTCATGTTTATGTTTTACCTTGTTTATCCTAATTTGTATTATTTCTTTTTTCTCTGCAGTACTTCTCAACAGTATTCCCAATGATACTTATATCCCAGAAGCTGAGTGCAAAAAAAAAAAAAAAAAAGCAATATCTCCTTCTCGGTATGTCTTCCCCTGAAGACTATATTCACTCAAAATTACCCTAATGTTGGTCACCTTAATATGTAACACATTTTTCATGACCTTGTTGTTAACATAAGAGTTATCTCTTCACATCAAGGGATCTCAATCCCCACAACAATAAATAAAGTTTTATATTGTAACGTTATTCCTCCTGTATTGAATTGTATTGTAACGTTGTAAAGCGCTGCGCAAACTGTTGGCGCTATATAAATCCTGTATTATAATAATAATAATAATAAAGTACTGCCTCACATAAAACGGCAGACATTTTTTGCAAGAATCTAATATTTTTTAAGATTATGTGTTTATTAACAACATTTTTACAGTACAGGCTTACCAAAAAAAAAAAAAATTCCAGCCAGATAAAAACAACACCCGATGTGTCTAGAAATTATTTGTGAAAAAACATGCACCTCCACCAATCAATGCACTCACCAGATAGACAGTGATATTACGCCTTGGGTTGTTACTCTGACACAGCGAGACATCCCATCCTGGTGTATTAGTAGAATGGTAGGATAAAGCCCCGTACACACGGTCGGACTTTTGGCCAACAAACTTCATTTTGAGCAAGTTGGACCAACAATCCGACCGTGTGTACGCTCCATCGGACAAACTTTTTTTGCTTTTTTCTTGTTTTCATCGGACAAAAGTTGGGTCTGCAAACGGACAAACTTTTGCCCAACAAAAGTCCGATGGAGCAAAGTCTGACCGTGTGTACAGAAAACCATAGGACTTTTGTCCGATGGACAAAACAACTAATGTTAAAATCAACCAACAATAGCAGAAGTTGACCAAAGGGTGGCGGGAATGAGCAGAAAAGAGCAGAAAAACCATGTGATGTTGCAAAAAGTTTTGGGAAAGTTTGCACAAATGTCCGAGCGTGTGTATGCTATGGGTGTGCCCGGCCAACTCCGTTCGGACAAAAAACCACGGAAAAGTCCGATAGAAGTCCGACCGTGTGTACGGGGCTTTAGACACTAAGTAAAAAAAGCTCAACCATGGGAGCCCAAAATGCTCATATAGTGTAGTAGTTTATTTAAAAACAGACATAAAAACAGATGCAGTGTGATACAAAATAGGCCAAAAAACACACATAATCTGCCACCGCTCCTATCACAAGGATGCGGTGGTGACTGCGTCAGCACGTAGGCCCCTCCCGATGTGTTTGCTCCTGCACGTTATCAAGGGATTCACCTATTAGGCGATCAAGACCTATTCAATCCTAGTTTTAAAGAGGAACTGCAGTCTGCTCACATAATTTGAAATAAAAACATCTTTGCCATTCTGAAGCTTCCCTCCAACCACTTTGCATATTATTTTAGATATACTGTGAGTCTGTACTTGCCAAATATGCTGCAGAAATCTCCCTCCACTGAGTCTGGCTGCAATCATTTTAACTGTGGGCAGCTGAAGCTGCTGCCTGTTCACTTCCTGGATTTACACAGGCACACAGAGGCACACCTGCAGCTCTCATTGGCCCTCTTATGACTCATCCCCCCTCCCCTCCTGGCAAACTCTCACGAGAGTGAGAGAGAGGGCTGTGCATGATGTCATAAGCCTAGGCTAATGACCATACAAGAAACAGGATGTGGGCTGTATAAGGTATTTACTGGCAGAATTTTTTTTTTTTACTATCCAAAGTTAAAACAACAAGGGCAGAAGATTTAATAGATGGAAAGTTGAAAAAATGACTAAAGGTCAGCTTTAAAAAAAACAATAGCATTTCAAACCGTATGCTGGCAATACAACATCCCAGCAACTAATTTTCTTATACTATGCTCAGATAACTCGTTTTTGGACATCCTTGTTCCACCACCCCTCATTCTTTCTCAAAACAGGCTGGTTAGATGATATAATTGAACGTGGTCTTGGCACTTTTTCTACACTTTATGGTCTCCTGTACTTCAATACACTAAATCTCTTGATAAGCCAAATGTAATGAAATTGGCCAAGGACTTCCCTATTGATGACATTACAGAAAAACTATTACTGGGTTACCTAAAAGAATGTAAATTAATTTATGATAATAAACTTGGAATAAAACCCAATTTTGAATTTTGCTTAGAGTTTATACAGTGGAACCTTGGATTACGAGCATAATCCATTCCAGGAATGTCAAGTCAATGGAAACGAAAATAATTAGTTCCGTATTGACTTCAATGGTATGCAATACCGCATGCGGCCAGAGGCGTGGGGGGGGCACCGGAGAGCCTTGGAAAGGCCAGAGGACAGTTCGACTGACCTCAGCAAACCTTCGTTCACAAGCCTTTCCAGGGTTTCCCGAGGTCAGCCGGGCCTTTCTGGCCGTTTCCGAGCGCTCTTGATCGGCGCCATTCGGCTCCGGCGCCCCCCCCCACCTCAGGCCAAATGCGGTACTGCAACTGCTTTGGCCTGAATCCTGCTGATTTTGCGAGACAACGTGAACAAACCGAGTCAGGATTTTAGCAAATACAGTGCTCGTATTGCGAAACGCTCGTTAACCGCGTTACTTGCAATCCGAGGTTCCACTGTATATCTTTTCACATACTATTTGCTCCCTCCACCCAAACCACTAATTTGCTCACAAAATACTCCAAGGGGTTGATTTACTAAAGGTAAATAGACTGTGCACTTTGCAAAGTACAGTTGCACACTGCAAGAGCAGTTGCTCCAGAGCTTAGTAAATGAGTGGAAAGCTCTGCTGACTTTCATCATCGAATCATGTGCAAGCAAAAATGCTGTTTCTTTTTTTGTTTTCTTTGCATAAGATTGGGTATTCTTTGCAAAGTGAAGATTTACCTAATTTGCTAAGCTCTGGGGCAACTGCACTTGCAGGGTCTATTTGCCTTTAGTAAATCAACCCCTAAGTGCAGTGACCTTCATGCTACTGTGGCTCATTTCCTTTTGGGCATTCCCTCTCGTTTCCACCTTTTGGAAGGACATTTTATGTATGTAGTATAACACATGTTTACATACCCTACGATCTGCTACACATCGTACCAGTATTACACAATGGACTCATATCTGTTTATTAACAGTCAGGAGGTGCATTATGGAAAACTGGCTTTTACAAATGCCTCCCTTCATGTCTTTGATAACGTGAGAACTAACACGCCTTGCAGAGGCGGCTCTCTAATTGGGCAAATTAGGCGGTCGCCTAAGGCCTCGAACTCACAGGAGCCTCGCGGCTGCCTAATTTGCCTGTGATCAATACTAATGTCGGCGTCATCGGATCTCTCTATTACCCCTCTCTCTTTCTCAACTCCCCCTCTCTCCCCCCTCTTGCATTGGCTGAATATGTCTGATGGGTGAGGAGGGTGCCCTGGAAGTGGTGCTGATCACCTGTGTGCTAGATCCGTGCATTTTCTGCAGCCATTTTTCTTGCTTGAATTATTTTTCCCATTATGGGCGTGAGTGGGGCCTCATGTCTAAGTTTTGCCTAAGGCCTCACAAAGCCTAGAGCCGCCTCTGACGCCTTGTATACAGTATCTTGAGAAATCGGATACCGAATTTACCAAAAACAAAAAATACCCAATTTTTTTAAGAAGTAGAAGTGATTTTTTATGGTATCATTTACAAGTGATGAAATACAAAATATAATGCAGACTTTTCAATATACTTGTTATGCTAAAAAAAAATATCAGGCTATTTAGGTCTTTTTTTTACTACTGAGCTTATCTATCAATTTATACAGCTTAATCTAGTTTTTAATGAATATGTACACCGTAGGAAATTTTGTTGTGCTAATATGTTTTTTGTTCCTTTGTGGTTTGTTAACTTCCTTGTAAACCAATTGGGCAATATATAATTTGCACTAATCTTAATCCTTCTTAGACTACTCACCTATGTTATACTCAGGATGGATAAAAATCAATGATTCAAAAAAAAAAGCAATCAAATTTATTTTAATAAAATACTTTTGGCAAATCTGTGTACACAACAAACTGTATGATTGAATCGGTTCTGATATCGCTGTTTTACTAACCGGACAGTTTATTATTCTAAATAGGAAACTTTAATTTTGTCTGCAAATATTAAAGATTCTAACTACCAGCACAGCAAGAATAGGTCCTTACATTTAAAGAGCACCTGTCATTTCAGATCCATCATGGCAGTGCCTATTAGCGGGCATCAACTCACCTGCTGCCGCCACGTCCCTCACCTTGTGTCACTGCCACATCACCAGCCGTCCCATTAAAGTGAATGGGACTGTCGGTGAGTCAACAGCGGGTCAGAGGAGGAGCCGCTGCAGGACAGAGATGACAGTTGCTCTTTAAAAACTATGATTTAAATCCTTTTTACTAGTGATATAAATCATGATTTAAATTGTGATTTAAATCAACTTGATTGACATCAAATCCACCCTAGTTATACTATGCATTATCTCTGATGGCAGCTCTGTGAGAGGTCACCCAAACATAGCCCGTACCATATCTTACATAATGCTACTTTTTTTTTTGTACAAAACTAGACCATATATTTTTCCATTTATATGATGACAACTCTGTAATTCCCTAGTGTTCAAGAAAGAGTGCTTTAAAGCCTTTTTATAGCTATCTGTCACCTCCTTGGAGATTTATCCTCACTTCCTGCCTTGGAGACACAGTGTCACTGAAAACAGGAAGTGAAAGCTAATCTCTACAATGAAGACAGAAAGAATGGTAAAAGTTGACATAAGTTCAAACTCTCCCCCACTCTATTCTAAACAAAAAATAAAGTTTTGCCCACAAAATTCACTTCATGGATTTTTTCAAAATCCTGTATCATAGCCAGTGTTCAAGCGTGCACCAACCTCCTTCTGTGGTGTGTATGCTCCCAAACAGGAATTAAGGCAAATGGAGGTCTAGGCAAGGTAGCACTTTACCTCAACTCCCCCAACCCCCCTCCCCATCCATTCAATTGACAATGATACTGATTGCAATAGGCACAGAGAACCTGCCATATTTAATTGTATGGCTTGTTTAGTCTAGGGCAGCCTTTCTCAACCTTTTCAACACAAGGGGAACACTTGACATAACTGGTCTTAGGGAACCCCTGGCCAGCCCTGATGCCCTCCTTAAGGCTATGCTAATCGGACGCCACTTGATCCACCATATTGATTGTTTCCCTACTGCTATAACTGGGTCCTGAAGAAGCCTTGTGTTGGCGAAACGTTGACCCAACTACTGGAAGTATATAGAACATACAACTTTATTTAAACTGTATACCACATATGGACTTATCTTCCGGTATCAACAGTAGGGCTGTTTTCATACTTATGTGTGGATCCTTTGGAGATTTTGTGTCCATGTTTTAATCTCTGTTTCAATATGTACTAATAAACTGATTTTGTACTTTTATATATAATTTGTGTGGTCGCCCATATTGAGCCTATGAAGTCTGGTTGCTTTAGGCAGGGTGTAAAATTTTCAGTCCGCATTTTGTATACTATATTTCGGATGTGGCTTTATATGTCAGAATTCTGTGGTGTTCATTGGTGTCAGTGGTTGCTCGTCGCATAGGTAGAAATTGCTCATTGCTCAAGGAACACCTAGCCATCTTTGGAGGAGCCCTTGGTTTTCCATGAAACCCCGGTTGAGAAAGGCTGGTTTAACAGTCAACAGGTCATACATACATGTGTAGCGGCTGCTCCTCACACTCCCCTCTTGGTCTCATCTTTCTCTTGTCTAGGAGTATCTTAGAGGGGAGGGAGCGGGGACACCACGCCTGGCTTCCACCACAGATGTTAGTGCGGTATAAGCAACAGTTCAGTATTACCTTCGGGTCAGTGTTGTGCACCTGGATCCTCCCTCCAGGAGTCACCGCGAACCATGTCTGTCAGAAAATTAGCTCCACACCAATAAAGTTCAACACTCCTTTATTCTTCTTGTCTGAACACAAACAGTTGAACTCCCTTGATAGAACAGAACAGAAAAGGAGGTGTGGATGCGAACAGGCCCAGACACAATGTAAGCTGCCACTTCCCTTCCTAGAAGTGTGTCCTGGTCTCCGCACGAGGGTAGATTTCCTTCCAGGCCGTCTCCGACGAGAGACTCACTTGTCACCGGCAATATGCTGCACCGGGTCTTCAAATGAGGAGCTCCCCCCGGTCCATTGCGCCTTCCGGATTCGGGTACCCAATCCCTGGGCACCCTAGGATCTCCTTCCCTCGCGGAACTCAGTGTTGGGCACTGAGCTCCGGACCTCCATCCAAGTACCTCACCCCAGGCTAAAGGTGCCTGGGATGGAACTCGACCTCCGCTGTCCTATAGGCCTAAGCCACCCAGAGGAGCGACACGACCCACCGTCCACAAGCTGAAGGTGCCTGGGACGTTCACCCCGTGACAAAGATGGCCGGCCCCCTTTTTACCCTCTCCTAGCAAGCACGGCGGGTTCCCCGCCCCACCATACCGCTGCCGAGGGAGGACAAAAAGGAGGACAGCACACAGCAATGATTCAACCCCAGCCCAGGGCGACAGCGCCACCCACTGGGCTGCAGGGAATTACACTTTACTGATGTCTCTGCCAAATTCAAAATTACACCCGGGAAAGTACATACCCGCTACACATGTGTGTATACAAATGAGCATACACAGAGATGCATGAGCAAGCAGTCATTATTCTACAGGTGAGAGGAGGCGAATGTTACTTACCCTCATTGGCAAAGTCAGCCTAATTTTTCTAAATTGGACCCTTTCGGCTAAAAATAGACTTTAAATACTCAGCACCAGATAATAAGCAGATTACAAAACAACTATATTACATTGTGTCACTATTAGTGCCGGTTCACACTGCTGCGCTGTGAATTTGTTCAGTTTTTTCAGTCCATTCTGAGGTGCGAATTTACTGCAAATTTACAGCGTTTTTACCACGATTTTAATGCGAATTTCAGGAGTGGGTCATAGCTGCGATTAATGTTCTAGCCAATGGAATCATAACGTAAAAAAAAAAAGGTGTTAACTTCCTGTGTACTTCCTGGTTTTTGTGGAGAATAGTGTGGTGGAATTCGCACATATGTGAACCATCAAATGCGATTCCAGAACGATTTACATTCATGTCTATGGAGACTAAATTCGCAACGCAATGCTCTAAACTCACACAAGACCCTTTTTTTCATTGCATCGCATTCGGAGAGGAATCGCAACGTGTGTGAATGACCATCATTGAAAACAATTACTTTTTGGATGACATGCGAATTTAGTTTTTGTTTAACGTATCGCATTCGGTATCAACTCGCACAAGTGTGCAGCTACAGGCATCATTCAGATATCGTCTTTGAGAGCTGGTGATTCCCTTCATAAGAATGATCATAGCAGCTATTCCCCTGCTTGATCAATCTTATAGGCAGTAAGAGGGGACGTCCCCCCCTCCCACTGCCCTCCGGAGCTTCTCCCGGCTCACATTGGCGAACCAGAGAAGGAACCGACCGGCCCCGGATGCTGACCATAGAGATTTCCAGCGGGCCAGATGGTCCCCAGGGTCTCTATGACAGTTCAGATGTTATGATGTCACGCCCGGCGTCTGCATTTGAAAAAATTCCGCCGCCTCGGCTGGGAAGCTGAGATCTTTTATTTTTATTTTTTTATTTCAGTCTTCCCAGCCTAGAGTTGAGATCTGGGGACTAATTGACCCCATATCTCACTGTAAAGAGGACCTGTAAAGCACTATTCCTATTACAAGGGACGTTTACATTCCTTGTAATAGAAATAAAAGTGATAAAAAAAAAAAAAATTTAAAAGAAAGTGTCAAAATAGAAAAATAAAAGTAAAATTAACAATAAAAAAAAAAATCGCCTATGGGGATTTTTAATTCTGAAGTTTTGCACCATTCTACGAGCGTGAGCAATTTTGAAGCGTGACATTTTAGGTATCTATTTACTCGGCGTAACATCATCTTTCACATTATACAAAAAAATTTGGGCTAACGTTACTGTTTTGTTTGTTTTTTTAATGCATGAAACAGTTTTTTTTTTCTAGAAAAAACGCATTTGAAAAATTTCTGCGCAAATACCTTGCGAGATAAAAAGCTGCAACAACCGACATCTTATTCTCTAGGGTCTCTGCTAAAAAAACATATATAATGTTTGGGGATTCTGTATAATTTTCTAGCACAAAAATTTGGATTTTTACATGTAGGAGAAAAATGTCAGACTTGGCCTGGGTGACATTTATACAAGAACTCGCCAACTCTAATGCCGCGTACACACGATCGGACATTCCGACAACAAAACCGTTGATAATTTTTCCGACGGATGTTGGCTCAAACTTGTCTTGCATACACACGGTCACACAAATGTTGCTTGGAAATTCCGAACGTCAAGAACGTGGGGACGTACAACACTACGACGAGCCGAGAAAAATGAAGTACAATGATTCCGAGCATGCGTCGAATTGATTCCAAGCATGCGTAGGATTTTTATGCGTGGGAATTGGATACACACGATCGGAATTCATGACCACAACTTTTGTGGTCGGAAAAATTGAGAACCAGCTCTCAATCATTTGTTGTCGGAAATTCCGACAGCAAATGTCCGATGGAGCCTACACACGGTCGGAATATCCGACCAAAAGCTCACATCGAACATTTGTTGTCGGAAATTCCGATCGTGTGTACGTGGCATAAGACTATTCACCAAATGTTTGGGGGAGTGAGTAACAATCCTTCCCTTCCCAAGCACCATATGCAGTAGAATAGATATTAATTACTCTCCAAATGACTGCCCAAATAAATCTCCTCTGTGTTTAAGAATACCGTATGTGGAGTAGATTATAATCACTCTCCATTGGCTACTCAAAAGATGGTCCGGAGGGAATAAAACACAAATCACACTTAACATTATCACATCATCTAAGTGCATTACTTGAGTGAGTTAACTGATTTTATGTATATTTTTAATGAATATCTGTGAACTTACAAGCGTCATAAATATAATGTCTTTGGTGGTTTTCAAACCCAGCAAGAGTGCTAACCACATGGCCATCATGCTGTCCAAGGTGATACTGTAGGTCATTCCGTGAGGTTCTTCTGAGGTCCTTCTTTATAGGAGTTCTAAGGCAAAGTAATTATAGAGCCTCACCATTGGTCCTAAGGCTCCATTCACTTCTGTGATTCCGCAGTGCACAAAAACATGTCCTTATTCTAATTGTGCTGTGGTGCCATTAATTTTCTAATGGCACCCCAATGTAGCTTGCTAAGGCACATAAGTTTTAGCCCAAACAGGAGGCATAGAAACAAATAACCGGCTTTATTAAGAGCCCACTTAAATACACGTGGGATCCCCTCTTCTGGCACAGCATGATCCCTATAGGGGTGCTATGGAGGGGCGTGGATCTCGATTAATTCATTTTTTCTTTTTATTCTGGTTTAGCTAAAGTAAATCTATATAAAATTTTTTAGGCTTTCTGGCCTTTATCGGATAAATCTTCTATTGAAGGTAAAGATACGTATTGCTCTTTTATTTATTTATTTTTATAAAATTTTTTGAATATGGAATATTATTTGTGCTGTCTATATTATTATTCTCCTGTATGAATTATTCGTATGTTATACTGTATATTATTTGTTTTATTTTATGATTTATTTTATGATTATTGAAAAATACAATATTTTGAAAGAAAGAAACAAAGAACCATGTGTTTCTGATGCAATGCATTTAAATAAAATATGTTCCAAGCACTTCTTTGATGGGATTTCAGTACATTGGGCAGCCCATTCAAACAAATAGGCTGTCCTAACTCAGTGTAAACTGTTGTGCATAAACTGCACATTAACTCATGCACACTGTATCAGCTGCATCAGTGTAAATGAAGCCTGAGCGCTCATAATAAAATTACTTGGGGTGTGACATTATCATTAGTTTTTTTTTTCATCTATGGTGGGGGCCCCCAGTCACATGGGAGCCACCTAACAAGAGCCATTGAGCCATAGAGCTCTACCAATTAGATTCTGTAATGTGATATCACATCTTTATTATCCCAGTATTTAGCACCTCATGTTCATATCTATCAAACTATTTTATTGGAGGTTATTGAGCCATGGCAAAAAGACAATATGACTCCCAGTATAGAGAAAATTTAGGGGAACATTTTCTTGAAAAGGGAACAGCCAATTTGCCTTTAGTAAATCAACCCTAGCATATCTACTAGACAGTAATAGCTATGCATCAATACAGGGTGGGGTTGAAGCGTTAAACTTGGTATTATAGTGCAATAGAAGGTGCTCTTTGTGCGCCATTGTATCTAAATGCATGGTCTTTAATATGCAGAGCACGGGAAAGAAGTCTGAGGGTCCTACTTGTTTACAAGTGTGATATGCAAGGTGAGGATCCTCTATGTGCAAACAAGCTCAAAGTAGAGGCAAGCTATACTGTAATGTCTCTAATATTTTTTAATACATGATGTCTCCCTTAATTTAGTTAATTTACACTCCTTATGGTGATGTAGAACCAAAGTAGGCGAACAAAGGAAAAATATAGCACCGGGGATATTAATGGAGGAGAACCAACCAAAGAAACCATGAAGTCCCCAAGAATAGCATTTCCCTCTTGTAAAAGGCGCTTTTTACTACAGGCTATGTAACAAAACACTGTCCATAAAGTAAAGAATACTCCGTTCCTGCCCTTCTCTTTACGGGGGCTCCTGTTGCTGACCTCCTAAAAGTGCTAGTTGCCTAGTTATCATGCTGACCCATTGGCTTCAAAACTTTGGGACAGTGAACTGGCACATCTGCACAGGTCAGTCAGAGTAACAAATTTGCATACATGTTTCGAGTCCGTGACTCAGACAAGCAAAGGAGGGCAGATAGGCTGCTGGGTCCAGAACATCACTCTGTGTTATGTGCTATCTATAATCACAAGAGAATCCGGCAAGCTGGTTATACCCAAGGCACATTTAGCCTGCCCATTTAATGGTTTGAATCTTGGCCGGTTCAGCAGGAACCATCTGAGATTCAAACCATGTATGGCCGGCCTTAAGCTGGCCATACATATTTCTTAATCAATTTCCTTTAGATTTACCTTCAACTATGTAGTGCAAGGACCTACCCGACTGCATACAAATTAAAAGTGTTTACGCTTGACCTCATATTATACGATTTTGGTAAGTCTAAGGGAAAATTGTACAAGAGAATTAAATAATGTATGGTTAGCCTTAGATGAGCAGTTGCATGTGAACAGTGTTGGTGCCGGCCATTCATTTGTACAGGTGGCCATGCCACTGTTGTCCGCACACACACAGCTGTTCCTCCGCCGGCAGCCGTCCGTGTGAATGAAACCTTGAGGGTCAGCATGACAGCAAAGCAAAACCATGGTTTCCATGTCTTGCACTGATGAGAAACTGTTCAATTCAGTTTGGATGAATGGCTGTGTATCCTCTGTGCAATAAACCAGCAGTCCTGGGAGTAGACTTGGCCACAGGGGTATGCAAAGATTTGCATGTCTCCACCCACTTTCCTAAAATGAGGAATAACGCCTTTGTTATTTTGGATTTGCACTAACTACTTAATGTTTGCAGAAGGCAATGCTGCTGTTCCTCACTTTAAAAATAGATTATTATTAGGCATTGTTTTTTTTAATTTCTTTTATTTTTGTCATTAAGGACAAATTCTGATTCCTGGATTATTTTGCCTTTACCCATCTCTGCCCAGATTTCTCTCTTCTCTCCCTTTTTTTTTTTTTTTCCTTTTTCTCTCTGGATCTCTTTGGCAGGGTTGGAAAGGTTTGGGGAAGGGGGGAGAGTTACCACGGTAACAGACGGTGTTACCCTGGCATGGTGTCACCCTGGCACACATGGCAAATGGTGTGAGCCGGCTGCTGACGTGAGCAGAATCCCCTCCAGAGGGCAGAGAAAGAGAAAAAAAGGTAAAAATGCAAGAGAGAACAGACAAAGAGACAGACAGCTTCCTTTTCTGTGCTGTTAAACTTTCATTCAACGTCAAAGTTGTGTGCATCAGAAGCTTCTCTCTTCCTTTGCCCAGTGTAATCTTTGCATTAAAGGATTCCCTTGATTCAGTGCTGCCTGCTTTCTGCGCTCTGTAGGCCTTTACACCTTTTTTTTTTTACGTCTCTATTTTTCCCCTTCTTATAGAATGCCAACAGCACCATATTGTCGCCGCAAAAAGTACAGTTGCCATAAAAAGTTTGTGCAACCTCAAGAATTTACTGTACAAGGTTCGAAAATGTGACCTATTCTCCATCTAATGCTAGTAGTCCTACATATCAGAGGACGAGCGGTGAATTAATTGCACCTTGGGCCCCAGGCTGTGTTCAGTGCATGGGCCCCTGCTAGTTTAATGGGATCATGCATTAGTGTCTGCACACACAGGCATCTGTGTTTTGCTTCTGACATAAAGGATTTGGACGCATTGTTTGAATTTTTAATTGGATCTTATGCGGCGGTATATTCTTTGCAAATGACATATGAGATGGTGGCAGATAATATTGAAACGGGGCTTCCAGACACAGGGATTGTGCACACGTATTGTATAAGAAGATATTGTAAACCTAACGCTGGGTATACACTAGTAGATTTTATAAATAAATGTTAGTCTGAAAATTGGCAGTGCATTCAATAGCTTGACAAATGTTTTTTCAAAATTTGGTTTGCTTTTACCCATTTATACCGGGCACCTTTACCCCCTTCCTGCCCAGTGCTGTCCCACTCTAAATGACAATTGCGCGGTCATGCAACACTATACCCAAACTAAATTTTTATCATTTTGTTCACACAAATAGAGCTTTCTTTTGGTGGTATTTATGGTTTATTAATAAATTTCAAAGGATTACAAAAACAATCCAAGTGTTTAACCGCTTCAGCCCCGGAAGATTTTACCCCCTTCCTGACCAGAGCACTTTTTACAATTCGGCACTGCGTCGCTTTAACAGACGATTGCGTGGTCCTGCGACGTTGCACCCAAGCAAAATTTGCGTCCTTTTTTTCCCACAAATAGAGCTTTCTTTTGGTGGTATTTGATCATCTCTGCGTTTTTTTTTTATTTGCACTATAAACAAAAGAACAGCGACAATTTTGAAAAAAAAACAATGTATTTTACTTTTTGCTATAATAAATATCCCACATTTTAAAAAACAAAACAATTTTTTTCCTCAGTTTAGACCGATATATATTCTTCTACATATTTTTGGTAAAAAAAAAACGCAATAAGCCTATATTGATTGGTTTTTCGCAAAAGTTATAGCGTCTACAAAATAGGGGATAGAATTATTGCATTTTTATTATTATTTATTTTTTTACTAGTAATGGCGGCGATCTGCGTTTTTTATCAGGACTGCGATATTATGGCGGACAGATCAGACACTTTTGACACATTTTTGGGACCATTGACAATTTTACAGCGATTAGTGCTAAAAATAATAAAGATTACTGTAAAAATGTCACTGGCAGGGAAGGGGTTAACACTAGGGGGCGATCAAGGGGTTAACTGTGTTCCCTCTGCATGTTCTAACTGAAGGGGGGATGGGACTGACTAGGGGAAATGACAGATCGCTGTTCATACTTTGTATGAACACACGATCAGTCATTTCTCCCCTAAGAGAACTGGGATCTGTGTGTTTACACAGATCCCGGTTCTCGCTCTGTCACAAGCGATCGTGGTTGCCCGGCGGTCATCGTGCCCAACGGGCACTCGCATCGGCTCCTGGGGCAAGCAGCGGGCGTGCGCCTCCAGCGCCGCGCGCATGCCCCTAGTGGCCACAGGGCGAAGCGACATAACATAACTGCGGCGGCTGGTCGGCAAGTGGTTAAAGTCACAAAATACATGACAACCAATCTCAGAGCAGTAAACTTTTGGTGGTATTTAATCACCACTGTTTTTTTTTGCTAAATAAATGAAAAAAGACAAAAAAATGTTTTTCTTTGTTTCTGTTATCAAATTTTGCAAATAAATAATCTTTCTTCATCAGTTTAAGCCAAAATGTATTCTGCTACATTTCTTTGGTGAAAATAACCCAAATCAGTGTATATTATTTAGTCTGTAGGAAAGTTATAGCGTCCAAAAACTATGGTATATATATCTGAAAATTGATCAATTCTGATGTACTGACGGCCTATCTAAATTCTCGAGGCCCAAAAAATGTCAGGACAGTACATATACCCCCTAAATGACCCCTTTTTGAAAAGTAAACAGTCCAAGGTATTTAGTAAGAGGCATGGCGAGTTTTTTGAAGTTGCAATTTTTTGTCATAGGTTTTTGGAAAATTAAGGCCCCATGCACACGAGACGCTGTTATTTGTTGTTAAACGCACGTTCAGAGGCAGTTGGACGCTTTTTTCAACTGCCCCTGAACCCATTCAATGTTATTCTATGTGTCCATGCACACACTCTCGTTTTTTGGCATTTACAAGCAGTTGTGTTTAACCTCGTTTTTCCAGAAGCAAAAAAATGGGTTCAAACGCAAACGTTTTCCACGTTTCAGACGCTAAACGCCGCTAAACGCGATACCGGCGTTTGCGTTTATAAGCGTTTTTAAAGGTGACCTATTT
Source organism: Rana muscosa (assembly GCA_029206835.1). NCBI lineage: Eukaryota > Metazoa > Chordata > Amphibia > Anura > Ranidae > Rana > Rana muscosa. Next base: position 305,163,459 of record CM055118.1, on the reverse strand, counting down.
TTTTACATTAGAAATCTCAAAAATGATGGCAAATGATGAAAAAACATTAAAAAATAAATAAAAAACTGTAATTGCTTGCATTGCACTGTAAACAATCCACAACTTGTGGCAGGTGACGTGGCAAGTGAACATTCCACAACTTGTGGCAGGTGACGTGGCATGTGACGTGGCCAGGTGATGTGGCAAGTGGACAATCCACAACTTGTGGCCAGGTGACGTGGCCAGGTGACGTATCATGTGACGTGGCAAGTGGACAATCCACAGCTTGTGGCAGATGATGTGGCAAGTGATACGCTAAATATAAGTACACTGCTGCTCTCTCAGCTGCTGGTCTCCCAAAATGGCTGAAATGGTTAAATAATACTGTTTTTTGAGCTTAGGGAGGGTCTTATGATGTTTCTTAACTAAACGCCTATAGACGTAAACGCGGTAAAACGCGGCAAAACGGGCGTTTTTAAACGGATCGACGAGAGGTTTCTACTGGCGTCACCTTGCCATAGGCCAGGAGGGAATCAGTTAACATCCGATTTTGGAGGGAATGGACTTTATAAAACAAGAAACCACATTTACTTTAAAAAATAATTTTGCTTGAGAAAAAATTTCCATCCTTTTAATTTTCCCAATTGTGCAGTCAAAAATTTATATCAATTTGACCCCACTATTAGTGAGAAATCAAACAAATGTTCCTAAATGGAAAAATTTACAAAAATCTACTAGTGTATGCCCAGCTTAAAGTGTTGGTAAAGGTACAATAATAAAAAAATTATAATAAACACATTATACTTACTTGCTCTGTGCAATGTTTTTTCACCGAGAAGCCCCGGTCCTTCTCTTCTGGGGGCCGGCACTCCTGGCTGCTCCCCATTCTGAGTGCCCCCATAACAAGCATAACTCCCCATTCTGAGTGACCCCATAACTCAGGATGTGAGCTCAATCATGAGCCAGGATGTGTGCCTCTATTGACACACACAGTGTGGCTCGGCTCTGTCCCCTGCTCCAACCTTACTGAATTTGATAGAGCAGCAGCAGCCTCCATGTCCGGGGAGGAGAAAGAGCAGGACACAGAAGGTTTTTTACCTTAATGCAGAGAATGAACCCAAATAAAATTATAAAGCAGAGTACAAGTAAGCTTCCAATTCTTTTTACTCTTTCATTTAGTTCTAGGTCACATGACCGCATAGCTCTTTCCAGATTGGGTGGGACCAGTCTAAACATTAAGGACACCAAGCAGAAGCCTACCACCTACCACCTACTTTTCCTGCTCCCTAGACCTAAATGAACATTTAATGCCTTGTACACACGATCGGAATTTCCGATGGAAAAAGTCAGACGGAATTTTTTCATCGTATATTACGACCGTGTGTGTGCCCCATCAGACTTTTTTCCATCGGAATTTAGAAAGAGAACATGTTTCCGTTTGTCTATAGGGAACTCCGACGGAGAAAAAAAACACGTATGCTCAGAATCAAGTCGACGCATGCTCGGAAGCATTGAACTTCACTTTTCTCGGCTCGTCATAGTGTTGTACGTCACCGCGTTCTTGAAGGTTGGAATTTGGTGTGACAGTGTGTATGCAAGACAGCTTGAACGGAATTCCGTCGGAAAAATCCGTTGGAGTTTATCCAGATGGAAATTCCGATCGTGTGTACAAGGCATTACTCTTACAGTGTGGCGGTAGTCCTACTAAAAGGGATGTTTTTTACTTTTCCTAGCATTGGAAAATTATGTAGAATGTCACAAAATCACCCTTCTAGAGCTGGTCCAGAATGTGGAAGAGATCCTCCAAATGAGGATCACCAGGGTTGAAGAACTGGTCCAGAATGTGGAAGAGATCCTCCAGATGAGGATCACCAGGGTTGAAGAACTGGTCCAGAATGTGGAAGAGATCCTCCAGATGAGGATCACCAGGGTTGAAGAACTGGTCCAGAATGTGGGAAGAGATCCTCCAGATGAGGATCACCAGGGTTGAAGAACTGGTCCAGAATGTGGAAGAGATCCTCCAGATGAGGATCACCAGGGTTGAAGAACTGGTCCAGAATGTGGAAGAGATCCTCCAGATGAGGATCACCAGGGTTGAAGAACTGGTCCAGAATGTGGAAGAGATCCTCCAGATGAGGATCACCAGGGTTGAAGAACTGGTCCAGAATGTGGAAGAGATCCTCCAGATGAGGATCACCAGGGTTGAAGAACTGGTCCAGAATGTGGAAGAGATCCTCCAGATGAGGATCACCAGGGTTGAAGAACTGGTCCAGAATGTGGAAGAGATTCTTCAGATGAGGATCACCAGGGTTGAAGAACTGGTCCAGAATGTGGAAGAGATCCTCCAGATGAGGATCACCAGGGTTGAAGAACTGGTCCAGAATGTGGAAGAGATTCTCCAGATGAGGATCACCTGGGTTGAAGAACTGGTCCAGAATGTGGAAGAGATCCTTAAGATGAAGTCATCCCACTGAGGAATCATTCCACCATGCACCAGCCACTGACTACATTGAGAGAGTGAGGAAACAATCCTTTAAAGTTAATTTGTCACTTGAAATACGTTGACTTTATTGATTGACTGTCAAGAGCAAAGCTTTAGGATAAATATTTGAACTGCTGTACATTGCTTAAAGGTTATGACTACTTTGACTATCAGAAAAAATAGTCTTTTCAAAGCTCTCCTAGTATGTGATCAGCTTGGTATTGATAAACAAATCAATACGTGTTATCATGAACCTGACCTGTCTTAAAACTACCAACAACCGCCAACAAAGGTTTCTGAAGTATGTCACCTGGTGGACTAGTCTTCCTAGTAAAACCCGTGTCCTTGTAGAACTCCTTGGATCTTGAGTCCAGGCAGTTCATGGAACCTTGACTTCCACCCAAGTTTATATCAATGCCAGCTGCCTTCCAGCACTTACTTCTGTCCCATGCTATTTAACCTCTTGCCAACCATATAAATATATATTTGCAACAGCAATTCGGGTGAGCTTTTAACAATTTAAAATTTTCCTGAGATGATTCCTCTACCCGATCATGCAACCCTTCTATGAATTTGAATTTCTCCAGGTATATCTTCAAGTTTAATATAACATAAATTAATTATCCCAGCAGCTATGTTGGTGTGTTGTTTATTTTTGTCCTTTTAGGTAGGGAACCCCTGAAGATCATACTTCGTTTGTCCATACTCTATTTACCCCACAGCTTCCCAGTGGCCAGAACCTCCTCCTGCCCATTTCCTACCTCTTTAGAGGTGGATGACTGCCAACACTGCTAGGCAACTAGGTTTTTTCAGCAGGAACCTGGGTGAACACACTTCCGGCACCTCCAGCACTGAATGTATATAATGACGCAAGGGGTGCTGGGGTGTGTTGGAGGGTCCGTTAATGCTGGCTGCTGGGGGATCTATTGTTGCGGGGGGGATATATTGTTGAGGGGAGTCTATTGTTGCTGGGGGGTCAATTGTTGCTAGGAGGGATCTGCTTTTGACTGAGGGGGTCTATTGCTGCTGGCTGCTGGAGGATTTATTAATGCTGGCTTCTGGGAGATCTATTATTGCTGGTGGGGGGTCTATTGTTCCTGGGATGGGTCTTTTGTTGCTAGAGGGATCTATTGTTGCAAGGGGGCCATTGTTGCTGGGGAAAATCTATTATTGCTGGGGCGGGCTATCATTGCTTGTTGCAGGGGATTTATTTAACTGCTTTTCTTGCCTTTATTAGTGAATTCCATACAAATTACTTAGCAGAACAAAATGTTACTTGGTTCTGTTTTCTCAAAAATGGGCAGAACTGGGAGGTGGGTAGGGGATAGAACCAAGGAATTGTGCTCAAAGGTGGGTAAATGGAGGAGACTTGGAAGGGGAGAGTACCTGCACCTATCCTCTGCATAAAAAAGCCCTGGTATTAACCACTTCCATACCGGGCATTTTCACCCCCTTCCTGCCCAGGCCAATTTTCAGCTTTCAGCGCTGTCACATTTTGAATGAGAATTGTGCGGTCATGTGACCTTGTACCCAAATTAATTTTGATCATTTTTGTCCCCCACAAATAGAGCTTTCTTTTGGTGGTATCTGATCACCTCTGCGGTTTTTATTTTGTGCGCTATAAACAAAAAAACAGCGACAATTTTGAAAAAAAAAAAAACACAATATTTATTACTTTTTGCTATAATAAATATCCCAATTTTTCATTTTTTTCCACAGTTTAGGCCGATATATATTCTACATATTTTTGGTAAAAAAAAATCACAATAAGCGTATATTGATTGTATTGCACAAAAGTTATAGCATCTACAAAATAGGGGTAAGAATTATGGCATTTTTATCATTTTTTTTTTTTTTTTTTACTAGTAATGGCGGCGATCTGCGATTTTTGTCAGGACTGCAATATAGCGGCGGACAGATCGGACACTTTTGACACTATTTTGGGACCATTCACATCTATACAGCAATCAGTGCTATAAATATTACTGTATAAATGGATTACTGTATAAATGTGACTGGCAGGGAAGGGGTTAACACTAGGGGGCGATCAAGGGGTTGAATGTGTTCCTTAGGGAGTGATTCTAACTGTGGGGGGAGGAGACTGACTGGGGGAGGTGACCGATCGGTGTCCCTATGTACAAGGGACACTCCATCGGTCTCCTCTCCCTGACAGGACGTGGATCTCTGTGTTTACACACAGAGATCCTCGTCCCTGCTCTGTGACGAGCAATCGCGGGTGCCCGGCGGACATCACGGGCCACCAGGCGCACGCATCGGGTCCCCAGTGATGCGGCGAGTGCGCGTGCGAATGCCCGGACGTCATATGACGTCCGCCCGGAGGGACGAAAGGTTCCTGCGGACGTCATATGACTATACGCCGGGCGGGAAGAGGTTAAAACAATAGCATGTGGTTTAGGGGCCGTTAATGAATTATTTATACTTTAAAGCATAGTTGGCTTTTCTGTGGGGAATTTTCCAGAAGACATTAAGGTTGAAGCAGAATATCCTGAACCTGCCGTAAAACTGGTGCATGCTCAAGATGGCAGACTCTAAACGTAGATTAAAGCAGCTCTTTAATTTTATTAAGTCAAGGTTTTTCTGGGGGATCTTTCCAGAAGACATTGCGGTTGAAGCAGAAGATCCTGAACCTGCTGTAAAACTGGTGCATACTGAAGATAGAAGATTCTAAATGCCAAATCGAACAGCTTTCATTTTAACAAGTCAAGGCTTTTCTGGAGGTACTTTTCGGAAGACATTACGGTTGGAGCAGAAGATCCTTAACCTGCCGAAAAACTGGTGCATGCTGAAGCTAGAAGAAACCTTAAATGCCGATTAGAGCAGCTCTTTCATTTTATCAAGTCAAGGCTTTTCTGGGGGTACTTTTCGGAAGACATTACGGTTGGAGCAGAAGATCCTTAACCTGCCGAAAAACTGGTGCATGCTGAAGCTAGAAGAAACCTTAAATGCCGATTAGAGCAGCTCTTTCATTTTATCAAGTCAAGGCTTTTCTAGGGGTACTTTTCGGAAGACATTACGGTTGGAGCAGAAGATCCTGAACCTGCCATAAAACTGGTGCATGCTCAAGATAGAAGACTCTAAATGCCTACAGCTCTTCCATTCTATCATGTGTCAGTATTAACTTTGGCGTTAGGGCCTAGCATGCTTCGTGCCAACTAGCTCCTATATATCAGTGATTGTCTGCATGCCAATTTTGTATCTATGCTGCATTCCATCTTATAGCTGACATTCGAGGCCTGCATAACAGCCATTTATCACATTGTCCATATTTACTGGGAGCCATTGTTCGTCCAGTTCAATGCTACTGCTCTGTGCGTTCATTATTCTGCAGATACTACAAGGGCGTTCATCTGTTTCCAGTTCTGTGCCGTTACTTGTTTTTTTATTACCGTTCCACCAAAGCATAATTAGAGAAGACGTACTGGTGCTTATAATTGAATCAGTCTTATGTGCAGTACTTGTTCTTAAAACATACCTCGAGTGCTACATAGTAAACATGCCCCATCCACTAAATAAATAAGAGACGGTAATTAACGCACTAATTGACACCTGGCTTCTGGAATGGTACGTTTATTCATTAGACAGGGCAAACAAAAGGCAAACATTAAACTGGCTGACGGCACACTCACTGTGGGCAGCTGACTTGATGGAACCTGTAGGAGTGATTACAGGCCTGTGGCATAGCCTATGTTAAGGTAGAAGTAAAGACAACATTTTTTTTTATGCTGGATAGAGTAAGGGATGGTTATGATCCCTGTTTTTTTGCCATCCGTGTCCCATTGAGGAGATTTCCTTTCACTTCCTGTCCCATAACCAAAACAGGAAGTGAGAGAAATCCCTACACAGTGAAGGTTGTCACCAGAACTGGAGTCCCCATTGGAATATTTCCTCTCTATTGCTGTTCTGGTGACAACTCAAAATTTTAGATTTTCTGTCGCTTTCGGTCGCAGCAGTCACCAGGACAAGGTCTTCTAATCCCCCTCCACTCTATCCAAAACTAAAAAAAAAAAAGTTTTGTCTTCAGGCTAGGTCTAAGCCTGCAGATTCTCTGAAAAGCAATCTATGTTTAGTTGTTTTAACCTCAATGTTGCCCAACAAGTGGGCATTTTCAGCACTCTCAGTTCACTTGAATGGGTCACGTTCGGTGGTTAGCAAGCAAAGCAAAGCTCCCGCAGCATGTGAATATCCCTGTCCGCTGCTATTCTAGCTAAAGGGAGGGGGGGGGGCGCTAAGAACACGACTTAACGCATTTAAACCTAGCCTTTATAATACTTGAATGTATTTTATCATTCATGGCCTATTTACTGGAAGGATGCTTTGGAAAAAAATTGGGCTTTAGGGTCCTGGGTTCAAAGGAATTCTACACTGAAACAATGCAAAGGTTGCCATAGCTAACGTCTCCTTTTGAAAATGCCAGTTGCCTGGCTGTCATGCTGATGCATTGGCTTTCTGGGGCACAGACCTGGATCAAGTATGCAGATCAGGAATCTGACTTTACTCCCACTTTCTAATATGCACGCATTTTTCAAGCTCTTGGATTCAGAAAGTACTGACGCCAGGTAGCGAGCATTTTTAGAAGAAAGTCAGCCATGACCACCCCATTTATCTCTCAGTAAATGTTCCCTATAGGTACATTTTTCTTTTTTACTTTAGACAGATTAGTATTTTTTTTTTTTTTTTTTTTGCTGTTTATGTTCAATTGGGAAGATTTCCCATTAGGTCCTACCCAAGAGACTCAACAGGAAGTCAGATTACCCCTATATTCATATTCTAGTGGCAACTGTACATTTTTTTTAACTACACCCACAAACAAAAATGTGCTTTAGTGCTCTCTGTGCTCCCAATGGGCTTCAATGCGCTGAAGGGGTTAAGGGGTTAAGTGTGACCTAGGGAGTGCTTGTAACTGTTAGGGGGCGTGGCTTGCCGTGACACGTCACTGATCGTTGTTCCAGATGACAGGGAACACGATCAGTGACAGTGTCACTAGGCAGAACGGGGAGATGTTGTGTTTACACTAACATCTCCCCGTTCTTCAGCTCTGTGACCCGATCGTGGGACACCAGCAGCGATGGGGTCCGCGGGTCCCGCGGGCGCGGTCACGGAGCTCACGGAAGGGTCGCAAGCGCGCTGCCGGCTTCACGCACGCGAACACACGGCTCGCAAATTAAAGGGGACGTACCTGTATGCCCATTTGCGCAGCCGTGCCATTCTGTCGACGTACATCTTCGTGCGGTGGTCGGGAACCGGTTAAAGGAGAACTTACTGTTTGTCACTAAAAAAAGCATTACTTATCTAATTGAAATAAAGTTGAATATATAAAACATTCTTTATTTCTGTAAAAAAACATTATTAGTACCTCCCTTTCCCTTCCCTCCTGCCTTCATCCTATGCTATCATTAACCCCTCCCACCCCCACCCTTTTTTCTTTACCATTTCCTTCTCTATATCGATATTACTATACAGTGGAACCTCGGATTACGAGCATAATCCGTTCCAGGAGAATGTTCATAATCCAAAGTACTCGCATATCAACGCGAGTTTCCCCATTCATGTCAATGGAAACGAAAATAATATGTTCCGCATTGACTTCAATGGGATGCAATACCCCATGTGGCCAGAGGCGGGGGGGGCACCGGAGAGCCTCGGAAACGTCCGAAAAGGCGCGAGGACACTTCGGCTGACCTCGGCAAACCTCGGAAAGATTTACTACCCGAGATTTGCCGAGGTCAGCTGTGCGGTCCTCGGGCCTTTCCGTGCAATTCCGATCGGCTGGGATCGGCAACGTTTGGCTCCGGTGCCCCCCCACCTCAGGCCAAAAGCGGTACTGCACACTGCTTTGGCCTAAATCATGCTCGTTTTGCGAGACAACACTCACAAACCGAGTCACGATTTTTTAAAATACAGTGAAACGCTTGTTAACCGCGTTACTCGAAATCAGAGGTTCCACTGTACTCTATTCTCATACATCATACTTCTCACATACCCTATCTTCCCATCCACACCCTGAGAAATGGCACATATCTCCAGAAAAGTGTGCAGGACCTACGTATGTGCTTGCCTTTGCATGGGGACAGGGGCGCTTTAATAAAAAAAAAATATATATATATATATTCTTTATTTTATTGATTTTTTTTTAAATTTACACTGTCTCTTTAAAAAAATAAAATAATGAAATCACTTTAACTGCTATTACAAGGGATGAACAACATTCCTTATAATAGCATGAGCCCTGACAGGTTCTCTTTACTGAAAAATCTGGGGTCTATTGGACCCCAGATCTCTTCTCTGCCCTTTAAAGCATATGATTAAAAAAAGTTCAGTTTGATCAGATGCTTTCACAGGCCAATAATGGCCTGTCTGTCTGTCCCCTGTTGGGGAGGTTCACCTCTCTATTTGTACTGATGACCAAGGTCACTGAGACAGCAATGGATGTATTTATTAAGAATATGCATAGCAGTTCACCCAGGCAAAGTTCATGTACATTTTTTCTGATCAAATGGGGCAAAAAAAAAAAAAATGTTATTCGACTATTTCTTGTGCTGGTTGAATTATTTTCTTTTAAAACAGAAAGTACTGCTTTTTGCCACTAAATGGTGCTAAGTATCATAGGAAATGTCTTTGACTCATTTGTAAAGTGCACATGTACATGCATTTTCGCTGGGCGAACTGCCCTGCACCACCGGCATTGCATACGGTTGCAACGCAGCCCATTTACTTTAATAGGTTGCATTCAGTTTTATTTTTGCCTGGGCCGCAACATGCATACAGCCTTCTCCGGCTACCTTTGCAGCTTTAAGTGATTATAAAGGAAAAAAAATGACCACACATGTCTATAGTTACCTACTCTGTGCAATGGAATTGCACAGAGCGGCCCCAAAACCTCCTCTTCTAGGGTCCCCCGCCGGCGCTCCAGGCCCCTCCTCTCTATCCAGTGCCCCCATGGAAAGCCACTCCTTTGGAGGCACTTGTGCATGCTCGCTCCTGAGCCACGCTGCTGCAATAATCGACACAGGCAATGGGACGCGGACCAGCCCTCCCTCGACACTGACTTTGATTGACAGCAGGGGGAGCCAAAGGCTCCCGATGCCCCAGCAAAACCAGTGAGACACGGCCACCTCACATTTACTGCGGCAGGGTGGCCCGGCTGCGCGAAACAACTTACCTGTACATTGTTTCCCCTTCAGGGTCTCGAGCGCACACACACGCCGCCGGCGACCCGCTCCCACTGTGATTGGACACAGCGGGAGCCAATCAGCGGGTCCTGTGGCCGCTATGGCCGTCTGGACCCGCCGATTGTTCGCAAGAGAGACAGAATGGTGGTCTGCCTATGGAAACAAGGCAGACCGCTGTTCTAATCAGGAACACAGATCTCTCTCTTCCTCCAGTTAAGCCATTCCTCACATAGTTAGAAATCACTCCCCAGGAGCACACTTAACCGTTTGATCGCCCCATGATGTTAACCCCTTCCCTGCCAGTGTCACTTATACAGTGAGAGTGCATTTTTTTAGCACTGATCACTGTATTGGTGTCACTGGTCCATAAAATGTGTCACTTAGTGTCCGATTTGTCCGCCGCAATGTTGCAGTCCCGCTATAAATCGCTGATCGCGGCAATTACTAGTCAAAATAAAAATGCCATTAAATATCTCATAGTTTGTAGAGGTGATAAATTTTGCGCAAACCAATCAATATATGCATATTGGGATTTTTTGTTACCAAAAATATGTAGCAGAATACATATTGCCCTAAATTGATAAGAAAAAAAAAAAAACATTTTTTATTGGATATGTTTTATAGCAAAAAGTAAAACATTTCTTTTTTTTTTTTTACAGATTTTTAGTTTTTTTTTGTTTATATCACAAATGATAAAAACCACAGAGTTGATCAAATACCACCAAAAGATACTGAGGAAAATCAACAATGACATAAGAGGGGAATAAGATTATATATTCCATTAGGCTGGACTTGAACCTATGGCATTTTTTGTGCATTTTGCAGATTTGCACTACAGAACGTGTTCCATAGGAAACCATTTTAAATGGACTGTAGTGCAAATCTGCAAAATGCAAAAAGCAAAAAAAAAAAATGCATAGGTGTGAATCCAGCCTTAAGGAGTAATAATGAGATGAAGGGTCTGGAATAAAGATTGAAGCGTAGACTGTTGAGCATAAATATGGTAATGCTGTTTTTTTTTGTTTGTTTTTTTTCAGGTGTATTTGGATGGGAATATATGTGGGAATTGTTTTTTGTGTTTTTTGAATTGTAGTTTTATTATAAAAAAACGAAAAAAAATATTTGATTGAATGATTGAAAAAAATACCACCAAAAGAAAGCTCTATTTGTGGGAAAAGAAGCACATACATTTTATTTGGGTACAGTGTCGCATGACCGCGCAATTGTCAGTTAAAGCGACACAGTGCCGTATCGCAAAAAATGGTCTGGTCATGAAGAGGGGTAAAACCTAAAATTGATTTATATCCTTTGTGGCTATTGAGGATAAATATACTAAATATAATAAAATATAAATATACTAAATATAATAAAATATACTAAATATATTAAAATTTGTGTGCCTGCAGTTCGGGTTTCATTTACTTTCTATGCACATAATTGGCTAATTGAAGTGAATATTCTCATATTCTCAACTTCCTTACGAAATCAGCCTCTATTTTTTTTTCCTGTTGCACTTTAATTCTTCCTGATTTTTTGTTTTATATCTATGTGCTCCAGAACTCTCTGTATTGAGGTTTAAAGCTTTGGCACCTCCAGTTCACAGCTGCTATAATGCTTATCATCCCTGATTTTGGGTGGGTCTTCGTTTAGCTCAGTTCATAATATCCGAGTGCGATGAGGACCACGGCTTAGGGAGCCTGTAGAGTTGTACTGATCCGAAATCTAATGTGGACTATTCTAAAACAACCAGGCAGACATTATTATTTATTTATTGCTAAACCATGGCTTCCCATTTAAACCCCATTCACACAGGGGTGACTCGTCAGGCGTCTTAGCCGCCTGACGAGTCGCGTCCCATTCTGTACAATGGAACCGTTCTAATAGGAGCGACTGAAGTCGCTCTGACTTAGAAAAAGGTTCCTGTACTACTTCAAGACGACTTCAAGGCGACTTCCATTGACTTCAATACAGAAGTCATTTTGGAAGTCTCCTTTGAAGTCGTGTGGAGATCGCCCAGCACAGTCGCGGCACAAGTCGTGCCACCCCTGTGTGAATGGGCTCTTAGTGACTTCTCTTTCTCCTTATTTTTAAAACAAAATTTTTCTGTGTCCTTTAGGCCCTACCCATTTGTTGTTGGTATTCTCCCTACCTGGTTATAACTGTTGGCTCTGTAGCACTACCCCCGCAGGAGCTGCTGATTATTTTTGGTCCTGCCGTTACCCCACAGTTCAACTTATCAAAACTTGCTTGGCTCTAAATTGGGCAATGTGCCCACAGATGCATGCACCAGTCACTTAGTCTTTTTCCAATGCTTTTTATTAAACACAACTTGTAGCAGTAGAGGGATGGAGGGTTAGGGGAATTCGGATACCTTGTGTAGATCACTGAGGAACTTGAGATCCTGGAGACAAGTACACTTTCTGTCACTGGATCTTGCTCACCCGGATAGGCCTCTCTCACCGGCCTAGCAGCCAGGAATGACGCACGGACAAAAGCCTCTGCCACAGACTTGATGATCGTACTAACTGTTGAACAATCCTCTGCCACAGGATTTGGTAATCAGTAATTGACTGAGCGAACACAACTACACAGTACCAAAGTCCTTTAAGCCATCCGGCAGTACTGTGAGGTAGATTGGTTAGGATGCATCCTCCAATTGAGTCACCAGGCTCTTTTTGAGATACCAGCCTTTTGCTCGGTCCTCTCCAAGAAGAGTCCTCCCCTGGATCTTCCAATTGCTTGGCTTCTTCCCGCAGGCAAGACATCACAGGACCATCTCCGAACCAGTAGGCCCCAGACAGACATTCTGGGCCTACCTAAAGTAACGTACCCTCGGGCCAGCAGGGCCCCGAGGCAGAAGAGGAGTTGTCAGATACCTTAGGCCATGCGGGCCATGAGGTCAAAGAGAGAGATAAATGGCCTCTGCCCCTTAAGTATCCTCTCCCAGAATGCACAGCGGTAGACCACTCCCACTGGGCTGTTTCTGGGAAAGGGACACCCAATACACTCCAGCCAGTTTTATTCCCAACACTGGCCGATGGTGACAACGACACCTACCGGCGACAGTGGGAAATGCTCTCAACACAGCCAAAGCTGGAACAGAGGCTAATTTAGCCATAAACATTACAGTCTGAACTATGTACAATTCAGACGACCCACTAAATTTACACAATAGCGCCTGGTCAACAGGAGCAGGATGCTACAGCTCATTTTGCACAGTTCAGCTCTTTGCGGCCTCTGTGATTGGATACAGCGGGAGCCAATCAGCGGGTCCGGTGGCCGCGATGGCCGCCGGGACCCGCCGATCGTTTGCAAGAGAGGCAGAATGGCAGTCTGCCTATATAAACAAGGCAGACTGCTGTTTTGTCAGAGAGGAAGAGAGAGATCATGTGTTCCTGTTAATCAGGAACACAGATCTCTCTCTTCCTCCAGTTAAGCCATCCCCCACACAGTTAGAAATCACTCCCCAGGAGCACACTTAACAGTTTGATGGCCCCATGTTGTTAACCCCTTCCCTGCCAGTGTCATTTATACAGTGAGAGTGCATTTTTTTAGCACTGATCACTGTATTGCTGTCATTGGTCCCCGAAGAGTGTCACTTAGTGTCCGATTCGTCCACCGCAATGTCGCAGTCCCACTAAAAATCGCTGATCGCCGCAATTACTAGTAAAAATAAAAATAAAAATGCCATTAAATATCCCATAGTTTGTAGACATGATAACTTTTTAAACCAATCAATATATATGCATATTGGGATTTTTTTTTTTTACCAAAAATATGTAGCAGAATACATATTGGCCTAAATTGATGAATAAATTCGATTTTTTTTTTTTTTTATTGGATATGTTATATAGCAAAAACTAAAAAATATTGTGTTTTTTTTTCCAAAATTTTAGGTCTTTTTTTGTTTATAGCACAAAAGATAAAAGCCACAGAGGTGATCAAATACCACCAAAAGATACTGAGGAAAATCAACAATGACATAAGAGGGGGATACATTTATATATTCCATTAAGGAGTAATAATGAGATGAAGGGTTTGGCATAAATATTGAAGCGTAGACTGGTGAGTATAAATATGGTAATCCTATTTTTTTTGTTTTTGTTTTTAGAGTTCTCTGCAGTGGAGCGTGCAGGGCATTCCAAAGACAATTTTTGTTGTTTCTTTCGCCACACATACGCCAAAATAAAAACTTCCTCTTATAAAAAGTGCCACATGTGAGTGATATTACACACATCATGAGATCAGTCTATTTGCTGTGCCTACAATGTACTTGCCAACAGGCTTGGAAAACTCTGAACTAATACCATGCTATGTCCAAGCGTTACAAATAAACTCACATAATTCTATAAACTTCTGGACTTTGTGATTTGAAGTGCCAGGCACAACTTCAGAGATTACGCCGGTGTTTGATAATGTTTATCATTATAAAATGTAACTCATTCCTTTCCGCACGCTCCCTCGTCGGTAGCTCGCTGATCGTGACCTGTCCATCAGTCACGGCCTTGTGATAGGTAGATCATGTCCTCCACTGTGCCCACCTCTGCTAAAAGCATTTTCTCCCCATCTCCAAAGCTACACACAGAAGTGGCGATGAGATATGTTCTTCTATACTAGTTCCTGTGCTTAACCTGTTGTGTCCATGAATGGATGTGAGGGGTTGAATAGTGGGGTTAGCATGCCAGAACCGAGTGAACAAGTCTCCACCACTTCCCTGTGCTGCACTGTATATAGGCAGGAGGAAGAAATATATATGTAACCATACATAGATAATCATAAAGTTGTGCACTACTGACCCCTGCACTCTGCATTACATTGTACTGATGCCTGCACTCTGCGTTAACCACTGCTGACCCCTGAATTTTGCATTGCATACTGATAACCCCTGCACTCTACATTAAATACTACTGACTTCTGCACTCTGCATTACATACTACCGACCCCTACACTCTCCACTATGTACTACGGACCCCTGCAGACTATGTTAGTACTACTTTCCCTGCACTCTGTGTTACATACTACTGACTCTTGCATTCTGTGCTCCTGTACATACTACTGACCCTGCACTCTGTATTATATACTACTGACCCTGAACTCTGTGTTATATACTACTGACTCCTGCATTTTGTGTTACTGTACATACTTTTGACCCTGCACTCTTTATTATATACTACTGACCCTGTACTCTGTGTTACATACTACTGACTCCTGCATTCTTTGTTACTGTACATACTTCTGACCCTGCACTCTTTATTATATACTACTGACCCTGTACTCTGTGTTACATACTATTGACTCCTGCATTCTGTGTTACTGTACATACTTCTGACCCTGCACTCTGTATTATATACTACTGACCCCGCACTCTGTGCTACATACTACTGACTCCTGCATTCTGTGTTACTGTACATACTTCTGACCCTGCACTCTGTATTATATACTACTGACCCTGCACTCTGTGCTACATACTACTGACTCTTGCATTCTGTGTTACTGTACATACTACTGACTCTGCACTCTGTATTACATACTACTGACTCCTGTATTCTGTGTTACATACTACTGACTCTGCACTCTGTGTTACATACTACTGACTCTTGCATTCTGTGTTACTGTACATACTACTGACTCTGCACTCTGTATTACATACTACTGACTCCTGCATTCTGTGTTACATACTACTGACTCCTGCATTCTGTGTTACTGTACAAACTACTGACCCTGCACTCTGTATTAAATACTACTGACTCCTGTATTCTGTGTTACATACTACTGACCATAGGTGTGCACAGCCTATTGCATTAGGGTGTGCACCCCAAAGCTCAAACACCCATGCCTTTCTCTGCAGCCTCAGCTGCACTGGACAGTGAATGAATGGGAAGTGCTCTGTGCTCAGCAGCTTCCTGTTTATTCACTAACTGAAGCATAGTAAACACATACTTAGTAAGTAAAACACTTTACTATGCTTCAATTATGAATGAACACAGTGAGTGAGTGTGTTCACTGTGTTGATTTAGAAAAGGAAGGGGCCGGAAAATGACATATTGATTATCGCCTTCCCCTGCTCTCCATCCTGAAACATCCCCCGCAGTAGCCGGGGGTAGAGGAGAGGAGAGAGGGGAAGCGAGCAGCACTGCGGTGGGTGCAACACAGGGGGAAGCCCAAGCAGTAGGGGAAATCGACACCGCATAGAGTGAATAGGGTGTGCTAGACCCCCTGCGCACGCCTATGCTACTGACCCCTGCATTCTGTGTTGTATACTGCTGACCCCTACATTCTGTATTACTACTTTACTACTGACCTCTGTGTTACTTATTACTGACCTCTGCACACTGCATTACATACTACTGACCTCTGCACTCCATGTTGGATGCTACTGATCCCTGTATTCTATTCTGTATTACATACTACTGATCCCTGTACTCTGCATTACATACCTCTAATCTCTGAATTCTGCACTACATACTACTGACTTCTGCACTCTGCATTACATACTACTGACCCCTGCATTCTGCATTATACCACTGACCCCTGCACTCTGCATTATATACTACTGACCTCTTCACTCTGCGTTACTTCTTACTGACCTCTGCACACTGCATTACTTTATCCGTCCTCTGCACACTGTATTACTTATTACTGACCTCTGCACTCTGCTTTACATATTACTGACCTCTGTACTCCATGTTCAATATTATTGATCCCTGAAATCTACTTTACATACTACTGATCCCTGCATCCTGTGCTACATACTACTTATCCCTGCACTCTATGTTACACACTACTAACAACTGTTCTCTGCATTACATACTACTGACCCTTGGGCACTTCAAACCTTCTTTACTTTTTAATGAGACCTTGCTAGATTATCTCCCTGTTATCGGCGTATTTATACTCGGTATTATTATCAGTGTATACAGTATCTCACAAAAGTGAGTGCACCCCCCACATTTTTCTAAATATTTTATTCTATCTTTTCATGTGACAACACTGAAGAAATGACACTTTGCTACAATGTAAAGTAGTGAGTGTACAGCTTGTATAACAGTGTAAATTTGCTGTCCCCTCAAAATAACTCAACACACAGCCATTAATGTCTAAACTGCTGGCAACAAAAGTGAGAACACCCCTAAGTGAAAATGTCCAAATTGAGCCCAAAGTGTCAAAATTTTGTGTGGCCACCATTATTTTCCAGCACTGCCTTAACACTCTTGGGCGTGCAGTTCACCAGAGCTTCACAGGTTGCCACTGGAGTCCTCTTCCACTCCTCCATGACGACATCACAGAGCTGGTGGATGTTAGAGACCTTGCGCTCCTCCACCTTCCGTTTGAGGATCCCCCACAGATGCTCAATAGGGTTTAGGTCTGGAGACATGATTGGCCAGTCCATCACCTTTACCCTCAGCTTCTTTAGCAAAGCAGTGGTCATCTTGGAGGTGTGTTTGGGGTCATTTTCATGTTGGAATACTGCCCTGCGGCCCAGTCTCTGAAGAGAGGGGATCGTGCTCTGCTTCAGTATATCACAGTACATGTTGGCATTCATGGTTCCCTCAATGAACTGTAGCTCCCCAGTCCCGGCAGCACTCATGCAGCCCCAGACCATGACACTCCCACCACCATGCTTGACTGTAGGCAAGACACACTTGTCTTTGTACTCCTCACCTGGTTGCCACCACACACGCTTGACACCATCTGAACCAAATAAGTTCATCTTGGTCTCATCAAACCACAGGACATGGTTCCAGTAAGCCATGTCCTTAGTCTGCTTGTCTTCAGCAAACTGTTTGCGGGCTTTCTTGTGCATCATCTTTAGAAGAGGCTTCCTTCTGAGCACTGACAGGCTGACCCCCCACCCCTTCAACCTCTGCAGCAATGCTGGCAGGACTCATACGTCTATTTCCCAAAGACAACCTCTGGATATGATGCTGAGCATGTGCACTCAACTTCTTTGGTCGACCATGGTGAGGCCTGTTCTGAGTGGAACCTGTGCTGTTAAACCAATGTATGGTCTTGGCCACTGTGCTCCAGCTCAGTTTCAGGGTCTTGGCAATCTTCTTATAGCCTAGGCCATCTTTATGTAGAGCTAGAATTATTATTTTTAGATCCTCAGAGAGTTCTTTGCCATGAGGTGCCATGTTAAACTTCCAGTGACCAGTATGAGAGAGTGAGAGCGATAACACCAAATTTAACACACCTGCTCCCCATTCACACCTGAGACCTTGTAACACTAACGAGTCACATGACACCGTGTAGGAAAAATGGCTAATTGAACCCATTTTGGACATTTTCACTTAGGGGTGTACTCCCTTTTGTTGCCAGCGGTTTAGAAATCAATCACTGTGTGTTGAGTTATTTTGAGGGGACAGCAAATTTACACTGTTATACAAGCTGAACACTCACTACTTTACATTGTAGCAAAGTGTAATTTCTTCAGTGTTGTCACATGAAAAGATATAATAAAATATTTACAAAAATGTAAAGGGTGTACTCAATTTTGTGAGATACTGTATATAGTCGGTATCATTATACAGTACGGTGTGATCATTATCAGTGTATATATACTCAGTATCATTATATAGTGTGATTATTATCAGAAAATGGATAATAAGTACGGTACCACTACACAGTAGAGAATAATTCTGAACCATTTATAGACACTCAGTAACGTTATACGCAGCATATAACATCTTTCTTATCCATCTGTGACTGAACTCAGCTGAATAAATCATAACTGAATAATAAAGTTTTTTTTTATTTGTATAGAAATCAGTCACTGAAGGCTCATTTACACTTGCTTCGGCTTCAACACACATTAAGGGCTAGTTTACACTTGCTTCAAAACAAGGCTTCAGATACGCTTTGTTAAAGCTCTCTGAACATCAATCAAAGCTCTTGTCACTAAATAAAATGGTTAACGTACAGTCCTGTTTACACCTGCTTTTGCTTTACTTTGCTTCGGCTTTGCTTCAAAAATTATACCCCATGTAGCTTTAGTTGTGCTTTAAAGCGTCTTCACAGCCTCCATAGAAGTCTATGGCAAAGCTCGCTTGAAGCCCCACTGGGGCCCCACCGAAGCCTCACCAAAGCCTCATCAAAGCCCCACCAAAGGCTCATCGAAGCCTCACCAAAGCCCCACCAAAGGCTCATCGAAGCCCCACCAAAGGCTCATCGAAGCCCCACCAAAGGCTCATCAAAGCCTCATCGAAGCGCCAAGCAAAGCAAAGTGTAAACAGGACTGTGAGCTAACCATTTTATTTAGTGACAGGGGCTTTGACTGGCGTTCAGAGAGCTTTAACAAAGCGTGTTCAAAGCCTTGTTTTGAAGCAAGTGTAAACTAGCCCTGAAGGTCTATGACACCCGTTAGTCACACAATCACTTTATCTTTGCTGTAACCTCTTGGTTTCCATGTGCTCAAGCAATTTGTTACACAACACTAGAAAATAACTAGTGACGTGAGGCGCAGGCAGATCCCGCTGTCCTAAAGCAAACTTAATTATTTCCAAAGGTTTGGCAATTACTGGGTTAAACTAAACTTGCTAGGCTGTAAAATGAGGACTCATAATAGACAGGATGTAATGTCAGCGGAAATTACAGCGGCACTGAGACAATCGGCCCAAGAGACCTGTGACCCAGAGAAAGTGACACACTGACACACATGGGGAGGGGGATGAGAAATGTGACAACCACAGGGTAACAGAGACAATGAGAGCTAAGTGACATGGAGTCTGTCCCTCCCACCACAGGGTGACACAGACAGGGGGAGCTATGTGACATGGGGTCTGTCCCTCCCACCACAGGGTCACACAGACAAGAGAAGCTATGTGACATGGAGTCTGTCCCTCCCACCACAGGGTGACACAGACAGGGGGAGCTATGTGACATGGGGTCTGTCCCTCCCGCCACAGGGTGACACAGGCAAGAGGAGCTATGTGACATGGAGTCTGTCCCTTCCACCAGAGGGTGACACAGACAGGGAGAGCTATGTGACATGGGGTCTGTGCCTCCCACCACAGGGTGTAACAGACAATAAGAGCTATGTGACATGGAATCTGTCCATCCCACCACAGGGTGACACAGACAGGGAGAGCTATGTGACATGGAGTCTGTCCTTCCCATTACAGGATGACACAGACAGGAGGAGCTATGTGACATGGAGTCTGTCCCTCCCACCACAGGGTGATACAGACAGGAGGAGCTATGTGACATGGAGTCTATCCCTCCCATTACAGGGTGACACAGACAGGAAGAACTATCTGACATGGAGTCTGTCCCTCCACCCACAGGGTGACACAGACAGGAGGAGCTATGTGACATGGAGTCTGTCCCTCCCACCACAGGGTGACACAGACAGGAGGAGCTATATGACATGGAGACTGTCCCTCCCACCACAGGGTGACACAGACAGGAGGAGCTATGTGACATGGAGTTTGTCCCTCCCACTACAGGGTAACACAGAGAAGAGGAGATGTGTGACACGAAATCTGTCCTCCCACCATAGGTGACACCGACCAGGATGCGCTTTGTACCATGAAGACTGTCCCTCCTACCACAGAGTGACACCATCCAGGAGGAACTAAGTGACATGGAGTCTGTCCCTCCCACCACAGGGTGACACCATCCAGGAGGGACTAAGTGACATGGAGTCTGTCCCCCCACCACAGGGTGACACCATCCAAGAAGAGCTATGTGACATGGAGTCTGTCCCTCCCACCACAGGGTGACACCATCCAAGAAAAGCCATGCGGCATGGAGTCTGTCCCTCCCACCACAGACAGGAGGAGCTATGTGACATGGAGTCTGACCCTCCAGCCACAGGGTGACACCATCCAGGCGGAGCTATGTGACATAGAGTCTGACCCTCCCACCCGAGGGTGACACCATCCAGAAGAAGTTATGTGACATGGAGGCTACCTTTCTCACAACAGGGTGACACCATTCCGGAGGAACTATGTGACATGGAGTCTGCCCCCCCCCCCCCACTACAGGGTAACACATAAAGGAGGAGTTATGTGAAATGGAATTAGTCCTCCCACCATAGGTGATACCATGCAGGAGAAGCTATGTGACATGGAGTCTGTACCTCCCACCACAGGGTGACACCACCCTGAAGGAACTATGTGACATTCAGTCTGTCCTCCAACCATAGGTGACACCACCCAAGAGGAGCTGTGTGAGATGGAGTCTATCCCTCCCACAACAGGGTAACACAAACAGGGGGGACTATGTGAAATCGAAACTGTCCCTCCCACCAGAGGGTGACACCACCAAGGAGGATTTATGTGATATGGAGTCTGTCCCTCCCACTGGAGGGTGACTCCATGCTGGAGTTGCCATGTGATATTTGGTCTTTCCTCCCAGCACAGGGTGACACCACCAAATAGGAGTTATGTGACATGCAGTCTGTTCCTCCCACCACAAGGTGACACAGACAATAGAAACTATGTGTCATGGAGTTAAACCGAGGACAGCTTCTCAGAGTTCAGTGACGTTAAAACAGTTATTTTCTTGCCGTTCTTTAACTGGACGCTTCCCCTTTAATCACAATCCTCTCGTAATATATATAAATATATATAGAAAAAAAAAGCAAGTTAATGCAGAACAGACCTGAGCCTGAGCCAGCACGACCTGAAATAACTCCAATATCACTCACACAAGTTTGTTTTGATCAAAGTACTATGGGCCTGGGATAGGGGGAGCGAGCGAGAGAGACGCTAGAAAAGAGAGGGAAGCGAGCACATAGAAAATTATTATACAAGGTGAGATAGAGGAACTTCGCAGAAAAGACACATTATAGAAAAAAGACAGAGGAAGCACTGTCACCACGAAGAGACGGAAAAATGTCCTTTACCAGGACAAAAAAGCCTTTAGCAGACCCTCTACACAACTCGCTCCTCGGAGCCCGCTATGCAAGAGCCTAGCGGCCGTTAACCCTTTTGGTGGCTGCGCTGGGGGTGCTGGGGGGCCCGGGAGCGCAAGGGTTAAAGAGCGCGCTGGGTCTGTCATTTCCTGGGGCGGCCTGATGAGGTGATTGCAAAGTGGGGTTTAAATCAAGACTTGCGCTGGCCGTGGGCCCGAAGCCAAGGAAACGAGGGGGAGAAGTTACAGAACGGAGACCAGTTAACTCCACAGCTGCTGGCGAGCGCAGGCACGTAAGGCCGTAGCTCGGGGGGCCCCTCGGGGGTTGAAGTTTGGGGGCGATTACCTTATGTGCCCTAATTTGGCCTCTGTTCACATACATTCACACGAGAAGGTGTTAGGAGCTATTTCCTGTGTCTAGTCTATGAGATTTACTGCCCTAGACAGAAGCGTCTTTTCTGCGTCCAGCTGTAAATTTACTAGGCTTTATACCTGCCTGCATGCGGGGGATTACAGCCGATATATATTATTCTCTAGAACGTCGCCCCATAACGCCCTATATTACTATAATGCCTTATGAATGACGGAGCCCAAAGGAAGAACAAATATGGATGTCTGTAAATACCTATCAACTTCTTTCAGGTGTCATAAAGCAGAATGAGACAGATAATATAACTGGTGGCTGTGGTAAACAAGAACTTTATGCTGAAAGGGTAAGTTCACCTTTTCCCGAAAAATGGAAAGGTGAACTATCTCCAAATATCCCAGCCACCCCCAAAGACCACGCTGCACATAGTGGCCACAATGCCTCGTACTCCTGGTGTAGAAGTCCTTACACTTCACACCTCAATACAAAGCCTCAGAGTAAGTATCCATCATAATGCTCGCAATGGCAAGCGCTCTTTGGTTAGTGCAACAATGTTTCTTTTGTCTGGGACAGCTTACCAGAAGAAGAATCCTCAGATGCACTTTGTCAGCTTCTCATGGTTTTCATTGCAAGCATTATGATGGATACTCACTCCGAGGTTGTGTATTGTGGTGTACAGACCACTATACCAACAGCATGGGACATCATAACCACTATGAGCAGTAGGGGACAGAGGGATGGCCAGGGTATTTGGAGTTAGATCACCTTATAATTTTTCATTAAAAGGTGAACTTACCCTTCAATTGCCCTCATGTCTTTCTATAATCTTTACTCATAATGTCTTTTAAAGCTCAGATAGGCTTTAAATCAACTAAGGCCCCTTTCACACTTGTGCGACTTGTCCTGTGACTTGGGATTGCAAGGTCGCATGACAAGTCGTACCCCATGATTTCCAATGAGTACCATTCATATCTGTGCGACTTCAAGTCGCACCGACTTCAAAGTAGTCCCTGTACTACTTTGGTCCTACTTTGATGAGAATTGAGGTCCAAAGACCTCAAGTTTAGACAGAAATTGAAGCAAAATCGCGGCAAAATCGCGTGCCTTTTGAAGTCGCACAAGTGTGAAAGGGGCCTAAGCCCTGGTTTACACTGGAGCGTTTTGACATGAGATTTGACATGTGAAATCAACATCAATTGCTGTCAATGGCACCGTCCTAATCGGTGCGACGCCGCATCTGCGGCGCTGCACCGATTTCAAAAAGTAGTTTCTGTACTACTGTTTTGTGATTTTGGGCTGCAATTTCCATTGACATCTGTGCAGAAACCTGCACAGATGTCTCTGAAATCGGGACTGACATGCGGGAGTGAGATCTTGCGAGATCAGCAGCTTAGTGTGAACCTGGGCTGAAACAATGATTTTTCACTAAGGCAAAGGGTGTTTAAAGCGGTTGTATACCCAAAAATATTAAAAGCACCTACAGGTAAGCCTACATTAAGTCTTACCTGTAGGTGCTTGCAATATCTCAGAGACCTACACGGTCTCGGAGATATTTGCAAAAAAGACTGTACCGCTATCTACGGCGCATGCGCGCCGTAGATAACGGCGCAGGCGCACTGAGCACGGCGGCTCTTGAATGGGAGCCCGCCGGACACTACCGGAATTCGCGCATGCGCGGGGATCGTGCCGTTCCCCGTGCATGTGCGGGAGTGACGTCGTCGCCGCTCCGGCCAATCACAGCGCCGGAGCGGCGATACCCGGAAGTCACTCCGGGTATCATGGATGCGATGGAGGATGTGTCCAAGGACCGCTGCGGGGGCTTCGATCTAAGGTAAGTGATTGATAATGAGCTAGTATGCTAGTCATACTAGCTCATTATACCTTTGCCTTGCAGGTTGAAAAAAAAAAAAAGTTTTGCGGTATACAACCGCTTTAACAGTTTGTTAAACTGTTTGTCTTACAGTTTGTTTTCTTTAGGCTCCATTCACACTTGTGCGACTTGTCATGCAACTTTGGACAAAGTTGCATGACAAGTTGTTCCCCGTGTTTTCCAATGGTAACCATTCATATATGTGCAACAACTTCAAAATAGTTCATGCACTACTTTGGTCCGATTTTTATGCAACTTAAGGGCCATAGAATTCAATGGATGGCAGTGGCTAGAAGGTTGTAATGTTGCACAATGAAAACCTGTGGCTTTGTGCAACTAAAAGGCAGCCTTGATCCATCAGTTGGCTTCTGTAAAATTTTTGGGCAATTTTTAGGCATTTTGCCAAGGCACCCCTATAGATACCTGAAGGCACCCCAGAGTGCCTGGGTACCCTGGTTGAAAAAGGTTGGCCGAGCAGAATGCTGTAGAGAAAACCCTTGCTCTCTGTGTGGAAGCAGTGGTCTTTCTGCAAAGGTCAAACATGTCCCCTGCTGGGTCAGTGCTAGAGATTCCCAATCAGCAGAGAGTATGCTGAACCAGTCCTCCTCAAAGTGATATGCTATAGATGGAGAACAGTTGGCTGAGTTAGCCCATTGCTTCTATGTCTTGGAAGCTGACTAAGATCTCCCTGACATAGCTCCTGAATCTGTTTTCTGTATGCCTAGGAGATTTTGGTGTTCCCTCCCACCTTTGTACATTCCAGCCCCCCGACCAATTTCCCCATAATGTAAAATTAAAAAAACAAGCAGGAATGGTAAGAAGCCCTTCATAATGGCCACAACAGGTGTGCAGACCTGGGAACTCAGCGCAGAGTTCTGCCTATTAGAGTCTGTCCGAAGGGAGTTGGCCGGGCACACCCATAGCATACACACGGCAGGACTTTTCTGCAAACTTTCCCAAAACTTTCCTGACATCACATAGTCTTTACCGCCATCCTTTGGTCAACTTCTGCAATTGTTGGTTGATTTTAACATTGGTTTTGGGCATGTGTATTTGTACTTCGGACAAAAGTCCGATGGATTTCTGTACACACGATAGGACTTTGCACCGTAGGACTTTTGTTGCCAAAAAGTTTGTCCGTTTGCAGAGCGAACTTTTGTCCGATGAAAACCGAAAAAGTTTGTCCGATGGAGTGTACACACGGTAGGATTTTTTTTTAAACGTGCTAATTTTTTAAGTTTGTTGTCAAAAAGTCTGATCGTGTGTATGGGGCTTTAGATAGATATAAGAAGCTGTCATTTGACTCTCAAGTGTGTACTAACTGTTGTTGTTTGGTAGAATGGACAACTAATCCCTAGTCCCTTTGGTCCATACTACCTCTTTCCATAATGTCTTCTGCTGGTCATAAGCTTGGTAGTTTCAACCAGTTTTGAACTGTAAAAATTATTGGTCAAAGCAAACCATTATTTCTTCTATTTTATGGTGTCAATAAATGCTGTTGGTGGTAAGTTGACCTGACACTTTTTCATTAGATGCCACAGGTGGGCATAAAGCATACTGTATACTTTGGTAAACTGTACATACTTTTGGCCACTGCCTGCAGGATCTAGGACTAATTCCGCATACACACGATCGGACATTCCGACAACAAAACCGTGGATTTTTTTCCGACGGATTTTCGCTTAAACTTGCCTTGCACACACACGGTCACACAAATGTTGTGGGAAATTCCGATCGTCAAGAATGCGGTGACGTACAACACTACAACAAGCCGAGAAAAATTAAGTTCAATGATTCTGAGCATGTGTCAAACTGATTCAGAGCATGCTTAAGATTTTTGTGCATCACAATTGGATACACACGATTGGAATTTCCGACAAGAACTTCTGTTGTCGGAAAAATTGAGAACCAGCTCTCAATCATTTGTTGTCGGAAATTCTGACAGCAAATGTCCGATGGAGCCTACACACGAATATCCGACCAAAAGCTCACATCGAACATTTGTTGTCGGAAATTTCAATCGTGTGTACGCGGCATAACAGTTCTCAAATGTGCCTATTCACTCTCCTGACATCAGGGTATGGCCCATGTCATGCTTGCAATTCTTCCACCGGAGACACCTCTCTAGCAACAGAAAACCTGAGCAGCTGCCACTCTACCCAGTGCAGCCACCTCTCTTTGGTTAGGTTAGTGAAGGAGTGATACTGTAGGTGAAGGTGAATGGACTTATAGCCATTCTATCACTGGTGAATTGAGCCACATTCTTTCTTCCAACCTTACCAAAATAAATCTCCCTGTCTTGAGTATCCTGCTCCATTACATTCACAGCTGGTAAAGAAAAGCCCAAGTTCTGTAGAAAACTTTGGTTTTCAAACCCTGCCCCAGCCCCCCCGGATCAATGTATGTGATCTTTATGATCTCAGCTAAAAGGATTTGGCGACTGTTGTTAAAGTAGAGCTGGCCAAAGAGTGGCTCCATCTAAACTCTGATCTTCCACTTGCATTTCCATGGTTGGATGCCATGGATGACATAAAGTTATTAAAGGGCTTTATTACCACTGGGTGGGCAGGATGTGTGTGTGTGGGGGGGGGGGGGGGGTTGTGGGCGGTATCTATAGTATAGGTCCACTATAATTGATTCCTATTTTACTATATTAAGACTGACTATATTAAGACTGATACATGACTATGAATTCAGCAGGCACAACCGAGGAAATGTGTCAAATTCTTGTACAACCATCTCTACCTGCACTACAGCAACCCAGAATGCTTAGTCCTGAAGACTTTTAGAGTCTGAATGACACCCATACCAAGTGTCCCTCTCTGTTCCCAGTGCAGCAGGGCAGCTGCTTAGCATGGGGCCTGGAAGCTAGTGGAGATCACTGGAGTGGTCTTGCCTACTTCCTTACTACCAAAACTGTGTAATCTGAGAACAAACCTAAACAATCCATTCAATTAGCATCAAACCAGATATGCCCTGGAATTGCATAGCTGATGGTAGGTCTAAAGAAAGTTGCATAATTAGGCCAGCCATAACACCGTCTGTTGAACCGGCCAAATCGATCAACTTGGGTACAACCAGCCTGTAGGATTTAGGCTAGTATAGCTGCTAGCAGTAATCACTGTGTTCCCCTGGCAGGGACAACTTCCCCCACCTCTCTGCTGGGAGAACACAATCACTCCATCTAAGGGATTCCCTCATCAATACTGACTGTGTTGATGAGGGAATCAAGTAATTTTCTTTCCTGCAACCCATGGTTGCAGGAAAGATAATCGCTCTGTCTATGGCCAGCTTTAGATTGAATAGTGCATGGTCAGCTTAAGGGTCTTTTTCTTGTCCACTCATACAGAAGAAGAGAAGCATTCTGGGTGGGTCAAGTTCATCACACAAGGGAAAGATAACATTCAGACATCCGATCACTTCATGTGCCCTTGGATGCACAAATGCTCCCATGTAACGATAATTAAAGTGGAGTTCCACACAAAAATGGAACTTCCCCCTTTCGGAACCCTCCCCTCCTCCGGTGTCACATTTGGCACCTTTCAGGGGAGAGGAGGGAGCAGATACCTGTGTAATACAGGAATTTGCCCCCTTTTCCAGGGATAGATCACCTCGTGATCGAGGTGACCTACGCCACTTCCGGCGCCTACTCTGTCCTCCCCCGCTGTCTTCTGGGAGACACACAGGTCCCAGAAGACAGCAGGGACCAGTGAGGATGTGCAGCACGACTCGCGCATGCGCAGTAGGGAACCAGGAAGTGAGGCCGCAAAGGCTTCTCTTCCTGATTCGCATACCAAGGATGCCGGCGGCAGCAGCCGAGAGCCGACTGACAGAACGGCTATGGCTGCCGACATCGCGGGCGCCCTGGACAGGTAATTGTCCATATATTAAAAGTCAGCAGCTGCATTATTTGTAGCTGCTGGCTTTTAATATTTTTTTTTTCGGCTGACCTCCTCTTAAAGTAAAAAAAAAAAAAAATGAAATGTTTTTTTTAAATGATTTAAAAAATAATGCAAAAAAAAGTAAAACATATAAAAAACATAGACATCTAACAAACACACACACATACACATTAAAAACCCCTATTACACTTTTTACATTAGTCCCCACACATCTAGGAGGTTTAAGAAAACACATTCAGAATATAATAATTGCTTGGCAGGAGTCTAATAATGAAGTATAACCAGAAATAGGTGAAGTAGTAAAAGGTTTTAATATATTTATATTTTTTGCATATTTCGTTTGTTTCCCAAGCAAACATAATGTTAAATCTAAAGTTCTGTATCTACTTGACAGTTTCATGTTTTTAATTTACTAGGATTCGAAAGTTTGAATATTATAATAAAGTAAAAAAAAAAAAAAAAATTAGCTTTTTATAAAAAAATATACATTTTATAGATTTTTGAACATGGGATGTACAAAATCAAGCATGCGTTCTTTAAATTTTGTATGTCCCTAGTTTATTGAAAATGTGAATTATATATTATTAATATTATTATTTTATATGATATTTTTAATAGTTTTTATCATATTTTTTTTTTAATGTACGCCTTATTGATACTTATGAAATGGAAAAAAGACATTGGCTATCTCAAATAAAACAAACAAGCTGGCCTATGGCAGCGAAAACATCACAAATAACTTTACCGAGCACTATTTACTTCCAAATTGATCCCATAATGTCACCCCAATGTGCTTTCAAAACTACTGCAACATTTTCAGCACTGTTTATGGTCTACCCATACAAGCGTAAGAAATCAAATAATTAGGCACTGTATGTGGCCACTCGTCCTGCTAAACACATCTTCGCCACTGGTAGGGGGAAGCAGAGACACCATTTAATTTTGGGCGTCTGCTCCAGGAGATCAGCTCATTTGTGGCCCTTTCCAGCTTCAGGAACAGAAACAGAATTATTAATAGGCTATATTTAGAGATCCTAATACATACGCCATAAAAGACTATAATAACTTCTTTAAAGACCGAATAGCAATGATGTATAACATGCCTTGATGAAAGGACGTTGCATGGTTTCAAAACATTGCATTGTTATGGTGACTAGCTGGGAACATAGCTGATGCTGAAAAATTCAGCCACATGTACTGGGTTTCCGGTATAGGCTCTGTTTCCGATAGCGTTAGCCCAGTGCCTGCAAAGTGGCTGCAGTCTTTTCTTGTGGACAGCTGCTTATGAACTGGTGGAAAGGCTAATGGAGCCCGCAGCTAATGGACCAGCAGCAGAGCAGAAGAAGAAAGCGGCTGATGGACCGGTAACAGAGTAGGGAGTGCCAGTGGCTGAGATACAAACCTAATTTTTATACACAGTCCATATTCCCTACCCCAGGGCCGGTGCAGAAAAAAAATCGAAACCCAGAGCCAGCACCACATAGACCGCTTGTATGGTTTTCTGCTTTCCTTATCCTCCTTGCTTGGATAAGAACAGCCTCTAAAGCCTTATGCCTTGTACACACGATCGGAATTTCCGATGGAAAAATCAGACGGAATTTTTTCATCTGATATTCCGACCGTGTGCCCCATCGGAAATTCAGAGGAATTCCGTCAGAGTTTAGATAGAGAACATGTTCTCTTTTACTCCGATGGAATTCCGTTGGAATGTGATTTTGGCCAGTCAAAAGTCCGACCGTGTGTACGGGGCATTACACTTTTTTTTTTTACTGTCCCCTTGTCTAATAAGTACCTGGCTTACATACAGGTAGCTGTGTCCCCTATCGCCACTTCTAGCCTGCACCAGACACTACACAATCCCTACAGTCACCAATGTGCAGTTCCAGACCAGTGGTCACTGTTCTGCAATCCTTGCTGTCATCACTCTATAGTCCACCCTGCCCCACTCCGCAGTACCCGCTGTTACCACCCAACAGCACACACTGTTACTGCTCTACAGTCTCTACTAATTATTAATATATAATTATTTTTCACAAACTTACATGTTTTGGATTAGGCACACTTTTGCTAGCACTGATTTTAGAAACAATCAATACACATACCTTGTGCATGCCTGTAATTTTCATGCATTTTTGCATGAAAATTGCAGACATTTTTGTGCATGCCTGTAATTTTCATCTGCATGATTATGTGCAGCTGTCTACTTTTATTTATTATTGGTATTTATATATCACCAATTATTTACGCAGCTTTTTACATATTGCACATTCACATCAGTCCCTGCCCTCAAGAAGCTTGCAGTCTATGGTCCCTAACTCACATTCATACATACTAGGGCCAATTTAAGCAGGACCCAATTAACATACCAGCTTGTCTTTGGAGTGTGGGAAGAAATCGGAGTACCCGGAGGAAACCCACACAAGCACAAGGAGTACAAGCAAACTCTAGGCAGGTAGTATCATGGTTGGGATTCAAACCAATGACCACAGTGCTGCCAAGCAGAAGTGCTAACCACTACGCCACTTCTTTTTTAGGTATACCCCTGTTACCCCAATAGCCCCATCTTTTGAATGAGATGAAATCTGAGCAAGCAAATATGAGGTCAATGTGTCCCCTGTCCCCTCTTTCTGAACCCACTAAAGCCTCATCTAAGTGAAAAACGAGAGGGTTGAGCAGAACAGAATCATGTGTTAAAACCGGGGCTTTTTTCAGCGGGAACGCGAGGGAGCGTAGGTCCGGCCCCTCTGGCACTGAATGTATGCAATAGACATGTGCACACTGAAATATTTAGTTTCGAAATTTCGGTTTCGTCCGAAAAATTTAGTTACTCCCGAAATTTGTTTTTATTAGGCTTATGGTCTCAGATGTTCTAAGAAGATTCGACGAAGCAGCTAAACTGTATGATGCCGTGATCGTACATTTCCGCTCGAATGCTCCGC
Source organism: Rana muscosa (assembly GCA_029206835.1). Lineage (NCBI taxonomy): Eukaryota > Metazoa > Chordata > Amphibia > Anura > Ranidae > Rana > Rana muscosa. Next base: position 305,132,874 of record CM055118.1, on the reverse strand, counting down.
CCACAAGCTATAGTATAATTCTAATGTTGTTTGACTAGTAATAATTATAATTAATAATTATTATTACTAGTCAAACAACATTAGAATCATTCTATAGCCTATGGGCGGAGCATTTGACCGTAAATGTCCGCTCGCGGCGATCATAGGTTTTTAGCTGCTTCGTTGAATCTTCATGTCTCTATAATGTCGAATCTTTTCTCTCTATGTCGAATAATCTTGGACTAATAGAGTTTGGTTAGGCACATTCAACCGCAGGTTCGATAGACACAGATCGCTATTGTCACCGTCATGTCGATTCTTCTATCTATCTATATCGAACTGTTGTCGCAACGATATGAAAATAAAGCATTTTTTTATTTTGGATCTTTCAGATTCTGCACGTTCGTTAACGTTTGTTAAAACGAACACGAAAATCCCAGAAATTCAGAAGAGACCAAATGCACATGTCTTGTATGCAATGGGAACAGTTGCTGGGGTGTGCTTGGGGGTCTATTGTTGTTGGCTGCTGGGGTGTCTATTTTCTCTAGAGGGGATCTGTTGTTGCAGGGGGACTATTGTTGCTGAGAGGGATCCACTAATGAGGGAGGAGTCTATTGATGCTGGCTGCTGGGAGATCTATTGTTGCTGGGGTGAGTCTTCTGTTGCTAGGGAGAGGTACTGTTTTTGGGGTGTCTATTGTTGCTGGGGGATCTATTGTTGCTGAAGGAGATCTATTCTTACCTGGGAGGATCTATTGTTCTTGGGGGTCTATTGCTGCTGGCTGCAGGGAATCTACTATTTTACTGCTTTCCTTGTTATCATTAACAAATTCCATACAAATTAAGTAGCACCATATAATGATACTTGGTTCTGTATTTTCCAAAAGGGGTGATACTGGGAGGTGGGTAGGGGTGGAACTAAGGGATGGTGCTCAGAGGTGAGTAGGGGACAGAGAAAAGGGCTGACTCAGAAGGGGGGAGTACCTGCACCTATTCTCTAAGAAAAAAAGCCCTGGTTCAAAGGCTTCAGTCCCTCCCGTGGACTCGGAAGCATAGTCCAAGGGGTAGCTGAAGAGTTTGTTACAATTTAACTTGGACCATTGGGTAAAAGATCCCCAATTTATTAACATGCAGTTACAGCCAAATAAAATGTTTCAGAAGAGGAAATCCTCCCTTTGCCTGGTGTTTGAAAATTGTATTTACTCGGACAGATCAGAGGCCTGGTGGATACTGACCACCAAGGTCAACTCCGGAAAACATTGGCAATGTTTACACAGCCTTGTATGAACTTCTGATGATGGATCAATAATGGAACATGAGGTGACAATAATTAGCCTAAATATATTGCAACGCCACACTTTCCGCCAGATCAAATTTTTAGTTGGAAAACTTTTGTTTTAGTTTTGCGCGAATTGCACCATTCGTGGTGTTAAACGATTCATTTCAACCCAATATGTGCAACACCCATGACATCATTTCTGTTGATTTTTTTGTTTTAATTGTTCAATTATAGTTAGATAACTGGAACAAATCACTTCATTGAAGATTAATTTTTGAGAAAACTGTTGGATCTGAAAAAATAAAATGTATTGCTAAAGGAAAACTCTTTGGATTCGTGAAAAAATATATGCAAGAAAAAAAAAAAAGACAAAAAAAAACATGGAAGTGTGTATGTAGCGAGCAACTACAAAACCCTAATTGTCATTGACTGTCGAGAGCCACTGAGCACTACTTTAGCTGCACCTGAGTCACGCGTGCTACAGCGCACAGTGACAAGATCATTCTTTTCTCTTATAAAAAACAAACAATGTTAGTAACAAAAGATTTTCATGCTGTCACACACTGTGCAGTTGTCAAAAGAGATGTCTTAACTGGTCTCAATGCTTAGTTGCGTGTATAATCAGCCAGAATGATGCTGCTGGTCACAGGATAAAGGCAAGAGGAAGAGATATCTTCACCTTACTACTCAAAGCTATCAGAAGTGCATTGCATTTCTCACTCTCCAATGTAACGGGCATTCAAGAATTTAAAGCCTAATTTAAAAAAAATATATATTAAATACATTTTTGCATGTGACCTCACAAATTTTTCAGTGGGGTAGCAGTTGTCAGTTGGACTGGAAGGCAGAGACAGGAATAAAAACATTGTCAGACTTTCTAACCCTTCCACACTGCTAAAATGTGTTTTTGTCTGTATCCCAATTGGAATTTTTTTTTGAGTTCTCCCAGATTGGGGAGATCGATGGCAATAAAACCCTTCCCAAAAAAAAAAAAGTAAAAATTTTGTCTGGAGTTAGGCTCCAATGATGTGGATAAGTGGTTAGTAAATTTGCCCTGAGACCCTGAATTTAATTGCCACCAGACATCATCTGCATGTAGTTTGTATGTTTTCCCTGTGCTTGTGTGCATTTCTGCGCACAATCCAAAAACATACGGTAGGAATATCGTCTTCTACCCAAATTAACCTTGCTGTGTGTGTATGACTGTGGTGGAGACATTGGACTGAAAGCTCCTTCCAGGGCAGGAACTGAAGAGAATGGATCAGCATTTTCTGTATTGTGCTGTGAAATATGTCAGCCCTGCTTAAGAGAGTAAAATAACATTAGCACATTCAGATCAGCCTCGTGTTTGAAAGAATAGCAATCAATTAGCTTGTCCCTTTCATGTTGTCAGAGCCCTCTAAGGAACATTAAGTTGCTGCATGCAACACAAATGGCTCCTCTTTGACATAACTTTATACTTAAGGCCCTGCACTTCTAAGATACCCACCGGCTTAATAAACATTCTTTTGGACCCTGATTGAGTCCTTTCACCATGATGATGGCTGTGGCCAAAAGACATCTCAGCCCAAGTCATGCCAAGAAGTGATGTCATGCCAACATGGTTTTCGGGTTACACACCAGAAACCCTTTTGACTAGGTTCCGTGCAAAGCCCCCAGTTCAAAAAAAAAACAAAAAAAAAACCCTTTACATCATTTATAGAACAGTAGCTGTTTGGGTGTATTATAGGAGAATAGAAAATATTTGCTGTAGTTTAGGATGCCTCTATCCTGTACTGTTTTGAATGGGCATGTGTAGGTGAAAATTCCCTCATTGTCAACGTTCTCATCCTCTTCTAGCTTTTTGCTTTGAATATTCTGTTTCCCTCTTTTAAGGGTGTTCACCACCTAACAAAAGAGGCCAGGAGATCCAGGGCTGACACTGTTCTCCCTCTGTCTGCTACATATATAACTATAATGTAGGTTTAGGTCTGCAGCTCCGGGAAGAGCTTTAGAAACGTTCTTTGGAAAGAAAAAAATGCATAAGAAACCAGGAAAAAAAAAAAACATAACGTAACATCGCACTCACATTCCACAAGTGCCCTGGGGATATGGGTGAATATACATATATATATATATATATATATATATATATATATATATATATATATATATATATATATTGTATACTGTATATATATATATATTTTTTTTCTCTGAAAAATCTGCATTTGTGTAGAAACTGCCCATACTTTTGTAATCTTAATTCTAATATATAAAAAAAATCCTGAGATCCTTTTCCTTTGTGAAAAGAGCTTTGTAGATTACCATTATTTTTATTTTAGTGCAACATTAAAATTGCTGTATGTTTGTCTAAAAATGTTTTTATTTTTTTTTCAAAACACAAGCATTTTTGGCAAGACACTAATTACACAAAAATAATTAAACTGTATTATTTCATTATTTCCTGAAATTTATTTTTTATTTTTTTGTAGAACCCCGTAGCTTTTTATACAGGATTTAAAAACTAGTGCGAAATATGTAGCAAATTGTAATAGCAGATGTATACTTTGAAGTAATATATTATAGAGAGGAAAACACACACACACACACACCTAAAAGTAATCCGAAACTTTTTTTGTATATGAACTGTGGAATTTTTTTACAGATTTTACCGTTGGCTTAGTAAATGTTACTCACTGTGTACATTTAGAATTGGATGTTTAGAAATAAAACAACAGCCAAAATACCTTTGCTCAAACTGGTCGTTGCTTAGTTGCTAGTGTATTAAAATAGGAAAACTTTACATACGCTGTATATTTATATTAATATATATATATATATATATATATATATATATATATATATAGTATATTTACATTTATATTCTCTTTAAATATATATATATGTATATATATATATATATATATATATAGAGAGAGAGAGAGAGAGAGAGAGAGAGAGAGAGAGAGAGAGAGAGAATATAAATGTAAATAAATATACAGCGTATGTAAAGTTTTCCTATTTTAATACACTATCAACTATATATATGTATATATATATATATATATATATATATATATATATATATATATGTATATATATATGTATCTATATATATATATATATATATATATATATGTACATTTTACAATCACTTTGTGTAATTTGTGCAACAGTGCAAATCAAGGTCAGTCCATTTGTCCATTTGAGTGTGCCAGGTCTGATTGGACACAGCGTCATTACAAATAAATTCTTAGAAAATTCTGCAGAAGTGCCTTGGGATGATGCAAATAAATAGTCTCATTATTTTTTGGAAAAAAATCTTTTTTTTTTTTAACCATAGAGAAGTAACTTCACGTAGGTCATAAATCATTCCAGCTCATCAAAGCAAACGATATGCCAATTCCCATTCATTTTAATCTATACCAATGTGCAAAACTTGGGCACGACCATTTATCTCCCCGGGTGCCAAAAATTAGACTGTAAGCTTCACTGGGCAGGGCAGTAATGCTTGAAAACTTTAGGCACGTTTACAATTACTGCCCTACTTTTTCATTTTCACGTTAGTAATTTACATATATTTATATGGCTTTAGAACTACAAACTGCTCTACTCAAAACCGTGGTGTTGCATTGAAACATAAACAGAAAAAGATTTTTTTAAAGTAAGTCGTTGTAAGTAAAAGTGACCTATATTATTATTGGTGGGTTTAGATAATTCCATAAGGCCAATTCACATCCTGTTTTACCGGTCTCCTAAGAGACCCACACTTCTGTTTTAAATTAACTTAATCTGAAGATTTTTTTTTTATAAGAAATTTTGTACTTTACAAAAAAAAAAAACAACCCAAAAAAGTTCTGCCGTTTCAAAATGGAATATACATAAAATAGACAGCAGCAAGCCAAAATAATTTTTTATCAAGGGCCTAGGTGGGGTTCTTAACCTCTTCCATCTGGATACAGCTTAAGTCCGACATTCTGTTTCGGTCTTTGGTTGAATTGTATGATGCTCACTTTTTTATGCATCTGGTTATTTATTTATTTTAAACCATAATACCTATAAGACCCTACTCAAAAAAGTATTTATATCAATTATCTGTTTTGATTGGGGCAAAAAAAAAAGATTTATTACAAAAGGTTTCAAGGAGACACAGAGTAAATCTGGGAAAAAGTATGGCATTTGTTTAATAACGGCACACAATGTTAGTTTCTATGATAATGTAGTGGTCAGATGAAACCTTAGAAGAGAGGGATATTGCTAGTGAGTGAGGAGATATATTAGAGATCGAACTCTGTAAGGAAACTAAATTAGGATAATAATTATTTTTGAGGAAAATAGGAACTGAGGATAAAATATATATATATATCCATACCATAAGGAAGAAATGGACAGATGGATAAAAGAGAGAATGGGACAAGGGGTGTGGGAGATACTGAGAGAGCAAACAGACAGAAGGAAAGAAAGAAAGCCATCACAAAGGGAAAGATAAAGGAGCAGTATTGAATGGTGTGATGGTGAGAAAGGAACATAAGAGGAAAGGAAGCCAGACAGGGTCTCATTCAGCCAACTTGGCGCTGCTCAGAGAGGCTCCCCCCCCCCCAGCATCCTTCCCCCAAAATAATCCTGGTACCCCTCCCTTAGACCATACTTCCAAGCAGCCTACTCCCCCCTCTTCCTATCCAACCTTCATCCAAAAAAAAAGAAAAAGAAAAAAGGAAAAACATTAATATGGTTTATTTCATAAAAAACAGAAAAAGGTTGCGCCCCGTTCTTAAACAACCACCCCCAATCTCGCAGGACCGGGGCCCCCCAAAAACAAGGGCGTCCAAAAAAACTCAAGCCGCACATCCTGATTGGCTGCAAAAAACCGCAGTGCACTTTTGGCAGTGGCTGAACCGCAACAGATCTCAGCTGTGTCAGTCCATCTCCCTGCCAATCCAGCAGTGGTCTGGATGCATTTAAAAGGACTCCAATTTCCTTTTTTTATTTTCAAGATATCAGGTACCCACAGATTGCACCTCTTTCTCCCCAGTTTGTGCTTTTATTTTTTCGAATTTAGACAAAACGTCTACTTTTTTTAGCAGCTAAACAGCTTGTCCTCGTCCGCAGTCCCAAAAAATCTGCAGCAAAGCTGTTGTGTTAGTAACCCTAAACCTTGTAGTGTGCTGTGGTTGGTTTATTGTTTGTCCCTGTTTTCATACACAGAAAAGATTTTGGATAGAGAGCTTCAAAAGACAGACTCCAATACACTGAAATAGACAGAACTGTGAGGTAATGAGAGGGAGAGTGACGGAAAAGGGAACCTTTGGAGGCTCTGTAAAGAAACGGGACATACAACAAAGATTAGGAAAGACACTTTTGCAATAAGGAGAGCTGCTGCCCAGATTCAGTGAACGGAGAAAAAGTACATACGGTCTACTGGGGAAAGCGACAGACAAAATGCTATCACAATGTAAAAGAGACAATAGAGGGGTAACTTAGACCAGGGTTCCTCAACTCCAGTCCTCAAGGCGCACCAACAGGTCATGTTTTCAGGCTTTCCATTATTTTGCACAGGTGATTTGATCAGTTTCACTGCCTTGTAATTACCACAGCTGTTTTATCTGAGGGAAATCCTGAAAACATGACCTGTTGGGGCGCCTTGAGGACTGGAGTTGAGAAACACTGACTTAGACTATGCATAGCAAAAGAAGAGGGGAAAAAAAAGTGCAGGCCATACTAAGAAGAAGACGAGTAGATGCTGTATGAAGGGGAAGAAGAGTAAAGAAAGTGGAGGCAGTATAAGGAGGAACAGGAGCAGAGAAAGTAGAGGCTGCATTTAGAGAAAGAAGATGAGTGTTTGAGGAAGAAAAGGTTGTAAAGAGACTGGAAGAAGAGTTCCCTATACTGTGGGGCAATGGACAAGGTGTCCACTATCAACCCTTTATTCACACTCGCTATGGAATACTTAGCCCAACTCATTAGGAACTTGTCAAATATCACGGGATTAAAGGTCCAACAACACCATCATACGGTAAATTTTATTTCTTTGTGGATTATGTCATCCTGACATCCCGTAACCCCTTGTCTTGTTGCCCTAACAAATGCAAAGTCCTTAATATTACCCTCCCTGCTTTCTTATGCAGCTCTCTCTAGCAATCATTCCCACATTCCCATACCACTGGGTAGACACCAAGCCTCCATACTTAGATATGAACTTAAATCCCATTCCACAATTTTTAAGGCCAACTGTCCCCTACTCCTTTCCAAACTTAGACAACTTTTGCGTACCTGGATTGGCCATACCCCTTCTTGGCTGGGCTGCATTGCGGAAATTAAAATGACTTTTCTGCCTAAACCAGTGGTTTTCAAACTGTGGCCCTTTGTTTGACTTTATCCGGCCACTGGGTCACTATTCCCTATTCCCACTGCTACGAAGCACTATTTTTCCCACTGTCACCAATTTTGGGGTGCTATTCCTCCCACTGACACCAAACAATGGGTTGCTATTCCTCCCACTGACACCATTGATGAGGCACCATTCTTGCCATTGAAACCAATGGTGGGACACTATTTCTCCCACTAATAACATATATGGGGAACTATTTCTCCTTCTACTGAGCACAGGCAGCATTTTTTTTCTCCCACTGACCACCAAGCCTGAGGCATTGTTTAATGGCCACAGTCTGGCTCCCCAAAAGTCTGAAGGGCAATAATCTGGCCCTTTGTTTATAAAGTTTGGAGACCCCTGGTCTAAAATATTATACTTATTCAGGGTCTTGCGAGTTCACATACCTCCTTCTACTATGGACGATATTTGAAGAAAAGTACTTTATATGTCATAGTCACAAACCTCGAATCTCTAAACATACTATTTCAGACTCCAACCTGCAGAGGCTTAGGAGTCCCAAACTTTCTGAGATCAGTTCAGTTCAGGCCACACAGCTGTCTCAACTAAGAAAATACCATGCCAGCTATGAAACACCTTTATGGGTCCACCTGGAAGCAGAGGACTGTACCCCATTGTCCATATACAAGCTTTTATGAATGGAGATAGAGCCACAATTTCCAAACCTAACTTTTGTCACTCTCTGCAGATTTGGAACAAAATCAAGTACTCTTGGGGACTGCTATTCCCAGATTTGCCATTATTATCCTTTCCACATTATTCCGCCTTCCAACATGGCTTTCAAGCATGGTATCCACCAGAGGTAAAAAATCTTTCGCAGACCTCCAAGCTTTCCATCACTTTTCTTCATACAAGCTGGTTCGATACTTACAAATTAAACACTATCAGGGTTATTTACTAAAAGGCAAATCCACTTTGCACTACAAGTGCACTGCAAGTGCACTTGGAAGTGAAATCGTTGTAGATCTGAGGAGGAAATGCAAGGAAAATAAAAAACAGCATTTTAGCTTGCACATGATTGGATGATAAAATCAGCAGTGCTTCCCCTCATTTCAGATCTTCCCCTCAGATCTACAGCGACTGCACTTCCAAGTGCACTTTCAGTACACTTTCAAATGCACTTTCAGTACACTTTCAAATGCACTTTCAGTGCACTTGTAGTGCAAAGTGGATTTGCTTTAGTAAATAACCCCCTATATCTCTTTCACAATAAAGCTGCGAGGAGACAGATTGAGCCTCACTCACTTTGAATCGAAATGTCTCACTCCCATACACTACACTTATTTCTAAATTCACCCTAGATCCACTCTTCCACTCTCTTACATGCACAACTAGGAGAAAGACTTGGAAATGCAACTGGAACTAGTGGACTAGACACAAATTTGGCATACCACCAAGTCTTGTTTGAGACAAACTTTGAAGTCCTTCTCAGATGACACATGGTGCCGACCAGACTGGCCCGGGTCTACCCACACACTTCCCTGACCTGCTTTCGTGGCTGCTCGACATATGTACATTCTTCCATACCTGGTGGTCCTGCCTGATGGTATGCGCTTTATGGACCCATGTATATGACACCCTGAATCAGTTTTCGCAGGAGCCAATACCTTTACTACCACAAAAAGAAATTCTTAACCTACAACCCACTGGGATTATTAAATAGCAACACATTTTGATGACCCATGTACTGACAGCCATGAAATAGATGATAGCGAAAGCTTGGCTATCCAACACCCCATTTGTATCTGGTGGTAAATTCCACATGCAGTGGGTGTTGGTCAATGAAAAACTCGTGGCCAAATTGCAGGGAAATGTGATGAAATTTCGTGACCCCTGAGTCTCCCCAAGGGATTTTGTCTGTCACCTCAGTCATCTGGCAGTCTCGAATGAGGAAGTCACAAGGAAATGTGGACCCCCCCCCAGACCATCTCTTCCCTCCCTGCTTCATCCCACCTTTTTTTCTTTTCTTACCAATCCTCAACCTCTTCCCTGCTGCTCTTGCCCTTCTGCTGTTCTCTAGCACATTCTCTTGAATAGTGTTGGTTCATGCCTTCAGTTTTTATGTCAGTATTACAGAAAAAGATGTTATTGTTGGAGATAATACTATATGATATTTTCATGTCATTCCTTATAAGGCTAATGAGCATTTTCTTTTTCCTTTTATTTTATGTCCTTTATTGTACCTATTGATGTGCACTTCGGTACTCTCTGCCCAAAAATCAATAATAAAAAATTTGCACAAGAAAAGTACATATATTATGATATCTTTGCTCCCAAACAAACCCAAAAGATGACTGTATGAAACTAGAGATTGAAATATACCCCATGTATTTCATGGAACCTTTCAGGGGATCTAGCCACAATAAGTCTTTTTAAAAATGCATACTATAAAGAGCACATAGGGGTTGATTTACTAAAACTGGAGCGTGCAAAATCTGGTGCGGCTGTGCATTGTAGCCAATCGACTTCTAACTTCAGCTTTGCTCAATTAAGCTTTGAAAAAAAAAAGGAAGCTGATTGGTTTATATGCCGCGCTGCACCAGAATTTGCACTCTCCAGTTTTAGTAAATCAACCCCATGACAGTAAGCCGGGTTTTAAAAAGTTGTGGACATCGAAGTTCTGTTATTGAATTGTAAATGATAAGAGCAACTCTGACCATGGAAGAGCAGGCTTGACCATGGGAGGGGTCGGGCTTATTGGACAGATGCGGAGGCCATGTATATAGCATGTGGCTGGGACACACATCAAAGCACACATGAACTTATTTAACTAATTGCAGACACTGAAATTGCCAGCACTTTACCAGTATTGTTCGTTCACTTTAAGCATATCACATTAGGTGCTTTTTTCTAGGGTAAACATGCTCAGTTGGTAAAATAAGTTGGTAGAGCATATTCCCTCCTCCTTAACTCCACTCACTTATATATCAAGTTTGGGTGTGAACTGGTCATCTGACTTTCACTTGTAGAGCTATATGGTGGCATTTCCACACAACAGTTTGTTCTTTTACATCTTCCCATAGGGCCATTTACAAGGAAGTCACTGTCTTACATCTGGATTCTCCAATCACCTATGTATTTTACATTATGCAGAATCCATCATGAACATGTGACATCACTTTGTTTTCAAAGACTGCCCCAGTTCACTGAAACTGGGAATTTTGGTTTGGATATGTGGCGTGGCTATCTCACCATTAGTGACCCAGAAAGAAGCAAATGACCCATCTTAGCAGCACAAATGTAAAGCTAACACTTCAGTTCTGAGGGGAGTTGACTCTTGGTTGGTACAAAGAGTTATAAACATGTTGAATAGTGCACCTATACTCAGATCTGACCATACAATTCTGTATACATTATTGGGTAATCCAGGGACTGAAAAATGTACCTTTCCTGTAGAAAATGCTTCCTCCTGTGCTGGGGTCAAGATTTTGGTCATGCGTTCTCTGCTAAACGGGAAGATTAGATATCTAACTGACCAATATTCTTCTTTAACAGAGATCACATGATCAAAAGCCTAGTCTTTTAGACATGTTGACCATTGAAGGGAACACGGAGGAGAAATTTTTCCCAGGAAAGGAAAATACTGTAGGTCTTCTATTATTTTTCACTTATCCATATCTAACATTTCATTATAGGACTACTATAAAACTAGTGAACAATACATGTCTTTATGTTAGCATTTGAGAACAGGTCCACTTTATTTTGTCCTACAACTTCAGTTGAAGCAGTTGAAATCCCCATTAGCTGTGAACTGGCAAGGGTTGGGGTGGAAGGTGCCAATCCTCTGTGGTTTTGAGCAAAAGTGGCAAAGGAGCTCCATAGTTACTGCTTCTTTAAATGAACCTGTGCTTTGCCCATGCAGAGCAAAGCAACAGGTTTATTTTACCTCCCTACTTTGCAGTAGCACATACTTTTGCTCCATTCGTGCAACTCCATTCAACCACCAGGCGCGAAAGGAAAGATCTGTGTCTAAAGCCATCAGACTCATCATGTGAAGGTGTTGATTGGCCCAGTGCTTTCACATGGATGAGTCACATGCTACTCCATTTCTGAAAGTTTGGGTATTTCCTCTGTGGCTGGGGAGCAAAGAAAAGCTGAGTAAGTGCTGCTGGGGATGAGGGGGCTAAAGAAAACTTGTCTGTTTCAACTTTCTCCCGACAAGGCTCACTTTAATGCGTTGGGTTTCCAGGGCCATGCTGCATTGCTCCGGTAAAAGACAAGCAGTGCAAGCCTTGGTGTGTTTTCTCAAAGGAGCTTATTGGCCTCTGTATGACAGGCACAACCCCTATTGGTCCTAATATCATCCACAACAAAAGGGTATTGCAATGTCTGGACTGACAGTGGAAAACCCTGTGATACACATTCCTCGTAATTATTAAAGATGACATGCTATGGTATGCCCATGCAGAGTTATTGTGAGTATGTGTGCCTGTGTGTGTAGGTTATAGTGTCAAGCTGGTGCCAGACAATACAGGAAGATAAACAGGATATAGCAAGAGGAAAAGAGACTGAGCAAAGCAGTAACATACCGAGAAGAAGACAGAAAAGATAAAGGAGCTAGCAAGAGACTAAGAGAAGCTAAGGAAGGAGAAAACTGTATAATACTAGAAAACTCACAGGGAAAGTTTATCCAAGGGTAAAAGTGAAAATAAAATGAGGCACCTGAACAGCCACTCACACGTTCCCATTCAATAAATTTGCTGTAGAGCAGAGTCTTCAAGACCTTCTAAGACCTTTCATTTTAAACAATCATACAATATGCATTTTCTATTGACGAAACATCTAGAAATATAGTAATGTTTGGAACAGTGCACAATAATGAGTGGAAATTGAGTTGCTTCCTGACTGTCAGACTAGAACAGTGTGTGGGGATGTCTGTTGACTGTGTGTGGGGATGTCTGAATGTTCTTTGTGCGTACACTTGAGCTTGGGGTGATTATGGGAAAACATCCATCATCGTAAGGGGGAAATTTCAGTTTTTGGAAAAGAAATTAAAATATTATATATTTCGTCACCTAATGCTATTAAAAATCTGCACCTTCCCCTGTCTTCATCTCAGCTTCATACTTTACTCGCCCCCGGCTGCCCCCTATCCTGCCTTCCTACTCACCTAAACTCAACCAATTTTTCCTTCTTACTCACCTAAACCCAACCACATATTCCTTCCTACTCACCTAAACCAAACCACATATTCCTTCCTACTCACCTAAACCAAACCACATATTCCTTCCTACTCACCTAATCCAAACCACATATTCCTTTCTACTCACCTAAACCCAGCCACATACTCCTTCCTACTCACCTAAACCCAACCACCTTACCAGCCCCATCCTTTCTAATTTTCCTGCTACTTTTCACCCAAGTTCACCTCCTCCCTCACCCCCAGGGTTTACAATAACACTAAAAAGATTACCTGGTTGAGTATGAAGGACAAAAAAAAAATGAAAACAATTTTCAAGTTTGAATGCTACCTTTACATTTTGAATTGTAACCCCAAATTCTTGTGGAAAATAAAGACTATACAAAAAATAAAGAAATCCTTTTCATTCATTCTGTTCATGTTACTCTTAATGGATGTCCAAAATGTTATCTTTGAAGGTGATGTCCACCTATAGGTAGGCGGGGGGGGGGGGGCACACTGTTTCCCCATAATACACTGGACCTAAATATAAACACCAGTGAGCCTCTTGCTTTTGACACATGCATTCATAGTTACATAGTTACATAGTTACATAGTTAGTCAGGTTGAAAAAAGACACAAGTCCATCCAGTTCAACCGTAAAAAATAAAAATAAAAAAATAAAAATAAACATATATCGTACAATCCCATATACCCAATTCTATACCCACAGTTGATCCAGAGGAAGGCAAAAAAACCCAGAAGAGCATTATCCAATTTGCTACAGCAGGGGAAAAAATTCCTTCCTGATCCCCCGAGAGGCAATCGGATATTCCCTGGATCAACTTTACCTATAAATGTCAGTACCCAGTTATATTATGTACATTTAAGAAAGAATCCAGGCCCTTCTTAAAGCAAATATCAGCATTCAAATATCATTTGTCACTATCTACAGGACAGAAGGAGGTAAAAGCCTGCAAGAACAATTGCCAAAGTCTGTAGGCTTGTTTATTTCTCCTGAAGGTAAGTAAAGATTCATTTTAACTTCATACATTGTACATGGGGTTCCATTCATACCAATAGAAACTACACCAAATATTGAGCAACAGAAATTTGTCATTTAGTGATGAAAAGTAGCCTTCTAATCGATACTTGATCAGTGAAATGAGCAATCTCCTCGTGAGTCTCAGCTGAGATTAAATGCGTCATTGCCATTTTCATCTTTGAATTTTTTTTTTATAAATAAAAGTCATTGCTTTCAGTTTCCTCAATCCTATGCATGCTTTGACAAAGGTAGGTTGATCACCTGCTGGGCCTGAGAAGAGTCTTTGAAGACCAGAGGAGGACAAAGGAGATCACAAGAGCTTAGACCTTAGAGGCTTGGAAGACAACACTTATTATATTACACATGCAAGTATAGATGAAAGTCAGGCCTGAAAGTTTGGCGAGTGGCTGTCCAAATTGGTGATGGTTTAAAAAGTTGAAGTCCAGTGACTGCACTGTACTCGAGTTGACATGGTGAAGTTTACTGTATAGGAAAAGATATGTGGACTTATATTGATAGGGAATTTAGAAATGTGCATTCCTTAGCATAGTTTTATAAACAGTTTGCAATTTTATAACTCCAAAACCTTTTGTTTCTGGACTGCAGCAGGTACTAATTAGAGATTGTGTTACCGGTACATATACTTTCCATGTAATATTGTTACAGCAGGGAAAGCAGTATTAATGGATCTGCCTCATTCACTGTGATTTGCACAGAAAGGCACAAACGTGTACAATTGGATCAGTGCAATCTAAGTCACTTATACCCTTTCATATTTACTAATTCAAAAACAAAATGAGGATTCCTGGGACAAATTGTTAGTCTTTACTAAAGCCAGCCATGTGCGTAAAAATATTTTTCCCGATGACTTTGACTTCATTTACATATTTCATGTTTTAATATATTAACATATGCATTCATGAATGTTCCTAAACACTTATTTAAAAAAAAAAAAAAACAGTTTATGAAAATGGCTAGTGGAGGAAACAATAGAGGGAGACAAACGGGAGAAAATGCTTACTTTCCCCTATTACAATAGCAAGACAATGGACAGGCAGTGTAAATTAATATTTAACTAAAATACACTAAAAAAAGAAACCATTAAAATAATGAGACACTGGCTAAAAAAAGTGCTGGGTCCTTAGGGTAAGAATATTATTCATTATAAAAAACTTCTTGCAGGTCAAGCTTTTTTCAAAAATTACGTTTTTAGAGACTCAAATATTGTAAGAACAACATCCAAAAAAGAATTTGTAAAAATAATCAAATCAAACAATGACAATCTGACAGAACCAAAACATTTTTACATAATTTTTTGGGTTACAGAAGTGTAATATTCAAAGTCACTGCTGTGATTTAAACTAATATATAAGATAACAGATAACGGCCCCAAATGCAAATTTGTATACCCAATCCTGTAATCACTGAATTCCTAACTGACTTTTATGGGTAGCCACCACTTTTTTTTCACACTTATCAGCAGTGTAAACAGAGCTTACGCTAGTGCTCATATGTTATTACTGCCTGCTCTGCTAGGATATGCTGGCATGCCAGTACCCCAACAATACCCTGCTTCTCAGCAACGTACTTCCGTTGTACAATCTTGATACAATAAACCAACTGCTGAGTGTCTTATTACCCCTGTAATATCTTATTACAGTAACCCAACTCCAGAGTGTCTTATTCCCCCTGTAATATCTTATTACAGTAACCCGGCTCCTGAGTGTCTTATTACCCCTGTAATATCTTATTACAGTAACCCAGCTCCCGAGTGTCTTATTCCCCCTGTAATTTCTTATTACAGTAACCCAGCTCCTGAGTGTCCTATTACCCCTGTAATATCTTATTACAGTAACCCAGCTCCTGAGTGTCTTATTACCCCTGTAATATCTTATTACAGTAACCCAGCTCCTGAGTATCTTATTACCCCTGTAATATCGTATTACTGTAACCCAGCTCCTTAGTATCTTATTACCCCTGTAATATCTTATTACAGTAACCCAGTTCCTGAGTGTCTTATTACCCCTATAATATCTTATTACAGTAACCCGGCTCCCGAGTGTCTTATTACCCTTGTAATATCTTATTACAGTAACCCAGCTCCTGAGTGTCTTATTCCCCCTGTAATATCTTATTACTGTAACCCAGCTCCTGAGTGTCTTATTCCCCCTGTAATATCTTATTACAGTAACCCAGCTCCTGAGTGTCTTATTCCCCCTGTAATATCTTATTACAGTAACCCAGCTCCTGAGTGTCTTATTCCCCCTGTAATATCTTATTACTGTAACCCAGCTCCTGAGTGTCTTATTCCCCCTGTAATATCTTATTACAGTAACCCAGTTCCTGAGTGTCTTATTACCCCTATAATATCTTATTACAGTAACCCAGCTACTGAGTGTCTTATTCCCCCTGTAATATCTTATTACAGTAACCCAGCTCCCGAGTGTCTTATTCCCCCTGTAATATCTTATTACAGTAACCCAGCTACTGAGTGTCTTATTACCCCTGTAATAACTTATTACAGTAACCCAGCTCCTGAGTGTCTTATTACCCCTGTAATATCTTATTACTGTAACCCAGCTCCTAAGTACCTTATTACCCCTGTAATATCTTAACCCAGCTTCTGAGTGTACTATTACACATGTAAAATCTTATTGCAGAAACCCAGCTCTTGAATACAATATTACCCTTGTATTATCCTATTACAGTACCCAACTCCTAAGTGTCATATTACCTCTGAAAGTAAAAACTTTAACCCTGTGTCATCGAGACTTAAACTGGCCTGTGCTGTATTGCCCACTTCACATTTGCTTTTAGCTGCCTGGCTTCCTCTCTTGCTTATACCAGCTTTTTTGCCTATGCCAGTAAAGCTGCTGGACTTTGCAAATGGCTACAGTCCAGCTGGGCAGTGGAGAGAGACGGGCACATCATTCAAATGGTAATGACCAGTATGGCATAAAGCCCTCATCCCCCTTATGCAAAAATTGTACACTCCCTGGCACGGCCATTTGTCTGCAGACCAAAGTCTTCAGCTCCAGACTATGGCCGTTCAATGATTGTGAGGGAGCCTGGTCATGCAGATTGCAGTTGTCTGTTTACGTAGCCTGGCATATCAGGGGAAGGCTGGCAATGCTTTTCCTAAGTTATGTACACATGTTGTGGTGCAGATGCGCGTGTGTGTGAAGGGGAGGCTGGCACTGCCACTGTCCAAGGCCTTTTCCAAGAAAGCTCTCTCCTCACCATGAATTATTCAGGCTCGATTCCTTCCAATTCCTTGCTGGTCCTCTTGTCCCCTCTTCCCCATATCAATAATTAATGGGCTTTTAATTAGCTTGAAACAAGCCCTCTGTCCCTCTAGGGAGGCACCCATTCCTTCCCAGCACCTCAAAATGACCTGTTTTACTGCACACAGCATACAGATGACAAGAGAAGTGATAAATCATGTACGCTATGTCATGTGATTTGCTAAATTGTCATGTGACACTCAATACAGACACTTGCAGAATTATGTTTTTTTTTCAATGCCTGTGTCATGAGTTTGTGCTTATGCATCTATCGTAAATGCCTAAATCTGTGATATCCATGCATTCTGCATCATCAATATAATTTTTAGACTGTGTAAACCTGGGAGAGGCTAGGAAAAACTGACTGGGTAGATCAGCCCATACTTCAGTTTTCACGGTCAAGGACTCCAGGTCTTCTAGGGTGATTCCAGGGGGTTTCCGGATCAGCTAGGTTTTGAGTGTGGACATGCAACTCCTTTGAGTTGAATTTATCTAGCATAGTTAGCAGGGGAGCATTCCTGGGGGCAATCATGTAAAATTTCTAACCTAAACAGCACCGTACAAATTGAAGAAGCAGTGGATTTATTTCAAGGTGCTTCAAATCTGTCACACTCCTCACCAATGGAATCCAAGGAGGCTTGTTCTTTCAGTCATTACCCAAAGGTTGAGGTAGAAATGGGGTTCCCTCTCCTCCTCTATACGCAGGCTTTTTTACAAGCCTTTAAGCTTTAAATAACCATTCTTTTATGTTATTCCACTTCCAGAGTTAGAAGCCTTCATATTATAGTTCTGATATGTATTCTCTTGTTTCAACATTATGTACATCCAGATATGCAACTCAAATGTTTGCTGTGATAAGTGGACACACAATCGGGGCGAATGCCCACTGTTCATCTGACATAACAGTTTTTGACTATGGGATGTTTGTAACATGGATTCTGTATGTGCTGTCTTGTTAATAAAACTTGTTTGGATAAAAAAAAAAAGAAAAAAAGAAACGGGGGTGAGATAAAATGCCTGATGTGCTCCAGCCACATTCACACTTCAGACCTAAGTCTTTAATATACATTTAGGTCTAAACTCCTAATAGCCCATGGATTTTGTCTTGGTTGGTGACACCAGACCTCACTTATTTACTAAATCTCCAGAAAGTTAGTGATCAAGTGTTTAAACACCACCTAATCTCAAAACTAAATCTGCAGTGTGGTCATTCCTAACACTTTGTCATTTCCTACACCTTGTTGCCACCTAATCTTTTTATGTAAGCCCATTTAGAAAGAAAATGTGTACAACCCCCATAGACATCTCTTGGCCATGTTGCTTAGGAGGGAGCTAGCTAAGTACAGAGTTAGTGGCAAGGGGGTTACATGCGAAATGAAAGTTATCAAATTCAGATAAATTTGGTGGATTGTGGTCAACTTGCGGACTCTGTAGTCTACACCTTTTTTTTTAGCAAATTGATGGTTAGTTCTATCCCCTTCCCCTAGCCAAAATCTTCCCCTTTCCTGAAACTGATGTAGAACAGTCGAATACAAGTGTTATTATCATAGATTAGGATGATGAGTAAGGTAAGATAAAGTAAGATACATAGACCAGGCATTAGACCTGGTGTTCTCCAGACTCCAGTGATAATAAATATAAATTTTACTAACTCCAACTAAAAATACACCATAACAATTGCTTCTAGTAGGGATTGTCTCTAGTATGCATATTCTTGCAGAGTCATTTGCCTAACTGCTCATCGGTTCTAACACTGGGCCCTCATCACTCCACCGGAAAGTGTTACATCTCCCAGGTTTATTGCAATCAGCAACCACCCTCATTTCAACACCAAGTTACCCACTGGTGTTCCTAGGCTTCTAAATGGTACACTTGCCATCCTACCATGTGAATTAGAAGGAGGGTGTAGACCCTTGCACCCACACAGACTTCTACTCAGAGCCCACAAAACTCATTCAGGCCTTTTAGTGGTTCTGGTATGCTCAACCACAATCTGTATTGCTCCTTCATCTTCAGGTCTTTAGTGGCTGTTGGGTTACTCAGGCAACTGGATAATATACTGTTTTCCAAAAGGCTTCACAAAGCTACCTGGTATCAGAACCCTCACCCCTTTTGTAGAGACAGTTGTAGAGGTTCTCTGCATCCCTTATATCAAAGGTCTCCAAACTTTTTAAACAAAGGGTCAGTTTACCATCCTTCAAACTTTAGAGGGGCTAGACTGTGGCCAGTGGGAGTAGAACATTTCCTGGCATCTGTAACAACCCCCCATGATTGGCATTACTGGGAGGAATAGTTCCCCATCATTGAAATCAGTGGGAGGATTAGTCCCTCATTATTGGTGTCAGTGGGAGGAATAGTGCCCCATCATTAGCGTCAGTGGAAAGAATAGTTCCCCAAGGCTGGATAAAGGCAAGCAAAGAGCTGCATTCACCCCCCGGGACGCAGTTTGGAGACCACTGCCTTATACTGTACATATTATACTTGCAGTATACAATAGGTGGTGGACAACTGTCAAAGGGGACACAGCACTTCGCTCTATGACGCTCTATGATGAGGATGCAAAAAGCATTGGTTAAGAATTTTCAGATTTAAACATACTATCCTTGTACAGGTCTGGAATGTTGTTTTCTTCAGGCAAAATAGTCTGATTTGTAAAGCCTCTAAAATGCACTCTTTTTCAGAAATGTTTAACATGTTGACTTTGCAGCTTTTCCACTCTTAGTTGATATAAAGCAGCACTCATCAGCACTCACATTATCTATGAGAGACCCCCACCCATTTGAATAACAAACCATTCCTCTGCTAAACGACACAGACTTTAGAATTTCACAAGCCCAAAAGCTCTTGTCTAGTCAATTAGATAGCTGACAAAAACTCAGCTGTTGAAAAAGGGAGCAAACACAGAGTTTATGAACCTCTCAATATTTCGGGCTAGGCCTGGCCTCTGGTGAAAAGGTCGGGTCACTGATACCCTGGTGCCTATACATGTAAATAGTGCCACGTGGTTTTAAAAGATTACAAAAGCTTCAGAACTTGTTGAAAAAATACACTAAAAAAGGAGGGATTTACCACTCTGGACCCAAGTGCTGCATTGTACGGAGTTAGCGGGCATCCATATGCTCCTTCATACCTAAAATTATCTTCTTGGTTTTTCCTTAATGTGATGGGTGAACAACAGTAAAGGTAAGGATAAGCACTGTTAAATGCCTAGCACAGGGTAGGAAGGGTGGTCTTTACAACCAGTTAGATGCTGTTAAACAGTGCTAGATGCTAAACCAGGACCTATTTGTTATTGCAAATGTCAATGTTGGGTCCACTCCCAACCCAGTCAGTTCTATGTCCCCAATCCGCTCTATCTCATACAATGAACTGCTTGCAGAAAAATATGCCTTCAGAAACAATTTCAAAGCATTTTGCTTAGTAGCTGTGCAAGTTCTGAAGCAAGAGGCAAGAATGTCCATGAGCTGCCAGTTCCACGTTCCCACCACTTTTCAGAAGGATCCTCAACGAAAAGAGTGTCCCTCTTTCGGGGTGACTGATAGCATAAAAACCTATATCCTACAGAAACTGCCATCTTCAACGTTTAAATATGGAAAAGGCTTGCATATGTATTAAATACAGAGAAAACCCTCATGTATGGGATAAAGGCAGTCTCCACTGTTGGTCAGTATTCAGTTAAGAACTTTGTAAATTTGCAGAAAGGCGGCGTATGTCAACATTGAACAACTATTTCTATTTTCAGCTTGGGGCGCCAGTTCTGATGCTGAATGGACGCAAGTACATCCAACTAGGACAAACATCCAACTGCCAAACAGCTGGGATGAGCAGTCAGATCTCCTAGTATATGGACAGCTTTGCTAACATGCTCAAATTTTTCTTTCTTTTTGTTGAATTTTTTACCAATTTTATTACGGTCAAATAAAGTGAAAGTCCACCTTCACAGAAAATTTAAATAATGGTTACTTTCTATGTGTTTACACTGTGTTCATATTTAGATATATCCAGCTTTCGCAAGCTGTAAGGCTGGGTTCACACTTGTGCGGTGCGAATTTTAGCTCTCTTATCTCTGCAAAAATATAAGAGAACTGTTCAGCAGATCATCTCCGATTTAGCTGCAAATTTGGTGACCTGGGAGAGAGGAGGGGGAGGGGGGAGGTGTAGTGAGGTAAAGGAGAGAAATCCTGATAAGAACTGAACACATCTGCGAATCAGATGCGTGCCCATAGAAGATAATGAGCCTGAATTCGCACCTAAGCCGCACCGCAATGCCTAGAAAATGCACATGTTTTTTGGGCAATGCGCAGTGTGAATGCATCGCACATATGTGAACCAGCCTCATTAAAATCAATGTATTTTATAATGTTATGCGAATTGGATGCGGTTTAAGCCGCAACCAATTTGCATAGGTGTGAACGGAGCCTTAAGGTTTTAAATCTTTATATGCTTCTGTGTATAGAGTACACTTCCTCTGGTTCCGTGGTTACATGGCCAGAGATGGACACACAAATTTGAGCACTTCTTTGAGTGCACTATGCACGAGGGACAACCATTCACACAAATTATTTGGAATACACAGATCATGTGGACTATGAGGAATTTAAAAGCAAAAAAGTGACTTCAATTTTGCTGGGGTTTTTTTCTTTGCTTTTTTGTACTAGAGTTTTTTACCTTTTTCTTTATTTAGAAGGTGTTAGATATTTGGGTATATTTAGGTTATTTCAGTGTCCTTTTGATGTGTGTATTTTTTTTTTCTATATATTTAATTGTAACTCCTTTTTTTATAAGTCCCATCGCATGTTTAAAAAGAAATATATATATATATATATATATATATATATAGAGAGAGAGAGAGTGAGAGAGAGAGCGATACATATACTGTATATATCTCTCTATATATATCTAGAGATATACATATACTCAGGGGAGAGCTGGCAGCCTTAAGCCTGGGGGCAAGTCCAGTCGAGTGGCCCATTGTACCACCAAATCAGCTCACCATTCATGCCCACCGGGTTTTATAACACGTATTGATGTTATGAAGCAAGACAAATATGAAACAGCAATGACAGCATGACCCCTATCTTGGTAAAGAGCTGATGACGCTGCCCTTTACCCATTGTCCAATAACAGCCAATCACATGTAAATGACAGCATGTGAGGAGAGCCGATCAGCAGCATCTCTGCGCAGTGGAGACTGTACAGACAATTAGGGCACCGATTACAGTGCAGCCCTAGCAGTGCCCAGCAAGTGATGTCAGTCTGTGCCCATCAGTGACACCAATCAGTGCCCATCAGTGACACCATTCAGTGCTGCCTTTCAGTGCCCATCATTGCCACCCATTAATGCCCATCATTGCCACCCATCCGTGCCCAACAGTACCACCTATAAGTTCCGCCTATCGGTGCCACCTATCTGTGCCACCCATCAGTGCCACCACCTATCAGTGAACTTCAGTGAAGGAGAAAAATTACTTACAGTGTCTTGAAAAAGTATTCATACCCCTTGAAATTTTCCACAGTTTGTCATGTTACAGCCATAAATGTAAAAGTATTTTTTTGGTATTTTATGCGATAGATCAACACAAAGTGGCACATAAAAGTGGAAAGAAAAATGATAAATGGTTTTCAATTTTTTTTACAAATAAATATGTGAAAAATTTGTATGGCGCCCCCCGAGTCAATACTTTGTAGAACCGCCTTTCTCTGCAATTACAGCTGCAAGTCTTTTTGGGAGTGTCTCTACCAGCTTTGCCCATCTAGAGAGTGACATTTTTGCCCATTCTTCTTTGTAAAATATCTCAAGTTCTGTCAGATTGGATGGAGAGCGTCTGTGAACAGCAATTTTCAAGTCTTGCCACAGATTCTCAATGTGATTTAGGTCTGGACTGTGACTGGGCCATTCTAACACATGAATATGCTTTGATCTAAACCATTCCATTGTAGCTCTGGCTGTATGTTTAGGGTTGTTGTCCTGCTGGAAGGTGAACCTCCGCCCCAGTCTCAAGTCTTTTGCAAATTCTAACAATTTTTTTCCTAAAATTGCCCTGTATTTGGCTCCATCCATCTTCCCATCAACTCTGACCAGCTTCCCTGTCTCTGCTGAATGAAAGCATCCCCACAACATGATGCTGCCACCACCATGTTTCACGGTGGGGATGGTGTGTTCAGGGTGATGTGCAGTGTTTTCTGCCACACATAGCGTTTTACTTTTAGGCCAAAAAGTACATTTTGGCCTCATCTGACCAGAGCACCTTCTTCCACATGTTTTCTGTGTCCCCCACATGGCTTCTCACAAACTGCAAATGGGACTTCTTATGACTTTCTTTCACCAATGTCTTTCTTCTTGTCACTCTTACATAAAGGGCAGAATTGTGGAGTGCACGACTAATAGTTGTCCTGTGTACCAGTGGTCATCAACCCTGTCCTCAGGGCCCACTAACAGGCCAGGTTTTATTTATTACCTTGGGAAGATGCAGACAAGAATACGGCAATCACTGAGCAGCAAATTATATCACCTGTAATGTATTTCAGTTATCTTGCAAACCTGGCCTGTTAGTGGGCCCTGAGGACAGCGTTAATGACCACTGTTGTGGACAGATTCTCCCACCTGAGCTGTGGATCTCTGCAGCTCCTCCAGAGTTACCATGGACCTCTTGGCTGCTTCTCTGATGAATGCTCTGCTTGCCCGGCCGGTCAGTTTAGGTGGATGGCAATGTCTTGGTAGGTTTGCAGTTGTGCCATACTCTTTCCATTTTCGGATGATGGATTGAACAGTGCTCCGTGAGATGTTCAAAGCTTGGGATATTTTTTTTTATAACTTAACCCTGCTTTAAACTTCTCCACAACTTTATTCCTGACCTATCTGGTGTGTTCCTTGGCCTTCATGATGCTGTTTGTTCACTATGGTTCTCTAACAAACCTCTGAGGGCTTCACAGAACAGCTGTATTTATACTGAGATTAAAACACAGGTGGACTCTATTTACTAATTAGGTGACTTCTGAAGACAATTTCCCCTAGATTTTAGTTAGGGGTATCAGAGTAAAGGGGGCTGAATACAATTGTCCCCCCACACTTTTCAGATTTTATTTTATTTTTGAAAACCATTTATCATTTTCCTTCCACTTCACAATTATGTGCCACTTTATGTTGGTCCATCACATAAAATCCCAATAAAATACATTTAAGTTTTTGGTTGTAACATGACAAAATGTGGAAAATTTCAAGGGGTATGAATACGTTTTCAAGGCAATGGATTTGCTAAAATAAAAAAAAATACGTTTTTTTTTTTTTGTAAAAACACCTTTTTTTTTTCGGTCTTTTTTCATATTTTAGCAAAAAAGAAAACACCCCAGTTGTGATTAAATACCACCAAAACGAAAACTCCATTTGTGTGAAAAAAAAGTACAGCAATTGTTATTCAGAGCCCAGGTTCACACTGACATTGGGAATGAAATCAAGCAAGTTCAGCTGAACTATTTAATGAACGATATCATACTTGCATGTCAGTCCCAACGTTGGGGTGCAATTTCAGAGACATCTGTGCGGGTTCATGCACAGGTGTCTATTGAAATCGCACTCTGAAGTTGGCAAAAGTAGTACAGAAACTACTTTTGGGAATTGGTGCGACACCGCAAATGGAATCGATGCGGCGTTGCACCGATTCGGATGGTGCCATCGCCGGGAATTGCCACCGATTTGGCATGCGATTTGACATGTCAAATCGCTCCAATGTGAACCAGGGTTTAATGTGAGAGCACTGAAAGCTGAAAATTGTCCTGGGCAGGAGGGGGGTGAAAGAAAGTGCCTGGCAGGCAATAAGGCTGAGGGAGAGAAGGAGTAGGGAGGAAGAGAGGGAGGAGGGGAGAGTCTGGTCAAAGCTCACTCACTTGCACAATGCATAGTCCCAGCAGGAAGCTCACTGGCTCAGTCACTCAGCGTCTTCATGTTTAGGATATGAAACTGTGGCTGCCGACTTTAAATTTTCCCGCCCACATATCCCCTTCACACAGCACACGGTCTGCATCGAGTGTGGGCAGGCACAAGAGAGAGGGTTGGGAGGAGGCAGAGCTGATCATTTTCCCATTAGTGGAGAGGAGGGGGAGGGCTGTGCTCTGTAAGATGGAACACACTCTCAGCCATGTGACAGGTGCAGCTAGTATCCCTATCACAGGACACAACACAGCCCTGTTAACCCCCTCCCGCCGGAGCTGCCCAAGCAGAAGCACTTGGCCGGGTCTGGAAACTGCACATGCGCAGTTCTGAGCTGGACGCACAGCGGCCCTTTTACAGGGAACCAGAGCAGCCCAGAAGGAAAATCTCCACTCTGCCCCCCCGGCCCAGCCCGCCCCTGCATATACTGTATATATATAATGCATATATATATATATATATATATATATATATATATATATATATATGTGTAGCGGGTATATACTTTTAAAACTGGTGAAGACACCAGTGATGCATAGTTCCCTGCGGCCCAGCAGGTGGCGCTGTCACTTTGGGCCGGGGTTGAACCATCGCTGCAGTGCCGTACCCTTTGTGACCTCTCACAGTGGTTGTACGGTGGGGCGGGGAACCCGCCGTGCTTACTGGGAGAGGGTATAAAGGGGTGGACATCTTCACCACGAGGGTCGAGTCCCAGGCACCTTCAGCCTGAGGGCTGCTGTTCGCGGTCGGTGTCCAGGCGGCCTAGGCCTGGACACCTGGAGTTCGTGTTCCATCCCAGACACCTTCAGTCTGGGGTGAGGTACTCAGCCGTAGGCCTGGGGCCCAGTACCTTCCGCTGGGTCCCGCGAGGGAGGGATTGTCCTAGGGGGCCCCGGGAGTGGGGCACCCGAATCCAGAGGCGTAAGGGACCGGAGGAGGGACTCATCTGAAGACCTGGTGCAGCAGATTGCCAGTGCTGGGTGAACCTCTGGAGACCTGCTATTAGGCCGGTGGCAGGAGCCTCAACGGTTATCCGGTCGGTGGCAGCGACCAAAACTCACGGTCGGTGGCAGAGACCGTGCGCCAGGCCTATTCGCTAGCAAAGGAATAGGAGAGCTCAGTTGTGCCTGGGCCTACTCGTACCCACACCCCTGTCTGTTACTGAAAGTTCAACTGATTGTGTTCACCCTGAAAGTAGAGAAATAAAGGAGTGTTGGACTTTCGATTGGTGTGGGGCTCTATGTTATTGGCAGACACATCTCCACGGAACAGCTGGAGGCTTCGTATGCAGTGAACAGACCTCAAGGTATTTCAAGTAACTCTGCTCAACCCTCATACACATACGAGGGGAGAGCTTGGCGTAGTGTTCCTGCACTCTCCTCTCCCAGGTACCCCTAGACACAAGCCAGTCAAACAAGAAAACCAGAGAGGGAGAGTGAGGCTCCGCTACACGTGGGGGCTCTGGTCCGGGATGTGTTCGTGCTACAATGGAGCTGGAGTTGTTGGAATTTAAAAAGTGTCTGCCCGAAAGAGTTCAGAGTAGGTCGGCCATATTGGCCATTGCGCCATGAGGCACACCCTCCCTGCTCAGTTCATGGGCGTGACCCAGGGAAGGAGGAAGCCTGCGAACTGGAGTGCAAGAGGGGAGGAGTCCAATCGTGTGAAGGACTACACGTGGGGACTTTGGCGCCAACAATGCAGTGCGCAATGGATCAGCAGAGAGTCGCCATGTTCACCAATGCATCGTGGATTCCAATTCATCCTACTACCACAAGTCTGACTACTGCTGCTCCGATAACGGATACAGGGATTCGGCTAAAGCCCCGGGGACGATTCGCCCTGTACTCATGCATGGACGTTGAGGCCCTGGGTTTGATTTGTCCCGGCTGTTCGGGACTGGTGTGTCAGCTGAAGCCATTCGGGCGCTGCGAGGCCTGCGGAGAGTTCCTATTTGAGGTGGAACCACCTATTGAGAAACCCAGAACCATTCACCTCAACCGCACAACAGGCCACACCACTCAAGAAGGAGGAATCGCTGCTTTTACAGCCATCCCTGTGCGCACTGCAGCGACCGCAGGGGAGGTCGCAATCACTGAGGTACGGGAGAAATCCGAGGATGCTGACTCTGTCACCACTGTTTCCCAGCGTCCACCCCCAAAGAGGAAGACCGGCTTGGTTGCCCCGTCCAGCGGTTGCGGTGGATCACCCTGCTCGCCTACGCCCACCCCGGATGGATGCGGTCAGAAGAGTCCCGGACATCCCTTCTCTACTTTGGGCCAAGGTAAGCCGGGCTGAGGGACTTGGTGTTGGGGCGGAGGTGTCGGGGATTCACGGCACTGTGTGCCCGCGGGGGGGTAGCAATTCAGCCTCTACTACAGGCTACCAGCCCGCGGAGGAGTGTGACACCTCAGACCTAGAGTCGCTCTCCGATCCGGGAGACGACGTCATCATAGATGAACTTTTCGCAAAGAAGGGCTGGGACAAGATGCCTCTCTCCTCGTCCCGCAGAGTCAGGGATCCACCCATGTCTACAGGGGGTAATACACCCCTGGTGGAGGCACCAGCGCCTGAGGAGGGATCCCGTCCCCAGTCTGCCCTTCTACCTCTGGTGCCTCCTGCATCTGGCACCAGGGAAAATAGACTGTTGCTGCGGGCGCCTATGCCTAGAATGGAGGTGATCAAGGCACCTCGTTACCCGGACGCCATCGTCCAACCGGGTGATGGAGACCGGCCACTATGCCTCCGCTGGCGAGACTACAGCGCCTCTTTGGCCAAAAGGTTGCTAACGAGTACGGGTGGGAGTACCCGTACTTACCTAAGGAGCTTCTATATGAAGTGGAAGTCTGCCGGGAACGCTGGTACAACGATTTTGTGTGGACGCACCTTCAGGTCCCACGTGCCCGCAGGTACCTTGCGTGTTCCCCTAAAGCCTCTCAACGGTTCAAGGACTGCAAGTCAGAATGGATGCTGGGTCGGCACATCCACGCAGACAAGGTGTTAATTCGGCGCAAAGAGGGGGAGGATGTCGAATACCATGTAGAGACAATGGACCAGCACTTGAAACCCCTTGTCTTGCCGCACCCAAAGTTCTATTTGTAGGAGAAAAAAAAAGGACTCCGTTCTTGCTTTGCCTTGTTGCTGCTGAACTTTCCGGGGTTGTTTCCCGGGAAATCCCAGTGACTGTGCCCGTGTTGATGGGTGTTTGCGCTCACTGGAGGAATTGAAGGACTGTTGCCGTTGTTTGTTCTTCATTCTTCCATCCCACAAAGTGACTATGGACTTTGGGGTAGTTAGAGCCGCAAGAGAAAAAAAAAATAGAAGATCTTCAACCAGTGCAGTTATTGCGGCACTGTCACCAGGTGGCAGTGTTGCACACCGATATTCACTGTTCACTCACACACTTATAGAAGGAAAGGGTTTCTCTGCGGAGAGGTTCTTTCGTTCTTACACAAACATATGTGTCAGAGATATGTGTGTTTAACGTTTCTTTTCCCCTCTGCAGGAGAACATCTCATCAAGACCACTGAGAATGGGGTGGGTCTTAGTCAGGATGGGTGGGAAGGAATGTTAATGTGAACATGTGTTTCAAATAATGTTGTTATGTGTTGTTTGTTTTCCTTCCCTCCCCTTTCATGTCAGGTTCAGGCACAACTGTTTGGTTAGTTATCAAAACTTTTGTATTTTTTTTTTAATTGTTAGTCGGTTTCTGGATCAGGCTATGATGGACCCTTTGGGCATGGGTTGCTCCAGACACTGGGGACCAGTGTCCAATAACCGGGGGGAGAGTGTAGCGGGTATATACTTTTACAACTGGTGAAGACACCAGTGATGCATAGTTCCCTGCGGCCCAGCAGGTGGCGCTGTCACTTTGGGCTGGGGTTGAACCATCGCTGCAGTGCCATACCCTTTGTGACCTCTCGCAGCGGTTGTACCCTGGGGTGGCGGGGAACCCGTCGTGCTTGCTGGGAGAGGGTATAAAGGGAGTGGACATCTTCGCCACGAGGGTCGAGTCCCAGGCACTTTCAGCCTGAGGGCTGCTGTTCGCGGTCGGTGTCCAGGTGGCCTAGGCCTGGACACCTGGAGTTCGTGTTCCATCCCAGACACCTTCAGTCTGGGGTGAGGTACTCAGCCGTAGGCCTGGGGCCCAGTACCTTCCACTGGGTCCCGCGAGGGAGGGATTGTCCTAGGGGCACCCGAATCCAGAGGCGTAAGATACCAGAGGAGGGACTCATCCAAAGACCTGGTGCAGCAGATTGCCAGTGCCGGGTGAACCTCTGGAGACCGCCCGGAGGGATATCTTTCAAGTTCAGAGAGGAAGGTGGTTCATGTTCAATGACTGGTGGCAGCGGTCCAACTATTCAACTCAGGTCAGTGGCAGAGACCTGCTATTAGGCCTGTGGCAGGGGCCTCAACGGTTCATCCGGTCGGTGGCAGCAACCAAAACTCACGGTCGGTGGCAGAGACCGTGCGCCAGACCTATTCTCTAGCAAAGGAATAGGAGAGCTCAGTTGTGCCTGGGCCTACTTGTACCCACACCCCTGTCTGTCTGTTACTGAAAGTTCAACTGATTGTGTTCACCCTGAAAGTAGAGAAATAAAGAAGTGTTGGACCTTCGATTGGTGTGGGGCTCTATGTTATTGGCAGACACATCTCCACGGAACAGCTGGAGGCTTCGTATGCAGTGAACAGACCCGGAGGTAATTCAAGTAACTCTGCTCAACCCTCATACACATACGAGGGGAGAGCTTGGCGTAGTGTTCCTGCACTCTCCTCTCCCAGGTACCCCTAGACACAAGCCAGTCAAACGAGAAAACCAGAGAGGGAGAGTGAGGCTCCGCTACATATGTATATAGAGAGATATCTCTTTCTCTCCCTCTCTCTCTCTCTCTCTCTCTCTCTCTCTATATATATATATATATATATATATGTAGCGGGTGTCAAATTTAGTGGGGTGTATCTGGGCCATAGATGGCCCAGATACATTGATTTTTAGGGATTTATGGACACTTTGGATTGTGGGAGGTATGAATGGTGTCATGTTCCCTGCGGTCCCTAGGTGGCGCTGTCACATGGGACCGGGGTTGAACTGCCATTCTAGAGCCGTGCCCTTTTTGTCCTCTTACGGCAGTAGTACGGCGGGGTGGGGAACCCGCTGTGCCTGCTGGGAGAGGATATAAAAGGGGCGGACATCTTGCGCACGAGGTCCATTCCCCAGGCACCTTCGGCCTGGGGGCTGCTGCGGTTCGTCTGTGCCTAGGCCTGGGTGCGTGGAGTCGAGTTCCATCCCAGGCACCTTCAGCCTGGGGTGAGGTACTTTGCCAGGAGGCCTGGGGCCCAGTACCTTCGACTGGGTCCCGCGAAGGCGAGGCATTCCTAAGGTGCCCCCGGTATTGGGTGCCTGAATCCAGGGCATAAGGGACCGGAGATGTGACCTCCCCGAAGAGCCAGCGCAGCATTTGCTGGTGACGGTGGAGGCCTCTGGTGACTGTCCGGATGGATGTCTTCCTCTGACAGGGGTCGTTTGTTCTAAAGGAGGTAATTCATGTTCTCATGGTCTGTGGCAGGTAGTGGTACCCATCTTCCTCAGGTCAGTGGCAGGCCTCATCCAAGGCCTGTGGCAGAGGCCTCGACGTTCACCCAGGTCAGTGGCAGTGACCAAATTCACAGTTGGTGGCAGCGACTGTGCGCCAAGCCTGTTTGCACTAAACGGAACAGGAGTAACTCTATTCATTGTGTTGTGCCTGTGCCTACTCTTTCCCACACCCTGTCTGTTCTTTTTAAAGTCAACCAGTCTACCTATTGATCTAAGCAATAAAACAGAGTTGGACTTTTTATTGGTGTGGAACTCGTGTTACTGGAAGCTAAGTGTCCCTGTCAGTGACAGTGGCAATCATCCTCCACAGTGGAAGCTGAGGCTCCGGCCTAATACGCAGACCCGAAGGTAAACGGTTTAGCTCATATCTCTGCATCCTACATCAGAGAGCCGAGCTGGTGGTGTACATCTTTCCCCCTTCTCCCAGATGCCCCTAGACGAGTAAAACCAGCCGTGAAGAGAGGGCAGAAGCTGGGGGAGGACCGCTACACATATATATATATATATATATATATATATATATATATATAAAATAGATATTGATATCGATATCTATATACTGTATATTCATTTTTCCTTTGCCACTAAAATGCATTTGTCAAATTGGTAAAATTTGGCCAAAATTTCAGTGAAATCAAACTTCTGCTCATGCATATTTATTACCATCTTAGGGCCCATGTATATAAAATCGGGCCTTGCACTGAGTATATTTTCCAAGTCCTGATGACCTGGTCAAAATTCACCTTGAAGGTGGCCCTGTTGGACCCCCTCTTGGTGGAAAATAATTGGCCGAACAGCAGTTGCATTCAACCAGATGCAGCTGCTGTTCAGGTGTTCTGCCAGCTGCCAGCTATCAGAATACAATAGCTGGTACTGTAGATTTGTCCAATCCGCACTGTATAGCATGTATGGAGGAATGTGTCCGATTTTTGTTCGCTCAGTCTACAGAGTGATTGAAAAAATTCTATCAGTCTATGGCCAGCATTAGAAGTAAGCCAAATGCAGTAGGCTTTCAGGAAGGAATGGGTTGCTTCTGAGTTTTTACAATTAACTTTTTTAAAGGTGCCATTTCTGAGTTGCCTATTGCATTCATATTTTCTGAATGGGAATAAAAAGCAGACTATAAACAGAAAACAAATGCCTGTGTACATGAGCCTTTAAGCTGTAATTGGAATTTAATCTGACATCTAACCTTTGGCACACAAAAAATGAAACTGCACAGCAATTTAAATATTGTAATGACAATGACAGTTCCTCCTGTACCAGGACTTTAAAGGACTCATGTACATATGGCTGCAATGGGTACAAATTTGTGCCCCTTTCACACTGCGGCGCTATCTTAAATGCATACCTCCCAACTTTGTTAAGTCCCTTCGCGGGACATTCTGATGTCCCCTCTCCCCTGCCAACCAGAGTTGTTGAGCGGGGGGGGGGGGGGGTGCGGGACATTGGCAAAAAAAAACGGGAATTGCCACAGAAGTTGTTGAGGGGGGGGGTATGCCGCCGATCGGGGGGGGGGGGCATACTAGTGCGCCGATCACGGGGGGGGCTCTTACCTGCTGCTGCTGCTCCTCTTCATGTTTCCTGCTGTGTGGGAAACATGATAGTCTCGCGGGAGTGCGGGAAGGAGGAGCCTCTGCGGGTGAAACCCGCACAATCCTTGCCAGTTGGGAGGTATGTTGATGGCACTTTACCGTCGGAATTGCTGCGGAATTCGGCCACTAGCCGTGCGGTTTTAACCCCCGCTAGCGGCCGAAAAAGGGTTAAAAAAGGTTAATACCGCCGGCAATGCGCATTGCCGGCGGTATAGCCGTGGTGTCCCATTACTTTCAATGGGCAGGAGCGGTGGAGGAGCGGTAAACACACCGCTCCTAAGCGCTCCAAAGATGCAGCTAGCAGGACTTTTGGAGCGGTCCTGCTAGCGCACCGCTCCAGTGGGCTTTCACACTGGAGAAACAGCAGCTGCTGTTTAGGGTCGGTTTGCAGGTGCTTTTTTTAGCGCAATAGAGCCTGCAAACCGCCCCATTGTGAAAGGGGCCTTAGAGGCATGGGGTGAAAGTGGGCTGTGAGGCATCTTCAGACAATGCTTTGGGGCTATCTTTACATTAAATACACCTTGTTTACTTTTTATTACTACAGTAGGGTGACCAGACATCCCTGGTTTCAGGGGACAGTCCCCGGATTGAGGACACTGTCCCCGAACCAAGTCTGTCCCCGGTTTTGTCCCCGGATTGGATTTGAACAGGGGAAATTTCAAAGACAGTCAGTGCAGAATAAAAAAAAGAAAATTCCTGAATTACACCCCCCCCCCCACTCCGCCGCTCCTACTAGCTTAGAGGGGGTGTATTTTTTTCCATTATCTGTGCCCCTTTCTGATGATCATGTGCTGTTGTGTCACTGATTGCTGCCATTACTAGTAAAAAAAAAATATGTCCCCGGATTTCATTTGAAAAATCTGGTCACCTTATACTACAGGTCTACTTAGAGTAGATTTACTAAAACCGGAGAGTGCAAAATATGGTGCAGCTCTGCAACGAAACCAATCAGCTTCCAGGTTTTAATGTCAAGGCCTAATTGAACAAGCTGAATTTAGAAGCTAATGGTCTACAATGCACAGCTGCACCAGATTCAGTTTTAGTAAATCTCCCCCCCTGAATTTTTTGGACAACTAGAAGACGTGCACCAGATACATAGAGGTTGAATTACTAAAGGCAATAGGCGGTTGACGTTGCAAGGGAATTTTCTCCAGAGTTTAGTGAATGAGGTGAAATTTCAGATTGGAAAAAATACCCAATCACGTGCAAGGAAATATTTTTACAAACGTAATTTTTGCTTGCACATACAGTAATTGGATGATAGAAGTCAGCAGAGCATCACCTCATTCACTAAGCTTTGGGGCACATTCCTTTGCCACGTGCAACTTCCCTTGAAAAGCAAACAGCCTATTTGCCTTTAGTAAATCAACCCCTCAGTTTTACAAGATCATTTAACTGCAACAAACCTTCACTATGTGTACACAAGTCTCCAATGGCAACCAGTTAAAAATAAAATGGGCGGGGCCAGAAAAGCAATGGAAATAAAATAAAGAAAGTGGATGTAGAGCAGACAGAAAATCTACAAAAAAGGTAAATTTGGGCTCTGAATGTTCTCTCTTTATTCTCAGTGCGCCTAAATAGGAAAACCGGGGACAGTGTCTTGTAACAGTTTTGCTTTATTTGGCACCCAAGATGAAGGGTGGTTTTTAAAGTCTGAGCAAAACTCTGTGCCACATGGGTGGCCTAATTTTTCATTTCTAAGTTATAGGAGTCCTCCGTGTGAGGCATTCACGTTTCACTATGCCAGGACTTCTAAGGTTCATGGCGCTATGGGGGTTATTTGTGAACTGGAAAATGTATGTAATTAATGCTCTCTTCTGTATCAAATATGCCTGAACAGTGCAAAGATTGTTCCAAAGAAATTAATCCTGGTGCTGACCACAATGGTTGCTGTCTATAAGGATGTGCAGAATTAGGGCTGGATATCAGTCACTCTTATTCAAAAAAAGTTCTTATCCTACGGTTTCCTTAACCTTTTGCCTCCTAAGCAGGTGTGGCCCATCCCCTCTCCTCAAATCACTGTACTTACCTAGATCTCACTCCGAGGCCTGTGGCATTGTTTACATCCTTCATTCAGATTTTTGATCCAAAGCCTGCACAGTTCGGGCCCATAGAGTTCTGAGGGGCTGCTAGATATATAGGAGATGATCCGTCCACATACCCATAGACTGGGGCCATGCTGTGGGCCATGTATGGACATCAGTTCCATAGTTGCCAACATTGCAAAAAAAACATCTGGGACACTTTTTTGTATTGAGGCGGAGCCTTGCTATAATCAGGGGGCGGGGCATTCGTTTGTAGGCGTGTCATGCTGGAGTGAAAAATGTGGCGAAAAATGGGCGTGGTTTACGCACGATAGTGGGTGTGGTTTAAATGGGCGTGGTTCAAAGGGGTGTGGCTAGAGTCCGAGGTGAGAGAAAGAGAGAGAAAGAAATAGAAAGAAAGAAGCCAGATCCTACACCACAATAGTAATGTGTAACAAAATTGGCAGATAAGGATACTCCAAAACACCTGGTGTTGGCGCTTCAATCATCCCGGCACCATGGTTGTTACGGTGTCAGGATGATTGAAGTGCATTATTTCTATTTTTACATTGTAATATAAAATGAAATCATTCAACTCACCATAATGCCGAATCAGTGGAAGCCCTGAGCGTGTTACCTGCCACGTCGCCTGCCACCAGATGGCCTCCCCAGCAGTCCGTCCTTGCATCAGGTGCCTCCCCAGCAGTCCGTCCTTGCATCAGGTGCCTCCCCAGCAGTCCGTCCTTGCATCAGGTGCCTCCCCAGCAGTCCGTCCTTGCATCAGGTGCCTCCCCAGCAGTCCGTCCTTGCATCAGGTGCCTCCCCAGCAGTCCGTCCTTGCATCAGGTGCCTCCCCAGCAGAGCCCCCTCCACACTTGTGGACAAGGGTCCAAAAATCATGATTGTCCCGGGAAATTCGGGACTGTTGGTAACTATGCAGGCGTCCCCAGTGGAGTCCCCCCTTACATCAGGCGTCCCCAGTGGAGTCCCCCCTTACATCAAGTGTCCCCAGAGGAGTCCCTCCTTACATCAGGCGTCCCCAGAGGAGTCCCTCCTTACCTCAGGCGTACCCAGCGGAGTCCTTCCTTACATCAGGTGTACCCAGAGGAGTCCCCCTTACATCAGGCGTCCCCAGCGGAGTCCCCCCTTACATCAGGCGTCCCCAGCGGAGTCCCCCCTTACATCAGGCGTCCCCAGTGGAGTCCCCCTTACATCAAGTGTCCCCAGCGGAGTCCCCCCTTACCTCAGGCGTCCCCAGCGGAGTCCCCCCTTACCTCAGGCGTCCCCAGCGGAGTCCCCCCTTACATCAGGCGTCCCCAAAGGAGTCCCCCCTTACCTCAGGCGTCCCCAGCGGAGTCCCCCCTTACATCAGGCATCCCCAGCGGAGTCCCCCCTTACATCAGGCGTCCCCATCGGAGTCCCCCCTTACATCAGGCGTCCCCAGCGGAGTCCCCCTTACATCAGGCGTCCCCAGCGGAGTCCCCCCTTACATCAGGCGTCCCCATCGGAGTCCCCCCTTACATCAGGCGTCCCCAGCGGAGTCCCCCCTTACATCAGGCGTCCCCAGCGGAGTCCCCCCTTACCTCAGCCGTCCCCAGCGGAGTCCTCCCTTACCACAGGCGTTCCCAGCGGAGTCCCCCCTTACCACAGGCATCCCCAGCGGAGTCCCCCCTTAACCACAGGCGTCTCCTGTCTCGGCCGCCATTATTGTTTCCCCTTCCCCGAAGGGGAACAAAATAGAGGCGAAGCCGACAGTGTGGCTGAAAAAAAAAAAAAAAATAAGCTGTGGCGCTGCCGACCCCCGCCCCTTTCCATTACAGACAGACCTGCAGCGGGGCGGGGCGGGGGGGTGGCCGGCCGGCCAGCCAAAACACGGATGTAGTACAATAGAAGATAAAGCTGCTGCGGCGCCGCCCACCCACGGGGAGACGCGGGGTATGGGCGGCGCCGCAGCAGCTTTATTTTCTATTGTACTACATCCTGGTTTTGGTCTTCTTTAAAATGGCGGCCGGCGGAGACATTGTCTCCGCCGGCCGTGGACCTCTAGCGGCGGCGGCCTGCGGCGTCCAAATTCGGGGAAAACGGGAAAAATCGGATTGGCCGGGACATTGGCCGGGACAAAATAAATCCGGGAAAAGGGTTTGAATCCCGGGAATGTCCCGGCCAATCCGTGACTGTTGGCAACTATGCAGTTCAGGAAGCCAGCTAAGGAATGTAACAATGCCATTGGCCTCAGAAGCAAGATCTAGGCAATTACAGTGATTAGGCACAGGGGGGTGGGGGCAAAAGGTTAAAGCGGAAGTAAACCCATCGATTTAACAGTTTAAAAAAAACAGTTACATTCCTGGCACGTGCCGGAAATGTAACTCTCTCATTGGTTGTACTCTCAACCAAACTGTCAAACCATCCAATGGCTGGTGTCATAACTGATCACATGTGCAGCATCATGGCAGTTGAAGTGTAAACAGAGGCCAAGATGGCAGCTTCCATGGCTGAAAACGATAGGAAGATTTACTTCCACTTTAAGGAGACTTAGTGGGAAAGTATATATAGACCCTTATTAAAACTGGGACTAAATGATATCAGGGATCTGGAGAAAGTGCAGAGAAGGGCAACCAAACTGATAAGCACTATGAGGAAAGATTAGAGGAACTGAATGTATTCTCTCTTGAGAAGAGGAGATTAAGGGGGATTTGATTAGCATGTATAAATACATAAATGGTCCATATAGTGAACTTGGTGTTGAGTTATTCACTTGAAGGGCACTCTTTACATCTGGAGGAAAAGAGATTTAATCTCCAAATATGGAAAGGTTTCTTCACAGTAAGAGCTGTGGAAATGTGGAATATACACCCTCAAGAGCTGGTTCTGGCAAGCTTAGTAGATTGCTTTAAAAAAAAAAAAGCCTGAATTCTTTCCTAAATGTACATAATACAGTGGAAACCTCGGATTGCGAGTAACGCGGTTAACGAGCGTTTTGCAATACGAGCACTGTATTTAAAAAAATCCTAACTCGGTTTGCGAGTGTTGTCTTGCAAAACAAGCAGGATTCAGGCCAAAGCGGTGTGCAGTACCGCGTTTGGCCTGAGGTGTTGGGGGCACCAGAGCCGAGCAGAGCAGAACGGCGCCGTTCTGAGCCGTTCGGAAATGCTCGGAAAGACTCGGAAATACTACGTTACCGAGCCTTTCCGAGGTTTGCCGAGGTGTCCTCGGGCCTTTCCGGCGGTTTCCGAGGCTCTCCGGCGCCCCCCCGTCTTTGGCCGCATGCGGTATTGCATGCCATTAAAGTCAATGCAGAACAAATTATTTTAGTTTCCATTGACTTCAATGAGCAAACTTGCTTTGATATGCGAATACTTTGGATTACGAGCATTCTCCTGGAACGGATTATGTTTGTAATCCGAGGTTCCACTGTATAACTGGATACTAACATTTATAGGTAAAATTGATCCAGGGAATATCCGATTGCCTCTTTGGGGATCAGGAAGATTTTTTTTCACTGGCTGGAGCAAATTGGTTCATGCTTTCTGATTTTTTTTTTTTTTGCCTTCCTTTGAAAACTGTGGGTATAGGATTGTATGATCTTTTAAATATTTTTTTTTAGGATATTCTTATTTATTTATAAATTTTTTCCTCTTATTGGTGAAACTGTATGGACTTGTGTCTTTTTTCAACCAGGCTAAATATGTAAAGTTCAAAATACTTACCTCTACTTCAACAGTCCAATGACCGTGGGGACCCTCACCAGCAGTGGCATCTGCACAGGTTCAGTGTACATTCTACAGAAGACTGTGAGCAAGCAGTTACCATAGGTTTATTTTACATTGCATATCTACTCAGCAATAAAGAAACTGCCTGCTCACAGTTCTTTTTTTCAGACTTTAGTTGCACTTTAAAGAAGAATCTAAAGCAAATCACTAAAATCTTACCATGATTATGTCATTTCAGAAGTTGTTTTGGGAGTAGATTCACACCAGTTGAGGTAGGACTGCGTTGGGCAGCATTTGCAGAATAGTTCCACCACAAGGCAAGGAAACACAGTGGCTAAGTGGTTAGCAATTCCTCCTACCGTGTTTCCCCCGAAAATAAGACATACCCCGAAAATAAGACCTAGCGTTATTTTCCAGGAGGGCTGCAATATAAGCCCTACCCCGAAAATAAGCCCTAGTTTAAAATGTTTGTAACATCCTATAATCCACTCTATTACAGTAGTATATAATGTATAATTTGTGTGTTTCTGTAATATAATTGCGTGGAAGAGAGCTCCGGTGGGTCACAGAAGCGCAGAGCGGTGCTATAACGAAGGTATTTGGCACAATTATATTACAGAAACACACACATTGTACATTATATACTACTGTAATAGAGTGGATTATAGGATTTTACAAGCATTTTAACTCAGTTCACACTGGGGATTCCTGTCAGGCAGGGGGAGAAAAGACAGCACATTACATGTTAAGACCTACCCCGAAAATAAGCCCTACTGTGTCTTTTGTTGCAAAAATTAATATAAGACCCGGGCTTATTTTGGGGAAACACGGTAGTAACAGTAGGGGTTTCAAGTCAAACCCCAACCATGGCACTACCTGCACAGA
This sequence comes from Rana muscosa, assembly GCA_029206835.1. Classification (NCBI taxonomy): domain Eukaryota; kingdom Metazoa; phylum Chordata; class Amphibia; order Anura; family Ranidae; genus Rana; species Rana muscosa. The sequence goes on along the minus strand of CM055118.1, from coordinate 305,094,065 downwards.
GTTTGCATGTTTTCCATGTGCTTGTGTGAGTTTCCTCTGGGTGTTTTGGTTTTCCTCCCACCCTCCAAGGACATGCTGGTAGATATATTGGTTCCTTTCTAAATTGGTCCTATTGTGTGAGTTATAAACCTTAGATTGTAAGCTCCTAGAGGGCAGGGACTTATGTCAATATACAATATACAATATATTGTCAAAAGTATTGGGACGCCTGCCTTTACATGCACATGAACTTTAATGGCATCCCAGTCTTAGTTTGTAGGGTTCATTATTGAGTTGGCCCAATATTGAGTCCTGACCTCAACCCGATAGAACACCTTTGGGATGAAGGCCTTCTCGTCCAACATCAGTGCCTTACCTCACAAATGCTCTTCTGGAAGAATGGTCAAACATTCCCATAGACACACTCCTAAACCTCGTGGACAGCCTTCCCAGAAGAGTTGAAGTTGTTATAGCTGCAAAGGGGGGGGCAATATTGAACCCTATGGACTAAGACTGGGATGCCATTAAAGTTCATGTGCGTGTAAAGGCAGGTGTCCCAATACTTTTGACAATATAGTGTATATGTAAGGCATTGTGTAAGTTGACGGCTATATAAGTACCAGTAATTAATAAAAAAAAAAAAGGCAAAATGCCACGGCTCCTACCTGGCTGGTTCATACCAGCCTGTTGTGGTGGTGTGCACTGAAAAAACTATGGCATATAGTACTTTTTTTTCAGCGCAGTGCAAGGAAATCCACTGCAGTGGGAAAGCCAATAGAGATTAAATAGTCACTAGAGCTTAATGAAATGTCACTGTGTGACATTTTAAATAAAGTTAATTTTAAAGCAAATGAAAAGTGCAAATATACAGGAAGTGGCTGAAAAGACCGGTGGAGATCAGCAGCACTGAGATGCAAAAAACGGTGTTTTATGAGAAAAGAACTATGGCAGTAGTTTATGATGCACAATGTTTTAGAAAGTCATCCTGTTAAGGTTTACATCTACTTTTAGACAATTAGTTAACCACTTAAGGACCAGAAGGATTTACCCACTTCCTGACCAGGCCATTTTTTGCGATACGGCACTGCGTCGTTTTAACTGACAATTGCGCGGTCGTGCGACGTTGCACCCAAACAAAATTTATGTCCTTTTTTTCCCACAAATAGAGCTTTCTTTCAGTGGTATTTGATCCTCTCTGCGATTTTTATTTTTTGCGCTATAAACGAACAAACAGTGACAATTTTGAAAATAAAAAACAATATTTTTTTCTTTTTGCTATAATAAATATCCCCAAAAAAGTAAAAAAACTAATTTCTTCATCAGTTTAGGCCAATATGTATTCTTCTGCATATTTTTGGTAAAAAAATTGCAATAAGCAGATATTGATTGGCTTGCACAAAAGTTATAGCGCCTACAAAATAGGGAATAGATTTATGACATTTTTATTATTTATTTTTACTAGTAATGGCGGCGATCAGTGATTTTTAGCGGGACTGCCACATTGCAGCGGACAGATCGGACACCTAACTGTAATTTTTTACACTTTTTTGGGAACCAGTGACATTATTACAGTAATCAGTGCTAAAAATATGCCCTGTTATTGTACTAATGACACTGGCAGGGAAGGGGTTAACATCAGGGGCGGTCAAGGGGTTAAATGTGTTCCCTCAGTGTGTGTTCTAACTGTATGGGTGACTGGGTAAACACACAGAGCTTAGCAGAAAGACAGGATCTGTGTGATTTCCCCTGTCAGAACGGAGATCGGCCTTGTTTACACAGGCAGATCCCCATTCTGTCACTGCAGGGAACAATCGCGGGTGGCCGACGAACATCGAGACCGCCAGACCCGCTAATTGGCTCCCCCGCTGGCCAATGGGAGCACGCATGCTCCCACAAAAGCGAGAAAGCACTGTGAAAAAAGTTGCTTTCACTTTTTGTTGCATCTCCTGCAAACTCTTTGTGGTCACTTCCTGTCTAACATAAAGCGGTAGCAAACCGCTGAAAAAAAACAAAAAACCTGCAAGACAATAGCATAATCTGCTAGTATGCATTACATACTAGCACATTATGAAAAACCTTAGAATGAAGCTCCCACAGTATGCCATGTATATAAAAAAAAAAACGTTTTTCCTCAGTTTAGGCCGATATGTATTCTATATATTTTTGGTAAAAAAAATCGCAATAAGCATATATTGATTGGTTTGCGCAAAAGTTATAGCGTCTACAAAATAGGGGGTAGTTTTATGGCATTTTTATTATTATTATTTTTTTTACTAGTTATGGCGGCGATCTGCGATTTTTATCGTGACTGCGACATTATGGCGGACACATCGGACACTTTTGACACTATTTTGGGACCATTGTCATATAAAAAGGCACTGATTACTGTGTAAATGACACTGGCAGTGAAGGGGTTAACCATTAGGGGGCAATGAAGGGGTTAAGTGTGTCCTAGGGAGTGATTCTAACTGTGTGGGGGCAGGGCTTACTGTGACATGATAGTGATCACTGCTCCCTATGAGAGGGAGCAGATGATCAGTGTCCTGTCACGAGGCAGAACAGGGAGATGCCTTGTTTACAAAGGCATCGCCCCATTCTGCTGTTCTGTGACCCGATCGCGGGACACTGGCGGACATAGAGTCCGCGTGTCCCACGGTCACGGAGACCGCAGCGCGTGCGCGCCCGCTAGGCGGCAGATTCAAAGCAACTTATATATACGTTGCTTTGCCTGCCTTTGCCCTGCCTTTGCCATTCTGCTGACATATATATAAAGCAATCTACTTAGCTGGCCAGAACCAGCTCTTGAGGGAATCTATTCCACATTTTCACAGCTCTTACCGTGAAGAAGCCTTTCCATATTTGTAGATGAAATCTCCTTTTCTCCAGACATAAAAAGTGCTCCCTTGTCCTCTGTGATGAGGAACTTAAAGTGAAGTTCCACCCGATTTTTGAAGTTTGCCCCTCGTGTTGCTTATCACATTGCCATGTATCATCGGAATGTATTTTTTTATTTTTTATTTTTTCAGATCTTATTACCTGTTTTGCCCATTACACAGGTTGACTTCCGCTGTGTCTCGCCGCTGCGAGGTACGTCATATCCGGCCACCCATTGGCTCCTGGGATATTTGTGTCATCAATCCTCAGCCTCTGCAATACAAGTCCACCACGCTGTGTATGCAATACGCCAGATCAGGTATCCCGGAAGGAGCTATGAGTGGGGTTCAGATGCCCACACTGAAGATGGGGGCTCGCTTACTTGGGAGGCGACAGTGAGTACATTCCGCAACTAACTAACCAAAAAACTGTTCATTTACTAAGTATACTGGAATGTATTATGCGACCACCACAGGGGTGTTTTTTTTTTTTTAAAAGCTGGTGCTCCGCTTTAAAGTGACTAACTCAACATCAAGTTCACTTGGAATGTGCCGATCCAACCGGAAATGGGAGCAGCTACCTGCCAAACTAAGGTACCTGCTCCCCCCCCTACAAAAATTCACAGAAGTATTATAGGAGGGGGGGGGGGGGGGAAGACATAAAGTGGAACTCCCCCTTTAGGGTGATGTTTTTTTAAGGCTGAATAACTCAACATCTAGTTCACTTGGAATGTGGCAATCCGATCGGAAATGGGATCAGCTACATACCTAAACTAGGTACCCGCTCCCCCCTACAAAATTACCAGAAGTATTATAGGAGGGGGGGGGGGAGACATAAAGTGGAACTCCCCCTTTAGGGGGACGTTTTTTTAAGGCTGGAACTCCACTTTAAAGTGAATAACACAACATCAAGTTCACTTGGAATGTGCCGATCAGACCGGAAATGGGAGAAGCTACCTACCAAAACTAGGTACCCGCTCCCCCCCCCCCTACAAAATTCACAGAAGTATTATAGGAGGGGGGAGGAGGACATAAAGTGGAACTTCCCCTATGAGGTGAAGTTCCCCTTTAAGTTCTTAAAAACTTAAGCTTTTGGGATAACTAAAGCCTCGTTCACACAATCAGATTTTCGGGCGACCGTTCGTCCATTTTTTGTTGCATACTTGTCTCATGTCGAAAGTGAAGAGACTACTCACCATCCAAAAAATTTTGTGCGACAGAATTCAACGTCAGAAGTGACGTAATGTGTTCAATAGTTTTGTATGTATTCTTTTGTTTCTGAGCATGCGTAGTCTTATGATTTTTTTCATACGAAAACCGTTAAAAAAAAAAGGAAAATCGGAGGGTGAGTTCACTTCCAAATTTTTTTTATAGTCTGCACATCCAGCTTTTGTCGGACGAAAAACCGGAATCGGCTGTCGAAAGCACCGAACTAACGATCCGAAAATCGGCAGATCGTTTGTCGGACTAAATTTTACTTCTGATTTTCGTATCATGTGTACGGGCCTTAAGATCCCTTTGTCAGACTTTATGCGTTTCGTACAGGCTTTATATAGTTTATTGCACTGAAAGGATTTCAGAAAAATTAGCGTGGCTGATTGCAAGCTCTTGTTCCCCCTGGTCCTTTCTACTTTATTACAGACCTGCGCTCTTTATTCCTATCAATTACACATAATTGCCTAATGTTATACAACTTGGCAGAACGATAGACGTGAAATGATCCCGCGCTGTGATTCTATCATCGCACATTCCCTTGTTCAGCATTTTTTTCGGCGGCTCTGTATCCTTTCCCGCAGCTCCGTTCCTCACATCTGTTGCTGCGTTGTCCGGTGTGCTGCTTTGGCACGGGGGGAGTTAAATAATATGGTGTTGTCGTTTTGTTTGCCCCGACTGCTCATTATTGCCATATAAACCAAACGTAGCTCAGGATCACATGATGAGGTAACGCAAGGTCAGGAGTAGAGCCTAGGACCCTGTCCAAACATACACAGACTGAGACGGGAGGGGAAGGAGGAGGAGGAGGAGGGGGGGGAACGCAACGGGGAGAGGGAGAGAAAGTGTTGGGGGTGGAGAAAAAGGGGGAAAGAGATGGGGAAGGATAGGGAAAAGAGAGGAGGGCAGGAAAGACAAGGAGGGACTGAGAGAAAAAAGGGGGGAAAAGAGAAAGGGAGGAGAGCGGAGCTGGGAGGAGAGTTGGAGTCGTACTCTTACTACTTTTTCCATATGGCCAGTGTTGGAGTAGAACATGCATTCCAACACATATAACAGTCCCCGAGCCCCTCCAGTAATATGGAGCACTCTCTGCTAATAATGAGTATCTACATTAATAAGTAGTATCCATAACTACACCGTATGAACTCAAGTATGCATCCTACTCGCCAGATCCTAAACTAAAAGCCACAAAACCCTCATGCAAAATCTAAACAGGGCCCCCCCTCCTCCCTATCTCACACACAAAAGGCTTTTGAAAGGTCCTTCTTTTTCAGAGAAAAGATATATGTGCGTTTTCTTAATGCGAGAGCAGGAACTGATATGAAAGTACAAAATATACGTAAATCGCTGCGTAAATTGATGGCGCTATATAAGTATGTGTAATAATAATAATGTAAAAACATTCTAATTGACATTTGGTTTGCTAAAACATTGTGTATCTCAAGCATTTTTTTTTTCATAATATACTTGCTTTAACCTTTTTCTATCCCTTGTTACAGTGCTGCTTACTTCCTGCAGCAACTTTCTCTCTTCCAAGCACCAGCCCCCTGATAGTGCACATCGCATGGACCATGTAGTTGGGGGGGGTTCCTTTTTCTTGAAAGGTAAGGAGACTAGAAGACTGTTCTTACTAGGTTTTTGGTTCTGACAGTCACGTATGATCCCCTTTGGGGGGGTTCCTTTTTCTTGAAAGGTCAGGAGGCTAGAAGACTGTTCTTACTAGGTTTTTGGTTCTGACAGCCACATATGATCCCCTTTGGGGGGGTTCCTTTTTCTTGAAAGGTCAGGAGGCTAGAAGACTGTTCTTACTAGGTTTTTGGTTCTGACAGCCACATATGATCCCCTTTGGGGGGGTTCCTTTTTCTTGAAAGGTCAGGAGGCCAGAAGACTGTTCTTACTAGGTTTTTGGTTCTGACAGTCACATATTATCCCCTTTGGCGGGGAGTGTTCCTTTTTCTTGAAAGGTCAGGAGACTAGAAGACTGTTCCTACTAGGTTTTTGGTTCTGACAGTCACATATGATCCCCTTTGGGGGGGGGTTCTTTTTTCGTGAAAGGTCAGGAGGCTTCTGGTAAGAAGACTGTTCTTACTAGGTTTTTGGTTCTGACAGTCACATATGATCCCCTTTGGGGGTTATAGGGGTACACATCTTTTGAATGGATTTTTTATTCCCAGATATAATTGATAAGAAGCCCCTCACCATTTGGATTCTGCTATCACAACATACAAAAGTGTCAGAAAACAAAGAAATACACCAATTAAGGATCCCATTTTTTTTGGATGGAACCTCATTTTGCAGTTGTCTTGATATACCCTATAGTTTGCCCCAGGGTGGCCAGTGTATGGCATCATTATTATTCCCTTTGGGTATATCTACTGATGAAGCAGATTTCAGAAAATCTGCGAAACACATCAATAATCTACCACCGTCGATTTGTGGAGCTTCTGATTTATCTATATGCATTATACAGCCCATATCCTCTTCTTTTTGGGTCCACCGCCAGTGATCCTGGCTCCTCTCTCCTGCCGAGTGACCCCAATAGCAAGCCTCTTGCTATGGGGTCACTCAAGCAGGCTCGCTCCTGAGCCGCGCTTCTGTGAATAGACATTGTCCATTCACACACTGAGCGCGGTTCAGCCTGCCCCCTGCTCTCTCCTCATTGGCGCACTGACTGTGATTGACAGCAGCGGGAGCCAATGGCTTCAGCTGCTATGTGAGCCAATGAGGAGTGAGAGACCCGGGAGAGCTGCTGCTCTCATGCACATCACTGGATCGGTATGGGGCTCAGGTAAGTATAAGGGGAGGGGGGCTGAACCCAGAAGTTTTTTTTACCTTAATACATTCAAGTAAAAAAACTTCTGCCTTTAGAACTGATAGTTAATATCATTGAGGGTGTCCTGATGGTGACAACAGTGGACCATGTTTGAACAATGCGTGTTAATAGAGCCACTTGCAGTCTCCATCAGGAGCCCATGTATTAGGGTGACAAGAAGGAATGGAGCACAGTTGGGAAACATAGATATAGTGTTGTCACCCTGAACAAGGATCTTTGTGGTAGAATTAATGGATATTGGGTTAATGAAAACCTAATGAGTTCAAAATATTGAAAATGCCTTTGGACAGTGGACCAATGTGTGTTGAAGCAACCACTTGTGTCTTCATCAGGTACCCATGTGTCAGGATGAAGCACAGTTGGGATACAGGGATATAGTGCGGTCACCCTGAGCAAGGACCTTCTTTGGAGAATCAATGGATATTATTTTAATGAAAACTGCAGAATTAAAAATCAGTCTGAATCCATCTTCTATTGGTGTGACTTCAGTAAAGTGAGGGTATACATTTGGAAGTCTGTATGAAGGAAATTTCAGCAGCTGAGAAGGTCAAAGGGGCTTTATAGGTAAGTAAAACACTGCTTTATTCTATATAAAACATTGGCTGGTAAATAAGGAGTAGCATTAGTTATATTCCTTTCATGTGCCTTTGTCTGTTGTGATACTGAAGATTTGTAATGCCGCGTACACACGGCCGTTTTTCCCGTCGAAAAAAACGAAATTTTTCCCATTCGACAAGAAAAACGATAGTCTGTGGGCTTTCTGTCGTTTTTTTCGACGAGAAAAACTGCATTAAAAACGACGAGAAAAATTAGAACATGTTCTAATTTTTCTCGTAGTTTTTTTCGACATGTTTTCCACGGCAGTGTTTCCCATAGGGAAACACTGCCGCGGAGCCCACACACGGTCGTTTTTTTCGACCAAAAGAAAATGACATTTAAAACGGCCGTGTGTGGGGGGAACAAGCTGTTCCTCGTTTTTAACGTCGATTTTCTCGACGGTGTTTTCACCGTCGAAAAAATCGATCGTGTGTACGTGGCATCATGCATTAGATCAGCCATTCTTAACCAGGGTTCCTCCAGAGGTTGTTAAAGGATCCTTGATCTATAGCTGATTGATGGTGCCTGCATAGTTTTTATGCCAACACCCATTAGCAGAGCCAATATGAGGACATCAATGATCTTTTTAGCTGTCTGTGTGGAGCATTCTTTCTATTGACCACCAATGTAGGGTTCACCAGAATGCGCATAGTTCACTGTATTATACGTAGATCCTGTGCCCTACTCACAACAATCAAAATGCATAATATCTTTTTACCAATCATCTGACTGCCATTTACAAGGACAGTTTTAGACTTATTAGTCAGTGGAAATGTCTCTTACTTTGAATGGTGATAACAATAATATACCACTTTTTTTTACAATGCCAATGCATGCGTAGCTTTAAAGAGATGCAATACAAACCAGGGACCATTTGTGTTGTTATCAGTAGCCTAAAATTGCCCCTTACCTTGCCATAAACATAATCAGTTCTAAAATAAAAGAAGTCACCTAAGGCCCCCTTAGACGTCTCAAATGTTGACTTTTTTTGCTTTACATTTGGCCTACAATGCAGATTTGTTGGTATGTGTGAAAAATAACAATGATCACTGAGACATTTCAATCTTAGTGGAAAGACAGAAGAGACAGCATTCTGCTTAATCTACCTGCCTGACTAAAGGCATAACACTTGTCAAATTATTGTAGGGGGTCTCACCTGTAGTGACCGAGAAAAAAAGTAAAAGGGTAATTTAATTTAGTAAATTTTGTGGACTTTAACTAAATACATCTAAAAGTGTGTCTAAAGGCTCCTTTATTTGGCTTGTTATTCAGTGTATATTAACTGGACCATAGGATCCTTGCTCCCACTGCCTGTACTCATTTCATCGTAACCAAATCCTAGGATTTTAGTGATTTTGTGTGTAGCGCCATTCGATTTTATACATATTTAGGTTGGACATTTCAGAACGTTTTTTGATGCCTGTTTATAAAACCCCCTCTAGGATCACTTTACCCATATAATAATTTTTGGGCCTATGGTGTTGTCTCATAGTAAAAATAGTATAGCACAACCCAGACCCCGATTCCCTATATCTGAACTGCATGCCAAAGGCCAGTGGGAATCAGGAGCTTCAGTATGGCTACTAAGGACTCTAAATGCTGCAGGCTGGCTGGTTCTTTATCAGCATTTCTGCTGCAAGTATTTTTTTTATGCTTATCGTAGGACATTTAAAAATTTAAATGTATTTAACACATTTTTATAGGTGTGGTTATCCTTTAAATTACACCCGTGATCAAAAAACCCAAATACCCCTTTTATTCCCCACCGTCTCCGTAAATTTTTAAAGCGCAAACTGTTGGTGCTATACAAATGCCTAATAAATAATAATAATAATAACATACTACCTATTTTAGCATAATATATAGAACTCAGATTGCTATATATATATATAAATATATATATATATATATATATATAAATATATGTACATATTAGGTGAACAAAAACATTTTTCACAAACCTTCCATACAGAAGTAACTGATACAACTGCTGGATAGAAATAGCAACCAATGGTATTGCAGCTGCCATTTTCCCAGCACAGGTTAAAAAATGCAAAGCTGATCTTATATGTTAATAAATTTGTCTGAAGGTATAAGGGCTGTCAATTCACAAATTATACACCCAGAAGAGTGGGCCATTTGGACCCGCCATACTTTAAGAGGCATGGAAGACAGCAGAGGGCATGCTGGGATTGTACACACACACCACTACCCTGATCCCTGCTACAGCCACCTCAAAGATTCCAGTACTTCCAGGTATGGATGGAGACACAACATTCCTCCTGCCCTTTTATCAAGCAGTGCTCAGTGCCCAGGTGGCCAATCACCGGGTCTAAGCATGGTTGTATAGGCACAGAAAGCATGCTTAGCACTGTGCAAGTTCCCACTATACTGTGATGGCTATGTAGAGTTTTTGCAATAGGAAGCGAGGCTGCCAGACGGGGAAGGTAAATTAAGTTGAAAAATTCAGAGCTATGTGAGGCCCTTCTGCCTCATTGACATGTCATAATCATCCATGTCTGGTGTGTGTGTACAATCCCAGCATGCCCTCTGCTGTCTTCCAAGCCTCTTAAAGTATGGCGGGTCCAAATGGCCCTCTCTTCTGGGTGTATAATTTGCGAATTGACAGCCCTTATACCATCAGACAAATTTATTAACATATAAGATCAGCTTTGCATTTTTTAACCTGTGCCGGGAAAATGGCAGCTGCAATACCATTGGTTGCTATTTCTATCCAGCAGTTGTATCAGTTACTTCTGTATGGAAGGTTTGTGAAAAATGTTTTTGTTCACCTAATATGTACATATATATATATATATATATATATATATATATATATATATTTATATATATATATATATATATAGCAATCTGAGTTCTATATATTATGCTAAAATAGGTAGTATGTTATTATTATTATTATTTATTAGGCATTTGTATAGCACCAACAGTTTGCGCTTGAAAAATTTATGGAGACGGTACAGTTACAATATTAAACAATACAGAAGGGTTCAGAGGGCCCTGCTTGTGAGAGGTTAAAATCTAAAGAGAGAGGTGAGTGATATAAAAGGTAATAATTGTGGAGGATGAATTAACCCTACCCATAGATGAGTTGAAAACCGAATATTCTGTGGATCGAAAAACAAAGATGACCTACACGATTGTGCCATAATTTTTTTCATTTTTTTTTAAATCCAGCATGTTGGATCAGATGCCCGAAAATCGCTTATTGCAGCTGGCACACTAATGATGTGAAAAATGAATGACCCAACGGTCAACACGAATTTGGCCTGCTTTAATGGACAAAGTAAAATTCCAGGGCTTAGGTAGAGGTGGTATAGACTTCCCTAAAGAGACATAGTATATATTTTGCAATCATAATTTATGCATGTAGTACAAATAATGGCAACACAGTAAAATAGAATAGATAACATATTAAAAAAAAAAAAAATAGAACAAAGGAAACATAATACTAAAATTAATTTTATACATTTGTATAGTATGCCTGATTTATGTATCTATCTATCTATCTATCTATCTATCTATCTATCTATCTATCTATCTATCTATCTATCTATCTATCTATCTATCTATCTATCTATCTTTTTATTCAGCTGTCCATCTTTCAATCAATCTGTGCACATATAAAATACTCATATGTACAGTTTAATGCCTACATTCTGACTATGCACTCTAAAAGGCTTCTGAAAAATGGCTATAAGACACTTCATGAAATTGCATTGATACATTGCTGTTATAGATTTTTTTTAAATTCCATACAATGGTGATTTAAAGAAAAACAAAATATGCCCCATAACACCTTTTTTCTTGTTAATCAGAGCAGAGTCTGCAGATTTTAAACCACAGTTACTGTATCAGGTCCTTTAAGTGCATTTTGAGTTCAACAGATTTGTATCTTTCGCCGGTATGTACATTCAGAGCTGCACTTAATACGTATATTTGTAAAATGGATTGGCAACATGTGGAAAGGAAAGTAATATTAAAGCTCAATGTCACATATCTATGTATATATCTATATCTATGTAGATATATATACATATATATATATTTATATATATCTATCTATCTATATATATATATATATATATATATATATATATATATAGATAGATAGATATAGATATAGATAGATATAGATATAGATATATAATATATAGATATATATTTATATATCTATATCTATGTAGATAAAGATATAGATATAGATATACATACAGTAAACACACATACATTCCATTGTTTTATTTTTTTTCCACAACACTATTTTCCTAGATCATTTTTGGCTAAAACCTTTCCTTTACCGGCATTTCAAAGAAAGCAAAATCTCCCGTACTCTCAAACTCTGACCGAAAGTCAATAATTAATTACAAATTTGCAGAATTTGCAAAGGCCAAACCTTCCTTATTATATCACTCTATGGAAATCTAGTATATATTATCTCATCTGGCAAAGGTAGCAGCAAACTGAATTCTCCAATTGCATTCTCCCGTGTTACTTTTTAAACAAATTTCTAATTTTCTGACTACAAATACACATACATTTGTACATACATATATACGTATACAGCTTACACTTTCAACTCTCCCTGCAATTTTTTATAGGTTTGAAAATAAACAGCAAATTTATTTTTAATTTTTTTAAATCCACTAGCCTATAAGCTCACCTAGCATTTGTCTTTTGTTTTATTTTTTCTGCTGTGTATATTTAGTTGGGAATTGCATGTACTTATCATTTCTAATGTGGTTATAAATTAGCATGATATATATTTTTCTCCTAATTGTAACCATATATTTAAACAGTGCAGCAGGAGATGATGGTTTATGATGGATGTAAATCAGTCATCGTCACAATAAAATTATTAAATAAAACCTGCCTTTAGGATATAGTGTATACACATATAGTACACACAGTACTTGGACATGACTGGGCTCGCCAGACTTGTGAACCACCCCAATCTTTTATTCCCAGGAACTTTGCATAAACAGTGACGATCAACTTTGTTGAATAAAACAATATGCTTCCAAATTGCACATGCCATACAGATATCATTAAAATGATGCTTTGGGGTGCAGAAAATATAAAATACAATATTATATATTGTGCTCAATCACTTGTCAAATGTAAACTCCGTAGACTGATTTTTTTTTTTTAGTGATGTTCATTTAAGAATGATCTTTTAAATGAATGAAATTTTGTACAATAAAGAAACTTTTGACATAAAACTCCCCTTCTATTGGTCTATGGTCTATGTCTATGGTTAGCAGATTAGCCTAGCAATAAGGTGCTGGCACATACCCTCTGCTTGTCAAAATTGTGCTTTGGTGTGCCCTGAATGTCCTTGATGCCTGGTGTGCATGCCGTATGCAAGTTTTGTCTTTAACTAAGGTGAATATCAGCCATCTCCTATCAATAAATTGCATGGTGGATGGGGACACACGTGAGCTTGGAAGAAAAGTCGACATTTGCATTCTGCATGTCCAAATTGAGGGGTTCCCAGGCTGCACCAGAGAAGTGTTATGTACCAATGCCTTGGGGTGTCTGGTATTGCCTATGGACTTTTATACATCACATCCTGGTGACTGGTTCACATAAGAGGTTTTGTATATGCGAGCAATAAAACGCCAAGCTTGGTACACGTTCTTGGCGTGGCGCAGAAGATTTGTATTAAGCATGATCACTAAGATCAGCACTTTAGAAAGTGTTTACTTTACACTGCGTTATGTTGGAATGCAAGTAGACACAGCAAGGGCACTGTATGTGCATCTACACCTAGCAGCTGTGTTTAGCCAACTTTAGTGCTAGCCTATGTAAACAGGAATGTGGCAAGGCCAACTTAAAATAAAATCTACCATAGGCCAGTCTTTTTGTAGCATTTCTATCCATTTTATTCTTTGCCATTTATCTTCAGCTGCCATTTGCAAGTCAGATTTTTTGTGAACTATAGAGAAGAATGGGACTGTATCCATTCTCTCAATGCTATAACATATGTCAAGTCCATAGTTTTCGGCATTCTGCTAGATTCAGGGCCTGATATGTGGTCACCAAGTTCATCAACCGGGATAATTACTTGTTTAGTATTGTGGCTTTTCAGCACTGGGGTCCTAAATTAAGTTTGCACCCGAAACCCATCTACAAAAATATGTAGGTTTTTCACATCATTGTATAGGTTTTCTCGCATCATTGGAACACTTCTTTAGATATTATTAATGATGTTCCATTTTGCAAAGCCATTATTTAGCCCAAATCCCCAGGGTAAATACCCTCTTCTGTGGATACACTTTTTGACTCCTCCTTTTTATTTATACACTTAATTAGGTAATATATATCCAAACAGCCCTTTGTATTTTTTAAATAGCTAAAAAAATCATGTTAAAACCCATTTCCATTTATTAAATCCTGTATATAAAAAAAAAAGAAACAGTCGCAGTAGCTTCTCCACCCTTCAGCCCTACCCCATGCCTCCTCCTCCATGGTCCTACTTCAGTCATCCCAGCATCATTCAATTGCTTTCCCTCCTGTGAGCTCAGGGTGTCAAAGACACACCTCCTAGGGACTGGTCATCAAGTCGTCCTGGGATCCCAAGGAGGAAGCCCTACATCATAACTTTATGAAAAAAAGTATGTAGACAGAACATTTTAAAATTTCCAAATTCAAGACTTGGACTTGGACTTCATCACAAAACTGTCAGGAGTGGATAAGGCATGGCTGACCTTCTGAAAATGTTAGTTGCCTGGCTGGTGTACTAAACCTCTGGCTTTAATACAAAGAACAATAAGAATTATGCAGTTCCTATGAGTCAGAGAAGAGTCAGAACTTCTTATCTGCAAGCTTGCTTCTTGCCAGTGATTCAAAGTCTTGAAACCAGAGGACAAGTATTAGGCCTCATGCCCACGGACGTTTTTACAGCCGCGTTTTTGAGCATTTTTTACAGCTTAAAAACGCCTGTCCATGTTAGTCTATAGCTTCATGCCCACCTAGACATTTTTGAGCTGCAAACAGCATAGACGTTTTCAAGCTGTAAAAAAAACCCAGGACCAGTGCATTCCTCAGCGTCGGAGTTAGGCAGAAAAAAACGCGAGCGTCAAAAACGCGCAAAAACGCTAAAAAAACACGCAAAAACGCGTACTAATGCGCGGTCGCGTTTTTTAGCTACGACGTTTTTGTTTTTTTCCAAAAAAAATAAAAATAAATTTACAATAACAAGGACAGGCGTTTTTAAGCTGTAAAAAACGCAGCTGTTAAAAACGTCTGTGGGCATGAAGCCTTACAGTCAGGCAAATAGAATTTTCAAACACAGAACTTAGCAATGGCAGTCTTTCTGTTTACCTTGTTACAGGTTTTCTTTAAGTATTATTTGGTAAAAAATGAAACCGCAATATTGAATTTTATTTGAAAGGCAGGAGTGCGCCTAGGGTTCATGTACAGCTTGTTAAAATCTACTTACTCATAGTTCAACTGGCTTCTGGCTTAACTGTCACTATAGTGTGTCTTTACATGACCAATGCAGGGACATTTCACGCTAAGGTCCCTTTATATAGGTAAAGCAATTTTCAGAAGAGCAATAGATTGTCAAGACTATATTAAATCCCTATCACAGGAGCTAGAATAAAACAACTCTTTCAGTGGACCCCCTCAAGGGTTAAATACCCATTAAATACCCATTAACTGTAGGGGCAGAGGAAACTCCTCATTCTGTCAGGCTCCGGTGCTCTCCTCTGCATCATCCTCATGTACAATGAAGGGCTATTGGCCCTGAATTGTACTTGATGACATCATCATCCTGCAACTGCGGGCTGGAAGACCTTTTAGAGGAGGAACCAGTCACACAGATGGAGGGAGCCTGCCAGAGCGAGGAATAAATTAGGTACCACAACTTATTTTTACCTACAGGCAGGGCTTTTTTTAAGTGGGAACGCGGGGTAACGCAGTTCCGGCACCTCCAGCAATAAATGTATGTAATAGCAAGAGTGCTGAGGTGTGCTGGGGCATCTATTGATGCTTGCTGCTGGGGGATCTATTGTCACTGGTGGGGATCTATTTTTGGTGGAGGTCTTGTGTTGCTGGGTAGATCTATTATTGCTAGTGGGGGGGCTTATGTTTCTAGGGGGGAGCAATTGTTGCTGGGAGGGATCTACTGTTGAGGGAGAGGTCTATTGTTGATACCTCCTGGAGGGTCTATTGATGCAGTCTTCTAGGACATCTGGTGTTGCCGCTGGGGATTTATTGTTGCTGGGGTGGTATTTTGTTGTGTGGGGGCTCTATTTTTGCTTGGGTGAGGTCTATCATTGCTGGGGGTTGTCTACTGTTGCTGGGGTAGGGTCTATTGTTGCTCACTGCAGGGGATCTATTTTACTATCTTTCTTTGTTATCATTAACAAATTCTGTGCAAAATCACTTAGTAGCAAAAATGATACTTGGTTCTGTATTCTCTAAAATGGGCGGTACTGGGAGGTCGGTAGGAGGTGGAACCAAGCAATGGTGCTCAGGGGCGGGTAGGGAGCAGTAAAGAAGGGTGAAGGTCGGAGTTCCTGCACCCATTCTCTGAGAAAAAAAGCCCTGCCTACAGGTAAGCCTATAATAAGACTTACCTGTAGGGAAAATTAATATCTCCTAAACATGCATTGTTTAGGAGATATTCACCCTGAATGCAGCCAGTGACATCACCGGCGCATGCGCTCTGAAGGTCCGGCATACCTTGTCAGAGCTTTGTGATGGAACCGAGTGACATCATCACGGCTCCAACCAATCACACAGCCAAAGCACGCTAAACCAGAAGAAAGACCAGGGGAGGATATCAGCCCTCTCAACGGTGACAGTGCGCCTCGGGAGGGCTTTGTTACAAGGTAAGTATTTCATAATGTGATAGTTTGCAATGCATACTAGCACATTATGCCATTGTCTTTCAGGTGTTTTTTTTGTTTCCCTACCAGCCTCCTAAAACCGCTTTAACTTGCATTTAAGGGTAGTTATTTTGTAAATCCCAGAGTTGGACTTTAACTACTTGCTGACCAGCCGCCATCGTTATACAGCGGCAGGTTGGCTCCCCTGCGCAAATCACTGTAGCTGTACGGTGGCCACTTTAAGGGGTATAGGGGGCGTGCACGCATGCCCACCGCACGACCCTGGAGCTGATGCACGTGGCCACGATGTCCGCCAGTCACCCGCGATCACTCCTCAGAGAGCCAGAATGGGGATCTGTCAATGTAAACAGACAGATCCCTGTTCTGTCAGGGAAGTAGAGAGAGATCTGCTGTTCCTAGTGATCAGGAACAGCGATCTCTCTCTACTCCCAGTCATTACACTCCCCCCACAGTTAGAAACACCTCCCTAGGACACATTTAACCCCTTGATGGCCTCCTAGTGTTAACCCCTTCCCTGCCAGTGACATTTTTACAGTAATCAGTGGCTATTTTTAGCTCTGATCACTGAAAGAATGTCAATGGTCCCAAAAAAGTGTCAAAAGTGTCCAATCTGTCCGCCGCAATGTCGCAGTCCCGTTAAAAATCGCTAATCACCGCCATTACTAGTAGAAAAAAAATAATAATAAAAACGCCATAAATATATCCCCTATTTTGTAGACGTAATAACTTTTGCGCAAACCAATCAATATACACTTATTGTGATTTTTTTTTACCAAAATTATGTAGAAGAACACATATTGGCCTAAACTGATGAAGACATTTTTTTTTTCTTCGAGGTTATTTATTATTGCAAAAACTAAAAAAATATATTTTTTTTTAAAAAAAAAGCACGTCAATTTTGTTTGGGTACAACGTTGCACGACCGCGCAATTGTCAGTTAAAGCTACGCAGTGCCGTATCGCAAAAAAGGTCTTGGTCATTAAGGGGGGAAATCTTCCTGTCCTTAAGTGGATGCAGAGAATGGAAGTGCATGTATAGTCTATACTTTTTTTTTTTTTGGATAGAGTTAAGAAGCAAGTCATAATAGGAAGATTTTTTTTTTTTTTTTATTTGGTGTTAGGTAGATTCACCCTCTTTTATGTCCTGGTGACCATTGTCAAAGTGATGGGAGATTCAAAAAGTTACACATGTCAATAGAACGTGAGGAAGTGAGAGAAGGGGTTTCCTCTCTCTTCCTGTTGCTTCCTCAGGACAGGAAGTGAAGGAAGATCTCCCTAACAATATACAGACAGCAAAAAATCAAACTCCTAGGGTTTTATACATAACTAAAAAAAATAAAAAAAATGTATTGGAGCTACACATACATTTTAAATATGTTTGATAGGGGTTTGTGCACTTTTGGTCTTTATTCAGAATAAAACAAATGAGCTTGATAGAATGAATTCCTGAAAATTAGTTAAAGATGTACAAAATTGCCGTTGTTCAGCCCGGCACTACACACAATGACAGAAATCACGAGATAGTACCTGAGTCAGGCAGTATGGTGAGTACATCTCTCTGGCACCGTCACACTTCCTTGTTGTCTCTTGGGTTTTCAGACTCTCTTGCTGCAGTCTACGACTGTTTCATTTTGTCTGAATGTATCTTTCTTCTGTCAATCTCTCTTGCTCTGGACGCCTCACAAACTCTGGGTCTGGCTGTCTCTAAAACGTTGTCGTTTCTCTGGATATCTTCCTCTGTTTCCGCACACGTTTCTCAGGCTACGTGGATTATTTCCCACATTTATACTTTAGCTGGATTCTCTTGTTGGTCTCTCTCGTCTGTGTGGGAATATCTTTTTTGCATAAGCTCTCCTGGCCGTCTCTCTCCTTGAAAGTCTCTTTGTCGTAGTCGTCGTGTGACTCTGAAAGTAAAAGTTCAGTGAAAGTTTTGAAAATGAACTGAAAAGAAAATCTTGCATTAATAAAAAAGAGAGACGGCCCAATTTGCAAAAGAGACTGAAAAGAGACATGCGTGAATCAAAGAGACAGTTAGATTTTGTTAAATGGAGATTATAACAAAAGTAGAACACATTTAAGAGAAAGAGAGACTGGCAGCACCTGAACAAAGGTACATGAGGACTTCTGAAGGAAATGAACTATTGAATGATCAATCGGTCGGATGGTGTAGAAGACAATAGAAAATATGTCATGTTGGCATCCTTATTTTATTAGAAGAGCACAACAGGATTTTAGCACATGTGGGATACAGCAAAGTCTTATTGGCTGCTAGTGCTGGCCCCAGCCCCCAGTCTGCTGAACAGGGTATTACAGGAGGCCTACATCAAGACAAAGTCAGACATTTGAAAAGCACATTTAATAATTTTGTAACAAATGCATTAATTTATGATTTTTTTTTTCAATTTCAAGAAAAAGAAGGAGGAAAAGCTAGAACTTTAGTGATTTTCTACTAAAGTATTGTTCCCAAGACATGAGTTGTGTATTACTGGTAATATTTGCCCTCTTTTGGGTGGCACACTGCATGGCTCAGAATATCTGAGAAGAAATGCATTCGAAAGATATACACTGTATGGGCAAACATATGTGGACACCCTTCTATATTATTGATTTTAGGTATTTCCAGTAAGGGCATTGTTAATATTACAGCATGCAAAGGCATTTTACACATTTGTGTGCCCTAACCATTTGCCAACAGTTTGGGGATGGCCTTTTCTGTTCCAGCATGACAATGCCCATGTGTACAAAGCTAGCTCCATAAAGATATGGGCGAGGACGGAGCTCATCCCAGCTCTGTGGATACCAATACTAAAAGAGAAAAGACATCACTACACATCACTACAAAAACACCACATCACTACAAAAACCTGTGTGTGAATAGTGAAACCAGCCTCTGTTTATGGAATCTTTATTCCACTGATTGCGCCCTATGGGTGGGGTGAAACGCGTTGGGGGAGGGGTGGCCTTGATGGAGCCCAGGCTGAGGCTGTTTTCACTTTTCACACGCAGGCTTTTGTAGTGATGTGCGGCTAAGGACTTTTCTCTTTTAGTATTGGTATCCATAATAACATGGTTTGATTATTTTGCTGTGGACTGCAGAACCTCATGTGGCCTGCACAAAGATTCGACATCAAGTCTATTGAACACTTTTGGGGTAAATTGGAACATTGATTGTTAGACAGGTGTGTTTATCCTACCTTAGTACCTGACCTCATAAATGCTCTGTTCACTGAAAAAAGGCACAATTCCACTTCAATATCTTGCGGAATTTTTTCCCAGAAGAGTGAAGCTTGTTATACATGCATTGTGGGGACAAGTTCACATTAAAAAAAATATTCCAGGCATGGTATATTTTGTACAAAGTTACATTGGCTCTGCTTGGACCAATGTAACTATGTACATACCTAAATGATGCCCCTGAAAGCTGGAAATTACTGAAGTAAACACCACTACTACATTGCTACTACACTGCTACTCTTTAACCACCGCAACACACTACACAAGGCCACCATGGAGGCGGCCTTATATAGTGTGGGGCGTATACTAAACCCCCTGAGACATAATTGGCCAAAGCCACCCTGGCTTTGGCCAATTTATGGCTCTCCGTTTTTTGCATGCTGTGATTGGCCAAAGCATGCGGGTCATAGTGCATGCTTGGCCAATCATCAGCCAGCAATGCACTGCGATGCCGCAGTGAATTATGGGCCGTGACACGCCACTCGAATTTTGCGCGAACGGCCCATAATGTTCGAAATTCGGCGAACAGTCAAACAGGCGATGTTCGAGTCGAACATGGGTTTGACTCGAACTCGAAGCTCATCCCTACTCTAGACACATCTACTAAATGCAGATACCATCAGGAGCTTTGAGTGACAGTTTGTATATGTAGTCCTATGGACATTCTGGAGTATACAACGTGCTAACAGGATAATTGCTGTGTAAATTGCTTGGGGGTTGTAGTTCTCTTTATTAAAACAGGTGGCCTAAGATAATGAAAATAGTATCACTCAAATGCCCACCAAACCTGTGTCAGTTGGACCAGCATGTGAATAGACTGGTGCAAGACAGACGGCAGTCAGGTTCTAGCAAACTTCAACAAAATGGTGGCCATCTACACACAGACACCAACTCCCTGTTGCATAAATGTAAATGAGATGGGTAAAAGATGGCTTCAGCTGCTGTTCTCGATCTGTAGTGAACTCCTCAGATGCCCTTTTTAGGGCTTAATCATAGAGGCCTCTACAGGTGGAATACAGGAGCTGAAGCCATCTTATACCCATCTCATTCACATTTATGTAACAAGATGTTGGTATCTGTGTGCAGATGGCCACCATTTGGTTGAAGGGGGCCTAAGATGCTGCAATGGTTGTGACAGAGGTACATGACTAATTGAAGTTTAGGAAACAATGTTCTATTGGACAGAAACTATTGCCCCCCCCCCCCATAAACCATACCCATTTTAAATATAATCTAATGTGATAAACTCCTTAAAATATTATACATTCACTCATTCATAAAAATATATATACACCAGTTTATGAACATTCTATACTTTATGCAATCACTGATATAAGACTGACTTTTCAGAAATAACTTTGGAGTTAGGCAAAGGAGAGGAGGGGAAGGACATATTCCTGATGTCCCTCTAACTTCCAACCACATAATCCATTCTTTCTCAACCATCTTCCTTTTATTGCTTAATTTTATTTCTACGCGTAATCTTTTTTGTAGTCTGTGCAACACGTTAATTACACAGAGCCAGACATGAGGTCCTGAGCAGGCAGAGCATGAGTTGACCTTTGATCTAGACGTGTGATGATCTCTGCCCTAGACTGCTCTAGAAATACCCAGATGAAGAAGCTTAAAATAGATACAGAAAGTTCCATCCCCTGGTTTCCCTGCATCTCACACATTTTTCCCTTAAAGCGAGCCTGTCGTGATTGAAATATGGCCATTTTAGTGTTGCTAATAACCTGTTTGTCACCCTCATTCTCAGGCTTAACTGCTCAGTGAATTACTGATATGGAACAAATGTTCAATTAGGACACCTGACCCATCTACTGACCTGCTATTTGTTCCAGGTTGGTGGATCACTAAGTGTTAGGAAAAAACCCCAGGGACCTTCAGCTTCTACAACTAGACCCCCTTGTACTTTTCTAATCCACTTCAGCCTTAAAGTGGGCAAGGTATAAAATGTTTCTCTTTCAATAGAAAAACCTCAGCAAGGCTATATTGACAACTGGGCCTCACTCAGGCATGTACTACTGTGACAAACTTGGTCATATCTAATTTCTATTTGTACTATTCGGTAGACTTGTGCACAACGGAAAAATTAGTTTAGTTTCGGTTCGTTTTTTGTGCACAACGGAAAAATTAGTTTAGTTTCGGTTCGTTTCTTTTCGGTCCTGTTGATTCGTAATCATTCGTAATTTTGCTAGACGGGATTTTTCGTGTTCGGACTAATTAGTATTTTCGCAAGCGTAATTTTTCGTTGAATTTTTAGGTGATTTATAATTCATACTTTCGGTAGGGTACGTTGTTTTTCTTTGATTCTGGACAACACTCCTACTTTCGTAACTTTTTTTGGGTTCGTTGATTCGTAATTTTCCGTGTCTCTCTCACAACGACGCTGCCTATTATGCCTAATGTGCTTCGAATGGATTTGTACTTTTCTAAATACATTGCGGTTATTTGTAACGATTCGAAATCTCGTATTTTACTTTCGTTTTTTACATGCGGCTATAGCCTCCGCCCCTGTACACCATTTTGAGAGGGTTCAGCACGGTGAGGGAGAAGCAGAGAGCAGAGCAGAGTGTTATTGTGCTTCGAATGGATTCGAAATCTCGTATTTTACTTTCGTTTTTTCATGCGGCTATAGCCTCCGCCCCTGTACACCATTTTGAGAGGGAGTTCAGCATGGTGAGGGAGAAGCAGAGAGCAGAGTGAGTGTTATTGTGCTTCGAATGGATTCGTACATTCGTAACTTTTTTCATAACGAATTATGCCAAAGACATTCGGGCATTCGCTATTTTGCGGTATAATTTATTTCGGATTCGGTTTTATTCGTAATTGCTTTGTTCGGAAATTCGAATGCTTCCGAATGTCCGAAAGTTGCTAAATTCGGACGAATTTCGATTCGTTACGAAACGAATTGCACAAGCCTACTATTCGGCTACCAGTACCATGCTCCCAGTGCTACACCACCATAATATACCACTACTATACTAGCTCTATTATCCAGAAAAGGTGTCTACAGAATTACGATCTTTCAAGCCTCCCCAAGAATTACTGAGAAGCCAAAAAGCCAATATCCAATCAATATGTGGTTATTAATATTAGCAGTCTTCATTATAATATGGATGATGTTCTGTAATCCTGAGAACTACATAAAGTGAAGAAGCGCACATGGTAACTGTGGCAATAAAGGATAAGTTCACCTTACCTTACAGGTAAAAAAAAAAGTGCATTTTATTTTTTTTATTTATTTTTTTCCTGGAGATCACAGGTGTTTTTTACAGGCACCCTGTCCCCACTTCGGGGACAGCAGCTCGGCCCCCCCCCCCTACTCCTCCCTCCCCTTCAGCCGGGCAAGTGAGAGAGCACAGCTGATTCGTGTATGCGCAGTCGTGAAGCCGAAAGGCTACACTGCTGGGTTCCCTTACCCGCAATGGTGGCGGCAGCACCCGACCAGCCAATGGAAACATCAGCTGCAGTTCCGACATCGCTGGACTCCAGGACAGGTAAGTGTCCTAATGTTAAAAGTCAGCAGCTACAGTATGTGTAGCTGCTGACTTTTAATTTTTAAAAGGGCGGGCGGGCGAAACCCCGCTTTAAGAACTGAGTGCATTTTTGACAGATTGTCAGGCATTTTCGGTACTTGCAAGGTCTTTAAATTAAAATATGCATGTACAGAGATGGACTGCATTTTTCTATGATGCCTCGACATACTCTTTAAAGCAGAACTTCAAACTAAAGGGAAAATTCTACTTTATGCCCCCCCTCCTCTTCGGTTTTTAGCACTTTTTTGGAGGGGGGAGCGGATACCTGGTTTTGACAGATACCCACTCCCACTTCTGATCCGATCGCAGCAGTGATCCACCAGAAGTTTTCCCCTCCCCCCGAAACCTTCTAGGACACGTCACAGGTCCCAGAAGGCTGTGTGCCCATTTACAAGGCAGCTGGCTTTGAAACCGCAAGGAATCACAGCCGGCTGCCCACAGTAGAAATGCTAGAGCTGGGACACGCAGACCCATGAAGAAGCGGTTTGGGTGAGCATAGCACTGTAAACCTGGACAGGTGAGTATCCTTTTATTAAAAGTCAGCAGCTACAGTATTTGTAGCTGCTGGATCTTTTTTTTTTTTAAATGCCGAAGAACCGCTTTAAAATAACCCACTGCTTCAAGTCGCTAATGCCTGGTACACACGATGAGATTATCAGACGAATGATTGTCCGTCTTTTTTTGCATGCTAATCTCAGATCAAACCTGAAGAGTTTACTAAAGTCACAAAAATTCTCGTACGACAGAATAAAAATTCGGAAGTGATGCAATGTGTATTGCATTTTCGAATGACAACTTTACCGATTAAATGAAAATCCTACATTCTAGCATTGTACGGAAAATAAATTTGTGCATATCTGAACGGATATTATCGGATGAATTGTCATGATCGGCTCTCGAAAGCTCTGTACTAACGATCCGATTATTTTACGATTGCTCCGAAAGCCGTTTTTTTTCACACGATTTTCTGATCATGTATACGGGGCTTAAGTGACACTACTGCCATCAAGCTATCACAGAGTGTCACTAATACTCTAGGTGACTTATAGTATTATTGCTGCTTGACTTAGCACTGATTGTTTGTCCTTTTTTAACCACTTCTCCACCAAGGACGTCATATGACGTCCTTGACTTTGAGGGGGGATATCTGAATGGTGCCTGCAGCTACAGGCATCATTCAGATATCATTCTGTCATGCCAGTGATTCTGCGCACCATAAGAATGATCATAGCGGCAGTTCTGCCGCTTGATCGTTCTTATAGGCGGCGGGAGGGGACATCCCCCCCTCCCGCCGCCATCCGGTGCTTCTCCGGGCTCTCCCGTGCCATCGGGGGCCCGGAGAACGAATCGGCCGGCGCCAGCTCACGACGATAGAGATTTCCGGTGACCAGATGGTCTCTATGGTCTCTATGACCGTCGGAGTACCGGGCGCGACGTTGTGACGTCACGCCCGGTACCCAGAAGTAAACAAAGCCGCAATTGCGGCTGTCAGCATGAGATCGGTGATTTTTTTTCACCGATCTCATGCTTTCCAGCCTGGAGGAGAGATGTGGGGTCTTATTGACCCCACATCTCTCCATAAAGAGGACCTGCCACACACATTCCTATTACAAGGGATGTTTACATTCCTTGTAATAGGAATAAAAGTGATAAAAAAAAATGTAAAAAAAAGTGTCAAAATAAAAAAAAATCAGTAAAATAAAAAATAAAATAAAAATAAAATAAAATGTAAAATGCCCCTGTCCCCGGTAGCTCGCGCTCAGAAGCGAACACGCATGTAAGTCCCGCCCACATATGTAAACGCCGTTCAAACCCCACATGTGAGGTATCGCCGCGTCCAGTAGAGTGCAAGCAAAAATTCTAGCACTAGACCTCCTCTGTAACTCGAAAATATTAACCTGTAAAAAAATTTAAAGCGTCGCCTATGGAGATTTTTAAGTACCGAAGTTTGGCGCCATTCCATGAGTGTGTGCAATTTTACAGCGTGACATGTTAGGTATCTATTTACTCGGCGTAACAGCATCTTTCACATTATACAAAAAAATTGGGCTAACTTTACTGTTTTGTTATTTTTTAATTCGTGAAAAAAAAAATTTCCCCAAAAAATGCGTTTGAAAAATTATTGCGCAAATACCGTGCAAGATAAAAAGTTGCAATGACTGCCATTTCATTCCCTAGGGTGTCTTCTAAAAAAAACTATATAATGTTTGGGGGTTCTGATTAATTTACTAGCAAAAAAATGAGGATTTTTACATGAAGGAGAGAAGTGCCAGAATAGGCCCGGTGGAGAAGTGGTTAAAAGGTTAATTCACTCAAACCTAATATTTTGTTTTTTCTGTACATGCTATAGAATTATACCACCACCATACAGTTTCAGAAATCTTTTCTCAGGAACTTTTATCGGAAATGCAAAAGCAGGAGCTTGGACACCAAAGGTTTACTGAACACCTTACTTCTCCTTCTCACAAGTCTATGATAAGAAGGCACTATCATGTGGCTGATCTCTTATCAACAGTTGTAAGAGCATAGGTAAACATTAGCAATGGATTTCTCTTATTTCCTCTCTTTTGGTCTGTTTAATATATCATTGAAAGTGTTTTGATGTATATTATTATTATACAGGATTTATATAGCGCCAACAGTTTGCGCAGCACTTTACAACATGGGGGGCAGACAGTACAGTTACAATACAATTCAATACAGGAGGGATCAGAGGGCCCTGCTCGTTAAAGCTTACAATCTAGAAGGGACGGTCAAGTGAAACAAAAAGGTAATAACTGTGGGGGATGAGCTGATTTAGAAAATTAAAATACAGTTGTTAGGTGTGGGTAGGAGAGGCTTCTCTGAAGAGAAGGGTTTTCGTTGATAGTCTAAAAGTGAATAGAGTAGGAGATAATCGGACAGATTGGGATAAGGAGTTCCATAGGATTGAAGAGGCTCTGGAAAAGTCCTGGAGGCGAGCATGGGAGGAGGTGACGAGGGATCTAGAAAGCAGGAGGTCTTAAAAGGAAGGAAGAGAATGAATAGGTTGGTATTTAGAGACTAGGTTAGTGATGTAGCCGGGGCTAAGTTATGGATGGCTGTGTAAGAAGTTGTTAGTATCCATGACAAGTGCAAAAATAATACCCATTGGCCCTGCCAGAGATCTAGTGCTGTCCTGTGTTCTATGCACACCCCAGTGTTATAAGCCCTGCCCGCTTCACCTTCATGAATAATAGAACACCTCCTCCTATGGTATAAACCTGAGGAGAGGAGAAGGTGTAGTTCCAACACACTTTGTGTTCTAGTGTGACAATGCAGCTGCTTTATAGATACAATATAATGAGTGTGCGTAGCCACCCTAAGGCTTTATACACATGGGCGTATGAATTTATACGGATCTTGGCAGAAAAATGCCACTACTGTTGCATTTGTATGTGCATTTATGTGTGAATGGTGTTGAGTGAAATAGCAGTCTACTGGTCGGAATATGATATTATTTAGGCTATTGGAATACATTCACGCACATATGCATACTTACATAAGTTATGCTCATAGGCTCCAATATAAAAGCAGAGATGGAGCCGGCAACTCTGATCCATATTACAAATTTATTGACTACACTATATTACCAATAGTATTGGGTGGCCTGCCTTTACACGCACATGAAACTTTAATGGAATCCCAGTCTTAGTCCATAGGGTTCAATATTGAGTTGGCCCACCCTTTGCAGCTATAACAGCTTCAACTCTTCTGGGAAGGCTGTCCACAAGATTTAGGAGTGTGTCTATGGGAATGTTTGACCATTCTTGCTCATGTGCATGAGACCTAAAACAGAAAATGCGAATCGCTAGGTAAAAAAAGAAAGGAAATGGAAAAGTATTGCACCCATTTTGTTTTTTTAGGTTTAGATACACTGTCAACAAGAGATTTACAAAAATGGGTGCGCTCACAATCTGGTGCAGCTGTGCATGGTAGCCATTTAGCTTCTAACCTCAGCTTGTTTTGCTTTGGCAATACAACCTGGAAGCTGATTGGTTTCTATGCAGAGTTGCACCAGATTTTACACTCTGCTGGTTTAGTAAATAGCCCTGTTTAAATTAGAGATACAAATTGTACAAAGCAACAGAGAGTTCTCTCTATTAGCTAATCTACAAAATTCTATATTTATATTAATACCAACAATAAGGAAAAAGAAGCTTGTAAAAATAACAAATATACAATCACTGAAAATAAATTTTAGTTTCCCTTTAATAAGACAAATAACTAAATGCTTTTATTTCTAAGCATAGATCGACATAACAGGTTGGTCTATTTAGAAGTGAAATTTGGGTAAACTGCCTTCTTCTAACGTCTCTTAGGAAATTTATCAGCATTTCTCATCGCCATAGTTTTTGCCATCTTCCTTCCCTCCTTGGAGTTTTAGTTGTTCCTTGCTACCCTTGGGTGTTCTCACACCTCTTTTTATATTCTCCATAATATAAAATAAGTAAATTCCAGGTAAGGTTAGACCCCTTCATAATGGCAACAACAGATGTGCAGGCCCACCAGCACAAAGATCCCATCATTGAAGTTCCAGCAGGATAAATAAGGTCGTTGAATGGTTTATTGTTGGCCCAAATGTAAGACCTCTAAAGCCAAAGTGTTAGCCCACTGCTAAAATACATAGCGACTAGTTTTGCTAAGAGCATTTAACATTACACAGTGGAGTACTGTCCTCCCTGATACACAGAGTGGGCTCATATATTTTGACTATGAAAACAGAGGCTCGTAATATTAACGGCGACCATTTCGATTCAATCCTATTGCTCTGAGATACTCTGTAATACTATAAAGCGCGGCTCACTCCAGCTCTTCCACAGTAATTAATTAAGAGTCCAGATCTGATTTTGGCTGGGATTAATCTTTCCTTTCACACATGGAGATCAGTGGGAGGGGGCGTGCACAAGTAGGGGGGCACGTCTTGTCAAAATAAACACAAATACAGACGCTCAGAGGAGAGGGAGAGGGAAAAGAGAGAAAGAGAGGGGGGAGCAAGCTGCGGCTGTGACTTAGACACATGACTACAGACCTAGCCTGGCTCCACTATATAATGTAGCAAAAAATCATGTATCAAACCACAGATATCTAAGGACGTAAGCTAACCAAAGAGAAGATTTTAATTTGGAACCCTCTTCCGAGCTTAGGGACTTTACTAAGCCATTATGTAAAGTGGCTGCTGGACACCTTGACATGTTACAAGGCTCTTGTCTACCACTCTTGCCTGGCCAATTGGGCCTTGGGCTTGGTATGTTTATTTTTGGCTTCTGAAAACTGCCATGGAAGTTTATAGTGTGAGAGAATAACAACAATCATATTGGGCACCTGAATTTTTGTACCAAGAACTAAATTTTTGACAACCATGTGTATTTCATGTTGATGCCTATAGCGAATGTTTTAGCATGGCAGTAATCATAACCCAAACCCTAAAACGAAGCAATTTAACCTAACTCTAAACCACCTTGTAGACCCTAATCTATCCTTAAAAGTCATCCTAAGCCCTCAAACCTAATGGCCTTGAGGACTCCACTTCTCCTAAACTTTAAGCCTTATACCATCTCTATTACATAACCTTTACCTTCTCAACTTGTTAACAGTAAACCTCCACTACCCACAACCCCAACTCAACCTTGTACCAAACTCTTTCATCCGTAACCCCTCTCCCAATGTGAAACCCTTAACCTAACC
This sequence comes from Rana muscosa, assembly GCA_029206835.1. Lineage (NCBI taxonomy): Eukaryota > Metazoa > Chordata > Amphibia > Anura > Ranidae > Rana > Rana muscosa. Next base: position 305,065,208 of record CM055118.1, on the reverse strand, counting down.
CCCAAACACAAACCTTAACCCTAATTTTTAACTCGTTGGGGTTTATTTACTAAAGCTAAAGAGGGCAAAATTAGTCAAATTTCTGCATAGAAACCAATCATCTTCTAACCTCAGCTTGTTCAATTAAGCTTTGGCAATAATACATGAAGGGAAAATAAATAAAATGCAATAAAAGCTGATTGGTTTCTATGCAAAATTGTGACTAATTTTGCCCTCTCTAGCTTTAGTAAATAAACCCCTTTATCACTAAATGTAATCGTGCAACAGCTATCATCCTAATCACCATATTTATTTTGCTAGAATAGATCCATGCCATAGTATTAGGCAATGCTAGAAGCGTATGCCAATATACAATACATTAAAAAACTAGTGGTAAATAATCTGCACATAAATGTTTGTCTTTTTTTTGGGGACAGTTCCAATTATAGGATCGTATATAGATAATGGGAACAGTGTTGGAGGTTCTCATCAGGTTCTCCTCAATTTACAGCCAGGTTATTGGGTAATTGTTAGATAACTGTTTCACCTGCTAAAATATTTGTAATGCATATATTGCTGACATTCCTTATGTCTGCTAGTCTAAATCAATGGTCTCCAAATTGCGGCCTGCAGGCCAGATTTGACCCTGTGCTTGCTTTTATTTGGTCGTTGAGGAACTATTTACCCCACTAATATAGGGGACTATTCCTCATAGTGACACTAACGATGGGTCATAATTCCTCCCACTGACACCAATGATGGGGCACTGTTCCTCCCATTGATACCAACAATGTAATACTAATGGGGCATTGTTTACTCCAACTGACAACTGACTCTACGTTTCTATTTCGGTATCACTGTCCCCACCCTTGCCTGGTTTTTGGACTACTTGCACAACAAAGTGGTAATGTCCACACTGAGTTCTCATGTTCTGTAAACCCAAATAATACATTGTAGAGCAGGCATTTCCACTGCAATTTCGATTTTAACGTTCAACTAGTATGTGGCAGTTTGGGAATTAAATTAAATGGACTGAAAAATTATTTCCCAGTATTTGTAGCATTGTAGAAGGGAGCTTAATGGTTTCTATATATTTTCTTTGAGATCTGTTAGTAGTAGCAGTAGCAATTCTGCAACAGGTGTGTTTGTCATAGTTTATTTTGACAATCTACCCAGCTGGATTTAAGTTTCAATTCAGCAGGAGCTGTGAAGACAGCTTGGCCTTCCCCCATTTCTTATTGAACGTGGGCCACTATTGGAGGGATAGGCAGACAGTGGTAAAGATTGATCCTGTGGGATTTTTTTTTCAATCTTTGTTAAATTTGTTTCCTGTGCATACATCTTCACAGCAGAAGATTTGGCATGGGCAGAATATTTGTACCCTAAGCCTGACTGGTATTTACTGTGAGCTCTGATATTCTGCTGCTGCCATCTAAACTGGGTAAAGAACCCAGCAAGCTGAACTGCTGCTACCACTGACTCACTAATCCTCAAGAGTGTAGCAAATTGCAGCAAACTTGTTTAGAGTGCTAGAGAAATCCTGAACAATGAGTGAAATCAATCAGTTAGTGTTGAATGATAGCCAGGAAACCATGCAACTGTTGGAAAGTCTATGGAATTCACTTTCATTTGAGTTCTACACATCCACTGCAGCTAGACTTCATAGTGTATTTTACAAGTGGAGAGAAAACTTCTTCTTCAGCACATGTAACTTCCCCTTTCTCCAGTCTCATTTATCCTGCCAAAAAAGTAGGAATTTGGTTGGTGGCTATTAGAATGGACCTGAACTCAAAATAAATATTTGCTATCTTGCAGGGAACATCTAAATAAACTTAATTGTGCCTAAGAAGTACCCTGAAGGATTTACCCTTTGCATTTAATTCCCCGTGAAAAATAGAAGTGCATGTGAGGGTGCCTAGGCACTCCTGTGTCTGCAGCCTCATAGCTGTATACATGCAGTGTGAGATCATCTAAGGCACTGTTGCCTCTGACCATTAGTCTCATGAAATTTGGAGATGACACTACAATGCTCCTTGCTGGAGAGAAAGCTGCGTCTAAGTACCTGCAGTGCAAGAATCTCCCTGCTTCATTAATTCTGTGGATCTGTGCTTCTCCCAACTTTTCTAGTGTTTCTTAAATATCCCCGCCAGTATTCAGATCACCTGTCATTATGGGGGCAGTTGTAATATGAGGAAGCAAAGCCCTGCCTCTATCAAGATGCCTCCATACAGTCTACTCACAGAGACTCAGTGCAGAACAAGACATGGTAAGTTACTAATGGGGAAAATATCAGCTGCAGGTAGACCACAGGCAGATGACTAGTCATTTTGTGGCAATACTGGTGACCAGTGAATTCAGCCAGTGGCATTAACAAAACAAGAACAGTGAAAGTACTGCTCCAATGTCTGCTTCTCTCCATTTGCCCACTGATTTGATGATGGTATGCTGAGAAAAAAACACAGTTTAAAATTTATATAGAGGTGAATTGGTCCCCTTGGCCTTATACAATGTTATTAGGGATCCCATGGAAATAAATAAAAGAAATTGGGACTTTTAAGGTGCACTCACAACACGAAATTTAAAAAATAAAAGATTTTATTCAGTAGAAAAGATCCCATTTACATAAATTGTAAAAACATTTCAATTACAGTGGGAAACAATAAAGTTTATACAGACATATAATCTCGACGTTTCGCCAATTGAACTGGCTTTTTCAGGAGTTTTATTATTGTCATGTATTACTGAAACACAAACCAAATACAGTAAATATACAAAAATACACCAGTAGATTAACTTTTGGAGTTGCCTCTATATCACTCCTCTGTTGAATACATAATATGTTATATTGTATAGTAATCTACTGGTGTATTCTACATGACAATAATAATACTCCTGAAGAAGCCAGTTCAATTGGCGAAACGTTGAGATTATATGTCTGTATAAACTTTATTGTTTCCCACTGTAATTGAAATGTTTTTACAATTTATGTAAATGGAATCTTTTCTACTGAATAAAATCTTTTATTTTTTTAAATTTCGTGTTGTGAGTGCACTTTAAAAGTCCCAATTTATTTTATTTATTTTCTAATTCAAAGGGACGCGGTGCCTATCGATTTACAGGTGTCAGACAGTTCTCTTATCTTCCTAGGGATCCCATGGAGTCTAACAATTTCTTTCACAGATTTTCAAGTCTTCTTTACAGTGTATGGGTTCCTTTTCATGGGTAAAAAGTGTGCCATTATAGACAAGTGAAACAATGGCAAAGAGGGTAGTGTGGCCCTCAAAGCCTTTCAGGTATTGCAAGCGGCTTCAATAAACCCAAAGATCTGGTCCTGTTACTTTTATTCTATATCCAGGTGATAAGAGCATTAACATAGTTCCTAAAGTCAGCCCAAAGACTTGGCCACCAGAACGAGCATTGTACCAGACTAGATTTCTTATGTACCCCAAAATCCCCCACCCGGTGGTGATCATGACAAAGCCTGAAAACAGATTTCGGTACAAAAATCTTCTTCTCAAAACAGGGCAGATTGTCCTTCAGATGTAATGATGTCCCTACATAATAAGGTGCTTGTTTCATTTAGAATACAAGGTCTGTTTGCAGGTACAGAACATCCTAGAAGGCAATGGGGGTTATTTACTAAAGGCAAATCCACTTTTCACTACAAGTGCAAACTACAAGTGCAAAGTGCACTTGAAATTGCACTAAAAGTGCACTTGGAAGTGCAGTCACTGTAGATCCGAGGGGGACATGCAAGGGAAATAAAAACAGCATTTTAGCTTGCACATGATTGGATAATAAAATCAGCAGAGCTTCTCCTCATTTCAGATCTACCCCACAGATTTACAGCGACTGCACTCCCAAGTGCACTTTCAGTGCAATTTCAAGTGCATTTTGCATTTGTAGTTTGCACTTGTAGTGCAAAGTGGATTTGCCTTTCGTAAATAACCCCCATTATGTTATCAGGTGAGGGTGTTTTTTTTGTTTCACAAAACACACGAAATAGTGCCTATGGTTTGCTATTCTTACACCCCAGCCGGTAAGTGTGTGAAAATAATAATGCCCATCTAGTTTGGGAGAGTTTCAAACATTAAGTTCTCAAATACTCAAAGTTCTTGTAATCTGTTAATATCAATAATGGGTGAGCTGCCCCTTCTAGACAATATCTTCATTCTTCTATTGATGTTTTAATTACCAGAAGTTCCCAGTCTCCCACATCAGAGTTATGCTGGGGTTAATTTATAAGAAAAGAAGGCCACTGGGTGCATCAGAGCTTTTGGACCCTGATGCTGTGACAGCACAGCACTGACTGCATTCTCAGGTTCATCCACATAACGAATGTATGGCAGGGCAGGAACCAATTGACTTAAAGCTGGTGCTGATGTGATTAAAGTCTTAAGCTGGCCAAACGCTATTTGAGCCTCCGGGTTCCCATGAAAATGACTGTTGGTGAGTTGTATGATAGAAGTGATATTTAAGGAGAATACCGAATCTGTTGAACCGCTGAACCTCCTTTCTTACAAGCTGCCTGGGACTGTCTGTGACCTTCTAAGATCCATCTAAATGTCCTCAGTGGAAATGATCTGTCCCAAAAATTGTATATTCTGCCCTAACTTTGCACAAATATTGTAGTCGGTGCATTACATTATCTCAAAAGTAGCACCAAATATTCCAAAATGTCTGAACTGGGCATGAAAAGCAGTTTTGCATTTATCACTTTCATGTATGTGCACCAAGTTATAGGCACCTCACAAGTCCAGTTTTGTAAATTTTTTCGCTTGAGTTGTTGAAATCCTTTTGGTTAATTTTTTCAGTTTCCTATAATAAATGCATGGGCACAGCTAATGGTCCATCTTCTCTACAAAGAAAATTCCTGCCCCAGCCAAAGAAGTAGAAGGACAAACAAACCTCAAGTACATCTCTGATATACTTGTTCAGGGCCTCAAGTTCAGATTCAGATGAGGGAAAAATCTGTCTGAAACTAATTTCAGCCCAAAGAAATAATTCAGTTGGGCAATCGAATACATCTATAAAATCATGATAGACCATGGGAATGAAATTTTGTAATTAAGTGTCAGGATCCATGCAGAGAAAAGGTGAGGATGAAGCAGGTAAATCTTGAAGGCAATGCTGAGTTCCAGTAATACACAGATTATGTGACTGCAGCCACAGCATGGCCAAAATGATAAGAAATGAGAGCAAAGCAATGACAACAAAGACACAGCATTCTTTGTAGTTGGAGTATATAACAGATGGTAGAGGAATAGTTTCTTGTGTGACAGAGCCAGACCCACTGAATTGTCCTTGTAACTTGGGCTGATGTATTCGCTGCTGTAAGGCAAATGTTAAATCAATAAAACAGCTACCAGCCCCAGAGTCTGTGGTGGAAACCTGGATGAAACTGCAAAGAGATGGAGAGAGCAAGATGTGTTAGTGGCTGGCCAACAGAAGAAATGGACAGGAACCTACTGGATCTTTGCAGGACAGGTCCCTTCCCTACAAAATAGCCAGTATCCCCACAGCACAAGCAGAGGTTGTTCTGCCAACGGCAGAGTGGAGGTCATAGAAGATCCATTTGCATTGGAGCTGGTGCTTCATTGACTGGTGGGGCTGGTCCCATTAAAACAGAGCCTGGAAAAACTGAAAAATTTAGCTACATTAAAGTAGCTCTGAACTGGCTATTCTTTATTTCAGCTCTACATTCGCTCAACCAAGCCAGATGGATAAGTTCCTCCAGAGAGTCTGAAACCCATACTCATGCAAATTCACCTTCTAAAAACTCGGGAAAGACCCAGACATAGCTGGTAAGGTAGGGCCATATTGTTTAAGCTGGTATCAGAGATCCAGTACTTGAATTCAGTGACACAGTGCTCTACCAGTCTACAACCTTGATGGAGAGAGTGGTAGGTAGACTCAGCAGTAGCTGATCATTGAGGATCATCATGAAGTTGTGCCATGGCTTCAAAGAAGGTTTCGACTGTTAGCAAGATAAGGTTGCTTTGTTCCAGAAAACAATGTCCCCAAGACTGTTGTTCACCTTATAATGCAGAGATTATCCCACTCTGATTGATTGTAGAGAGAAGGCACAGGGCTGCAGAGTGAAGTAAGGTTGGCAGGCATTTTGGAAGGGTCTGAAGTTGTTTTGATTGCTACAAAAACTCTCAGGAGTAGGCACTCATAGTTCAGGGGCCAAAATCATTTCTGCAGTCAGAGCTATTAGCTCAAGTGTGGCTGGCAGTGTCTATAGATGAGCTTGTACTGAGGAAGTAGAGGGGGTGAAAAGTGACTGGGTGTGGCCCTCTAACTGGACATAGACCTCCTGAAAGTTTTTCAAAGCAAGATCAATTACAGCAATATGTTACACAAAGCCGACTGGTGAAGCAACAGCACAGAGTTGTACAATTGCCTAGCTGGTCTGCTGGATTGAGGTGCCAATAGATTGGAGACACTGGAACAACAGGAATATGCACCATAGGCATTCAGATGACTAGTCACAGGAACAGCAGGAAGATGCACCGTAGGCAGGAAGATCACAGGAACAGCAGGCAGATGCTGGGTCAGTAACAGGGAGGTGGATCAAGAACAAATGTTGCAGCAGGTAAGTAGTCAGAGTTCAGGCAAGAGTCGGAAATGGGCAGGTGGATCAGGTACAGACGTAGTGGACAGATGCGTAGTCAAGGTTCAGGTCGTGGTCAGCAACAGGCAGATAAGCTGGAGTATGTCAATCAGGAAACTCAGGTCCAGATTACAGGTACTGGTGTAGAAAAGCCAACACTGAGCCCATGCAGATGCTTCGCTTAAATGACCTGATTGGCTCCAAAGCCAGCAACAAGCATGCACGTACGTTCCTGCACACACCATGTAGCGGGCACACAGATGCACACACTCCTGTGTACACATGCATGACCAGCAGCAGCACTGACCTAATATGGCCACATGCCCATATTTGGGCAATATCATTGACCAAATATGGGCATGTAGCCATATTAGGTCAATGATGTCACCAGCACCCCTGACCTTTGAGTGGATGCAGGGAATTCCACAGCTGATTGGGTCAGTGGCCTGCTATAATGTTACTGCCTGTGGATTCCCAGGGAAACTTTGCTAATCCTTAAAAACCTACACTAATGCAGCCATCACATCTAAGTATTGGTAAGCTGCAATATAATAAATGTTTGTTTTTGGGTTTATTACTGCTTTGAAGCTAAAGTTTAGTATTTTGTTTTCGACATGCAACAACAAACATATTGGGGTTGTAAAACTGTCAAAGCTTTATTTAACAAGCAGAAGTTAGAAGCTGATTGGCTACCATGCACAGCTGCACCATATTTTGCACTCTCCAGTTTTAGTAAATCAACCCAATTATCTATCTGTAATGGTGTGCATCCCATTTCCTGTGGGCAACTGCTTCTGGTAAAAAATATTTTGTTCAGTGCTGCTGGATACTGCCCTGGACAGATATCTGCTGACACTATGAAGGTTAACAGCAGTCGCTACTACTGAGATAAGCTGAGCAACTTATCCACCCCCTTCTGCCCTCTCTGCCATTTACAAAACTCAAATTACTACTCTCTCACAATGCATAGTGTTTTGTAAATGAAGGAGGAGCAACTGAATGACAGGATCTGTCCATTCACAGAGTGGGATGCCTTGTGGGAGAATAGTAATACAAGCAATAAGAATGGTGGAGAAGGCAGAAGGGGGTGGGTGAGCAGCGCGACTTTTCTCAGGGACAGTAGCTGCTGTTAATGCTCACAGCACAGTATGAAGCCACCCTGTAGTCGCCTCCTGCAGGTAACATCTCCAAATAACTTATGTGTTGGTACTGCATCCCTCCCCCCAAAACAATTAAAGTGAGGTGTTATGGATTTAGCTTCTCCAGCCCCAGGCTATTCCTTTTCTATCTGTCCACAGAGACATTGTAGCAGCATACAACCCCTCAGTTTTTGACAAAAAATAAATAAAAACAGATTTAACATCTCCATATATTATTTGTTGCATGTTGAGCTTGCTGAAAATCATCATATTTATAAATCTTTCATATAGTTATATTTTGACACGCTGGAGTCTGGCAATTTGTCCACATTTGCCGAGACATTTGACATTGATGTCAAAGGTGGGCGGGCTTCCTTTTGAAAAATGTATGTGAAATGATTTGTGTTAATAAAATGTGCATACGCTATCAACATTTCATGTTGTGTGGGATACATGTCCAAGTAATTGGCGCGGATAGACTGCTCTATGTTTTTCAGCATGTGGGAAAATATGGCACACCCACAGATGCTTTTCAGAAGGCTACAGAGTGTTATCAGAAGCACAAATGCCATTAACAATGCAAGAACAAATAAAGTTGCTATCTCTTTTTATGTTTTTTTATTACATCAGCTATATTTCGAAAACATATTGTTCCTCACCAACTCTAGTAATAGTCGACTAAAGCTTCCCTTACACACATATATCAATCTGCCCACCCTGACTATGACTTGGATTCATGTAAACCAAATTTTAGTCATCCATGATAGCTGCTAAATAAATCTGACCCGGTCAACTGGCAAGTGTGCCATATTTTTACATTTTGCGGGTGCAATAATAGTAGCCATCCAATAACTGCTTACATGGCCTTTTCTGGTCATTGTAGGGCCAAGTCTTCCATTTTGGTTATCACAATGTATAGCTGAAAGCCTTAAATATCACAGGCTATCCATATGGGCCCAATTAGTGTTAATTTAGAGCTCAAACCACTTTATCTGTTTAGAATTAATGTATAAAAATTTAGACCTCAAGCAGAATGGTTCAAGTAGCTAATGAAGAAGATGCCATGAAATGCCACGATGTCAGGAACAATATCATCTACCTTGTTGGTTTCATCTACTTTATTATGTTTCTTAATATGTATTTTTCGGATTGAAAAATACAGTGCATTCATAGAGACCATTGTCTAATTTCAGATTTTTCTACCTTTTCATATTCACACCTTCACTTCCTTATACGTTACCAATCTCTTTTTGTAACCTTTCACGGCCTTTAACCTTTCCTCTTTTTTCATCCTGATCTCTTTCTTTCCATTTTCCAAGTCACTTCACCTGCTGATTGTCCTCTGTTCACCTCCTGGTCTCCTTTTCTTTCCACGTCCTTAGTTTTTACTCAGTTCCAACCTTAGGTCTTCTTTTTCCTCATATTATTTCCCTTTTCACTTCACTTGTCTTGTTTTCAGCCCTTCAGCTCTCCCTTTTCATCTTCTACATTATGTTTCCTTCGTTCCAACACCTAAGTCTTTATTTCATCTCCAATTCCTTGGTCTTCCCTTTCCACCTCCCCAGTATCTTATTTTTTTTTTTTTTAATATCTCTACTTTAATTAATAAAAAAATTCTCCAGGTTATTTATGTACATTGGATTGATTTTATCAAACATTAATTGTACAGTTTTACCTGCTGCTGTTCTGTAAAAACTGACATATGCATTCCAGTCACTTTCTACTTCCCGAGCACTAAATGAGAGGGTCTGCTGGCGTTAGTCAAAGGATCAGTCCCAGTGTTTTACTCAGAAAAGCATTATCACGTGACCAGAAAATATTTATGGGGCATTCTTTACACAAAATAGAGCACTGAACGCCTCCAATATTGGCATGGTTACATGGAAGCAATATTATAATTTTTTTGTATTTTTAGAAAATCAGATTGAAATACAAAGATCATTTTAATAAAATTCTAAGTACAAATTGGCTTGTGTAACAATTATATTTCTAAGTTTATTATTATTATTATTTTATTTTTTTTATCAAACCAGCGTATTCCCTTGAAATCTATTTTTGCATTAATGCGATTTGAAATCTCAAGGTTTTCTCTTCATTCCATGTACCTTCTTCTTTTCCTTTTCTTACTCTTCAACCTCTTATTCTTTCCACTAACTTGGTCTCTTCTTCTATCTTCTTTCCACCATTATTGTATCTTTTGATTTACATTTGCTAGATGTTCATTAAAAAGGCTCAGCATTAATTTTACGAGCTGGCCTGAAGGGTATTATCTATGTTGGCCAAAAATTATGTGTTCTCATGAAAATAAGCAAATTTTGCCTCATTCAAAGGAAAAAGGAAAGCTTTTTTGGAACAGGACCAGCTTATGCTAAATGAAAAAAATATTTGGCCAGCAATCTAGGAGCTTGGTGGACTGTAGAACTATTGGAACAATCATAGGTGTCATATAGTAGATTGAAGACCAAAGTCCAGGTGGATGCACTAAGTTGTTTTCCACTTTGATTTGATGGTATTTTTGGTTGAAAAGTCAAGGGGAAAAAACGTAATGCTATTAAAAATCCTATTGTATTGCCAGTCAACAGATTCAATCAAATTTGATGAACTGATTGAAATAAATGATTTGATACATTACATACTTTAAAACCCTAAAAATTATGCTGTGGAATTTTTTGACCTTATCAACTGCGTTGTTCTTCAATATGACAAAATATACTGTATATTACAAGCCTTTAAACAGACCAAGAATGGCAAATAAAAGTGATCACCTTGATGTCCTCATTAGCACTTTGAAGGTATAACTGCACCAAATCCCATGCAATTTTTCCTTCTAACTTTGACAATGTTTTGAATGTGGCGCAAAGGGTTCTGTCCCTTTTTCTTTGATTGTTGAGATTTTTCAACAGAATT